>CM073122.1:48529706-48939706 GCA_037039145.1 Fundulus diaphanus
AGGTTAAGAATCTGTGGTGGACTATCCATGTGATGTGTGAATATTATGTCTCATCCTCCTTGAACCACTCTTGCATCCATTGAGGCCAATGAAATCCATATTCCAAAGCCAAGCATTCTCATTTTGAAATATGGCTGTGCCAGTAAGGAAGAATAAAATTTCTGATAGAATCCCCTGCTCATTCAGTATATCCAGCGGACATCATTATTTTGCCACAAACCTAGACCTGACCAAATGCAAAAACCCCAGATCATAAGACTGTCCCAACAGGCACTACATACTAGTCTAGACATGATGGATGCATCGTTTCATCCACCTCCCTTGTTACCCTGATGCACCCATCGCCCTGGAACGAGGTAAATCTGAACTCAATAGACCACATGATCTTTAGTTTCTTAACAATCCAATCAGACTGTTCTCTAGAAAATGAAATCCTTTTTTTTTTAAATTAACCTCATTGATCAGTTGATTTCTTAAGGCTGCACAGCTGTTTAGTACGAGTCCCTAGAGTTCCCTTCACATTGTTTTTGTGGAAATGCTCTTACTGTCACTACTTAACACATCCCTAGGTTCTGCTTTAGTACATTTATGATTTGATTTCACCAGACATTTTAGTGATTGACAATCACAATCATTCCAGATTTTTTTACAATAAAATTTCTTCCACAAAGGTAATGGTTCCTCATTAATCTATCAGGTTAGTCTGACAGTTCTTTGCCCAGTTTTAGTAGTTTTAGCAATCTCCCTAAGTGTTTTCTTTGCTCGATATATGCCAAAAAGTTGAGAGACTTTTAAAATAGATTAGGGTTAAACGTGTTGGCAGCTGAAACATAATCATCCATGCAGTAATTTACTAATGAGAGTATCTTACCTTTTTGCTTTATTAAAATCTGGGACTGTGAAGATGTTTTTAATAAAAAAGAAATATCTGGAAAAAGCAGTGTGATTTTGTGTTCAGCACCCTCTACTGTGATGCCACTAAATAAAACCCAACATAGTTGAAAAAGCAAATTAGTACCTCTAGGTTAAACCCGCCCAGTTCAGCCCATCAACTGAAAATGGAAAGAGTTTGGCATAGATATGACCTTCCATCTAAACCAACAGGGTGAGTATGAAGCATATTAATCATAGAAGTAGCCAAGAGGCCTATGGTAACTCTGGAGGAGCAGCAGAGTATGTACAGCTCAGGTGGGCTAATTCTTTGAAAGGAACATTCTTAGTTGTGCACATCACAATCTGGCCATTATAGAAGAGATGCAAAAACAAAGTAATTGTTGAATGAAAGGTAAAAGACATCCAGATTGAAGTTTTCCACAAGCCATGTAGTGGCAGTAAAAATGTGAAACAAGTTTCCCTGGTCAGATAAGACCAATACTGAACTTTCTGGCCTACAAGCAAAATACAATTTTTGGAAGAAAACTAACATTGCCTCTCTGATTGAACGCACCATTCCCATGGTGAGACATGGTGGTTGCAGCTCAGTGATGTAATGATACATTTCAGTCAACGTTTTGTGGGGTGCTTGCCTACTTTAATGGATTGAGATAAACTCTTGAACTAGAAAGGCCAACTGTCGACCAGCTGCAAAACATGTATTGCTATAAATATGAATTTGATGCAATAGTGACATGGTTTCATAAGTTTCTTCAGATGGCAAATTATTCAAAATTACGTTTGTCCCTTGTTAAAGCATTAGGTAGGCTGCGCCCACTGGGAGGAAAATGTACCTGCAATCCCCCTCCCCCACCACTATCGTATCCCTTTCAACACTTCTGTTGAGGAACAAGCAGCACAAGATCAAGATGCTTCCAGGCTGCAGGTCCAGATGGCATCAGCTCCAGGCTCCTGAGGTGCTTTGAAGATCAGCTGTAGGGCATCATGGGATACATATTCAACAGTAAACTGAATCTAGGGAAAGTATCACAACTGTGGAAGACATACTGTGTGGAACCAGTGCATAAGACCACACATGTAAAAGACCTCACCAGCTACAGGCTGGTAACACAGCCCTCACATCTAATGAAGGCCCTTCATTAGATGTGAGGCTGGTCCTCAACCATCTTCATCCCTTGATGGGCTCTTCGTTGGATCTGTTACAGTTCACCCGCCAGCGTGGCATCAAGGTGGAAGATGCCATCATCTACCTTCTGCATTGAGCTTTGATCCATCTGGAGAAGCCTGGAAGTACAGAGGATCATGTTTTTCTTTCTTCATTGCTTTTAATAGCATCCTGCCAAGACTTCTGATGACTTTGCTGGAGCTGTCAGGAGTGAACCAACACCTGTGACAGTGAATACTAGAATACGTCACTGACCACCTACTGTATGTAAGGTCACAGGGCTGTGTCTTTGACAGGCTGGTATGCTGTTCAGGGTAGACCCTCTACACTGCAGTCTTCTCCATCACCTCCCCTGTTTGCAATTTACAAAAGTTCTTGTGACGATGACTCAGAGTGCAGACAGTGGACACATGACTTTGTGGACTGGTGCCAACAGGGTAATCTCCTGATCAACCTGGGTAAAACCAAACAACTGATGGTGGATTTCTGCTGGTGCAGACCCACCACAAAGACCCTTAAGCAGTTAAAGACAATGGTTTAGTGATTAGTGCTGGTGCCTCTACCATAAGGTGGCTGGGACCTTTCAATATGGAGTTTACGTCCTCCCCGTTAGTTTTCTCCAAGTTCTGCAGCATTCATCTGCTCTCTAAATAAGCCTGTTGACTGTTGATTGTTTTAGAAGTGAATGTTTGTCATTGGTTGTTTTTCTCTTGTGGCCCTATATTGGCCCAATGATAGTCCAGGATGTACCCCACAAAGATGGAAATATTTTTTAATTCTGAACATTGCTGAAAGTATTGACTGGTTTTGCTTTCAGATTTGCTCTGAAATACCAACATTCATTGTTCACCTATAAGGGCCTGAAGTACTTAGGAACATCTGCTGTTTTTCATTTAAAAGCGTCATTATAGAGTCTTTTGAGGTATTTTTTAACATGTGTTTTGCTCTCTGCCCCCCTATGCTAGCTGTTAGCTTTAGAGCTCCATAACAAAGTAATTGTTACGGAGGCTAAGTAAAAATTATTTACTGCCGGTGAGATCAATTGTGTATAGTCCTTTACTTTCACTGAACTGTCCGCATAATAAAGTCAAAGTCAAGTGATAATTGTGTTTTCATTAGCAGCTGTGACGGGGTGGGGGTTGAAGGGTTACAGTTCTATGAGAGAAGTAAAGTCCATTGAAATTGAATTACTTGACAAGGAATTAATCAGTTGAGATGTTTAGCATTACTTAGACAGACATGGATGCTTTTCATTCAGGTTGACAGCTGCCAGGTAGTCCATCTAGGCTGTCCGCCTTCCCTCAGAGAATGTGTCAGACTTTGTCTGGGTTCCGCCCACAAGCCATTCTGGACTTTGACAGAATGTCCAAATTGTCTGTCCGCCTCCATTCCAGCTGCAGCCTTTATGCCTCAGCGCTGGATTCAGCCTTGGCCAGAGGGACAACGTTTTGAGGTTGTCTTTTCAGCCTTACATCCCAGCCGCACCAATGTGAAATATCAGGAAAAGCCTTGGAGATATTTCCTCTGGCACCTTTTAGACTCATGTGTAAACGCATCCAAATGTGTTGGCCAAATATGATATGGTTGAATTAACACCAAAAGAAAGAAAAAACAGCAGAATCTCTCTTGTACAACTACTGGCCCTTGTATTAACAATTGTCACCATAAATAGATATTCTCCATCTTAAATACTTTACTAATTAATCCACAGTGAATTGACAGTTTGCAGAAATAATTGCAAAAGGTCAGAAAGGACTTTAAAAGAAGATAGATACATTTATTACTTTATCTTCCTTGACAATAAAGTTACTGCTCAGTATATTAGTAAATTCTCAGCAAAGGATTCATCAGTAGTGCAGTTATTATTGTATGAGCGTGTCTTTTGTCTTGCCTGTTGAATTAAGTTAATTGGTTGACACACCAGCGCCACAGCTAAAGAGCCACATTCTTACTATTTTGTTTCTGGAGGTCACCTTCCAGTTTTCAAACTGTTAAATGTCAAAGATACATTTAGTGAATTGGAGCTGTTCCTCCAAGCTATTCTAGTTTATTTTGTCTTCAGCTCCTCCTGCAGAAGATTTAGTGGACCTCTGCATATTCCAGTAAAACAGTGGAGTTGAGAGCCAAATCCAAATGTAGGCATACACACAGGGCGAGCAGATGAAAAACAAAAAAGATGTTAATTAAAGTTGGATGAACAGACAAAAGGGAATTCATCCACTGGGAATAAAAATCCTCAGGAAATCCAACAAAGGCCCTAACATGAAATAAAAAACAGAAATGAGACAACAGGCAAGAAACAAGAGCGGTCAAAACAAGACAGTAGAACTGATGAGTAAAAACTTAAAACTGGAAAGCATAGGATACAAATTTAAATGAAAAACAACATGGATGACAAAACCAATAAAAGCAAGATGACCTACATCTACACTAGAGAAGTGGATTACAGGGACAGTGTAACCAGAAAGTACTTACATCCCTTTAGTTTTTTAACATATTGTTACATTAACAAAATTATCCTGAAACCGGTTTTAAGATTGTTTTCTTAATAATCTACACAAATAAGCTTCTAATGATAAAGTAAAACTTTCTTTGAGACATTTTAGCAAATTTAAGAAAAGTATTTAAACATAATAGATATATAAGTGTTTACAGTCGTTGTTTAACATCTTATTTAAGTCTCTTTGGCAGCAATCTCACAGCCTTAAATCTTCTTAAGTTTGTCTCTACAAGCATAGTACACCTGTTTTTAGCGATTTTCATCATTATTCTTTTAGATCATCTCAAGCTGAGTCAGGCTGGATAGGCAGCATTAGTACACAGATATTTTTAGGCATTGCATTGAGGACATTTTTATAGCCAATTTAGGACATTCACAGACACAATGTTGGCATTCTTTTGTCTTCTTGGCAGTGCACTTCAGGTCATTCCTGTGCTGAAAGATGAATTTAGGCCTAAGTCTGAGGTCCAGGGTATAGGTGTGGGTTTTCTCCACATTTGTGGCTTAACTTTTAACAAGACTAGTTGTAAAAGTCCTGCATTCCTGTAAAAGCATCATGATGTTATCACCACCATGCTTCAGTTTGATCTTGTGAACATATTTTCCAAGGATTATTGGGATCTAAATAGGGATACAAATTATCAATCGAGTTAACTTAAAGTTGATTGAGCTCATCAATCGGCTAACGATTAATTGATAAGCGGCCATTTTAAAATAATTTGTTGTCTCTTCTCGTATCACAAAGGGCTAAATGTTTTACAATACGCTGAATTTAAAAGGAGGCACATTATTATGGTTTAACTATATATTGTGCCACCTGTGTTAAATGCTGAAAAATTGTGGTTTTCTCACACATTATTAAACTTAACTTACCTTATTTTTCGGACTACAAGGCACACTTAAAATCCTTAATTTTTCTCAAAGATTTATGGCGCACTGTATAATCCAGTGCACTTTATATTTGATTACCGTTGTGCGTACTAACCAATTTTATGTGGTACAATGCGCTCAAAAATCTGTTAAAAAAGTACGACTTTCGTAAGCAAGGAAACCACTCCGCTCAATGGATATTCAGAGCATTACGGTAGACTGTGTCACTACTTGATCGGACCCCTGAGCTGTCTACAAGACTGCCTGACTGTAATGTCTAAACTAGAAGTGCATTCATGTAAAGGCTCCCACATACTCGTACTCAAGGCGTACTCAATATGGACTCTGCGCGGATACCGTACGCGGTAAACTTCTCGGCCGCAAGAAGTCTTTACACCAAACAGTTTTATATGTGAAACCGAGCTTGATACACTGAGCTGCTCCAAGCAGGCGGTCGCAAGGACGCGTTGCATCACAGTCCCTCTCTGTTCTCACTGACATCTGTGCAGTGAGAGCCTGCTGGAAAAGAAACGGCTCTAGGTGCTCAGCTAGCTAATCACACATTTTACCATCCGTTCCGCCACTTCATCCTACTGGCAGAAAGTGTCGGAATTATAGCAATTTGTCACAAGAAATGTAGGCAATAGTACGCTCGACTATGAAGGGTAAAACGTCCACGGAGAGTCAATGCAGCTCACAGTATATGCACAGTACACCTAAGTATGTGGGAGCCTTTAGGCACACAACAGCCTACTTCCTATTTTTTGGGCCGCTATGTGACAACCAGCAGGTTTCTTCCTCTTCAAGTCATCCTTCACCCTTCTTTAAAATTTTACGCGTCAAACCCAAGGTTGCCCCACAGCCTTCACTGAACACATTCAAAACATACTTCTTGTTTTCAGCCTAATACATCTACTTTCAGTGACGTGCGGTAGGGTTCATAGCTGGTGAGGCACTGACGTCATCAGAGTCAGATTTACAAATATATACACTCTACAGGGTAGACTCATTGCAAAGTGCTGAAGGAGACTGATTGTACCAAATAAATTCACCATGAGACATGCAAAGGATATTGATTTTTGATGAGAAAAACAAAAATAAATTATTTGTCATTTGATTGGTAACAGTTTATGAGTTATGACGGATTTCTGCATTTGTAACAACTTCAAAGACTATAACCCACATTACGCACATTTCATTACAAAAACAAATATGAATAATTAGCGCTGTCTTACCTCTACTAATAAATGAAGTCCGTGTTGCGCTCATTCTGCACAAAAATATCGGTAATTTTCCGGTAAAAGTTCTCTTTATCTTTCTTCAATTTTAAAAGTCTCTCAGTCTCAATGGAGATCACTGCCAGGGAGGAAAGCCTTCCTTGATCAGTCCTGTTCCGGCTATATGTTTTGAGTCTTTTTAGTGCTTTACTTGTTCAGCATAACTTGCTGTCACTTTACAGTTTTGGGATCACAAGCGGTGCCCCTTGAGCGCCCCCTGCCTAGAGGCCAAGGAACTACCGGCCTCAACTACAACCCGTTCTTTGCCTTTTATGATCGACCAGCAACACACAAAAACATGTTACCTGCACACAGTTTGATGACCAAAACACAATTCGTAATACACATACATTAAATTATGGAAAATCAGGTCATAACTGTTTGAACAATTGAATTTATGATCTAGAGACAGGATGATGCATTCACAGTCAGAATGGAAGCCAGCTTGATAGCCAAGCCTCACCGGCTTGGCTATCAAGCGCCACCAAGGATTTACATGGAAAATAGTGAAAATTCTGCGATTTTGAAGAAAATATGATCAAAATTGATGAAATTAGATGACAATTTAACTCTTTATTACAGATTACTGAACAAATCACTATTTATATTATGTTATCATCATTATATATTTTCTTTCTTTCCATGATGACAGGTGAGGCCTGGCCTCACTTGCCTCCCCTGACTGCACGTCACTGTCTACTTTATCAAAAACAATCATTGTTGCTTTATTTCATTCATTCAGTACATAAGTGCTTGAGCCTTTAATAAAAAGAAGACAATCAATCAAATCATACAGTTACAGAGCTTTTATGGTATCTGTTTTTATTAGTATTTTTAATGTCTAAATTATCTATTAATTTGTGAATAACATGGAATATGGACGAGCTCACCATACCACCGATTATATGGCAACTTGACAACACGGTAGCAACAATAAACCTAGTAAGTTAATTCAATATAAAAGTTATGTTTATTTTGGCTTTATGTTAGAAACAAGGCAGTGTAGTCCATCTCTAGAGAATGCTGCGATGGTAAGGTATAGCCCATTTTTCTAATATGAAATATAACAAAACAGGAAACTATTAGGTTTCCTGAAAAGAAACAAGTAGCATGAATGGAAAAAAAAACATTTGAAAAGCTTATAATCCTAATGAAAGCCCTCACGATCAACCGTGCTTAATGGCATCAAGTCTTTTTTATCATGTTGCAAATGTTTTGCGTAGCGCTCTCAGCTTTTCTGTAATCACATCCTTGCCTTCCAAGGATATCAGTATATTTTGCTAGAGAAGTTGACACTGTTCCGCCATGCAGCACAGCACTATATATTGATTATATTGAAAAACCGACAAGGTTGGACTTTGCAGGCGTGCTTCGGTGGCGCAGTGGTTAGCGCAAATGACCCATGTACGGAGGTCTTAGTCCTCAATGCGGCCGACCCAGGTTCGACTCTGACCTGTGGTCCTTTGCTGCATGTCTCTCCCCCTCTCTCGTACCCCCTTTCCTGTCAGCCCACTGTATGAAAAACGAGCCACTAGTGCCGTAAAGACCTCAAAAACTGAGCAGTCCGTAAGCGGACGTTTTCAGTTAATCAGATTGTACAAACCTTGATCTACTAAACCGTAATCAACAATTAATCATAAGTCGACTATTTGTTTAAACCCCATCTTCCTTTTCTGATTAATGCAGACCAAAGAGCGTTTTGAGTTGTTCATTTCTGCCAATCTAGACGTTATATTGAAGATTGACCAACAGTAAGCTACACTGATAGATTTGCAGAACAAACCACCAGAATTTCATGCAGACAAACATTGTCACTATATCACTTCCAGTGCAGGATTCGGATGTGCAGTCAGGCCGTGACACACACATTCATGTTTGTGGAGACGCATTATTAATCCAATACCAATCACTGTTTTAAACTTTACTAAAAATGATGGTTTAGCCACCAAAATATATAAACTTGTGAGGGCAAACCCCAAAACATTTGCAGCTGTAACTGCAACAAAAGGTTATTGACCAAAGTAAAGAGTTAGGGCGAATACAAATGCTTGTGACACAATTCTGATGATTTTGTAAATAAAAGTGAAAACATTTCTTTTCCTTCTACTTCACAATTTACACTACTTTGTGCTGGGCTGTCAAAAAATTGTAACATGAATTCATTGAAGTTAATTGTTGCAAAGTGAAAAATTTGAAAAAAACACTGAAAAAGTTTCGGAAGTATGAATAATTAAGGTGCTGTATCCAGTGGTCTAGCCACCAAGCCTGCTCAGTTGGACATAAAGTCATGGAAGTTATTCTTACTTTTCTTTATAGTCAATATGCTAATAAAATGTTGCATTTACATATATGATCCATATATGGTTTTAAATACTGTAGATGGCTGGTCACTTAAGTCATACGTCATCACTACATCTCACTCCCAACCAGCATTGCCAGCTGGCAAATGTAAGTCAAGTGCGTAAACAGCCTTATTCCTACCTTGAAGTGTTCTCTAAAAGGGGTTATTGCTTCCTTAAGTTCCCCAGGAGGAGAATAGAATTCCCAGATGGCACCTGTTTTAAAACACCATTGAGGAACTCAAAGACAGCTGGATAAGGGGTTGACAGAAACAGAGTTCCCTCTGGCAACTCAAAGTGTAAGATATAGACAATGATTAAGATAGTTTTACTTAGTTAGTTGGAGCTAGTTCTGGTTATATAAAGGTAGCAGAAAGACAATATTGTCAGTGTGGAGCACCGTAATAATGTTCAAATTGCACTCAAATGTCTGCAAGTACAAAAGGATGTAGAGATGAAGTCATTTTGTGAAAATGTATCCCAGAGTCAAACAGCGTGTGTTCCTGGGACATGCTCTGTAAAAATATCTGGACATTATTCAGCACCATCTGTCACAGATAGAAGCTAAAATAGAAGGAAACTACTTAACTGACTGAGTCATACAAGCATGAGGCTCTAATTCTAGCTTTAGTGTCTGATCCACTCACGCAAACACTATAATCACAGCAGACATTGTTGGACCAGTACAGATCTGGATAAATTACCAGTTAACATGTACTTTTTTTTTTTTTTTTTTTTTTTTTTGCTCGCTGAAATTTTAATCAAAATGCATAATCAAGGAAGTCAGAAGTCAAGTGGAGTTAGGATATGAACAACAGCAAATAGTTGCTGTTACCCTGCAGCCCTCTCTGACAGGTGCTTCATCCAAAGCCTGCTCAAGTATGGAGACAGAGCTGCACGGCTGTTATATTCCACCATGCATGCTGTGGGTTTCCATCAGAATAGCAGCGGAAGCACATTACTGGCAATCAAGTTGTGTGTTTTACACATTTTCTTGGGATTGGCTCTCACAGTCAGCCACTACGGTAAGTGGGAAAAAGATTGCAGTAAATAAATTGGCACCCACCCTCTTATCACACACAGAGTCATCGAGTGTTGTCAGCAAGTGATTTCTGTCAACTTTTAATCATGTGTCATGAATAGAAGACTACGTTTCATTGATTTTCAGGGACACGTTATTATTTTTCTGTCTATTTATAAATCCAAAAGTAATAATTAAACAAAGATATAAAGAAGAAAAACTACACAGCGCGCTGCAAAAGTATTCCCACCCCCTTAAGGGTTGTCACAGCAAGTTCACAATGACAAACAACACTTTATTTCATTTGGATTTGATGTGATAGACCAACTCAATGTAGTGCACAATTATAAAGTGAAAGGAAAATAATACGTTTTTTTTTTTTTTTATCTGAACAAGTGTAGAGTGCATTTGTCCACAGCCACTCTGAGTCATTATCCAGCTTTAGACTGCAATTCTAACTACAAGTCTTTCTGGGTCTTTCCCAGTTCAGCACATTAGTTGAAATAGTTGAAACTCAGAATGGACGGAGAACATCTTCAAATAATAATTTTTCAAGTCTTGCAATAGATTCAGAATTAGATTTAGGTGTTAGATTTGTACAAGAAAAACACAGAAACTGGTTCTGATCTGTGCCATTACATTGTAGCTCTGGTTGTATGTTTTGTGTTGTTGTTGTCCTGATAGGAGGTGAATGTCACCAGGCTGAAGTCCTTTGCATCCTCTAAATGCTGTTTATCCAGCCATGCATTTAGCTCCATCTTTTATTCAACTCTGACCAGCTTTCCTGTCCCTTGAAGAAAGCATCATCACAGCATGACCCTTCCACTACCATGTTTCACTGTGCTTATGGTGTATTTACTGTGACGTAGAATGCTGCTTTTCTGCCATTCAGTGTTAAGCATCCTAGCCAAAAGGTTCAGTTTTGGCCTCATCTGAGGCTTCCACATGTTTGTCGACCTAAATAGCTTGTGGCAATTGTGGCCTATTTCTCTGGGCTTTCTTTAAATAATGGCTTTCCTCTTGTCACTCTTTTATAAGGGCCACATTTGGGGGTTGCACACCAGTAACAGCTGTCAACAGATTCTCTCACCCAAGCTGTGCAGCTCTGCGGTTCCTACAGAGTTACCAGGGGCTCCTTGTATGCCTGTCTGAATGATGCTCTTATTGCTCAGTGGACAGGAATGTTTTGGTAGGTTTGTCATATTTCCTTTCTTGGATGATAGACCAAACAGATGTGTATGAGATGTTCAGAGCCTGGGAAATACTGCTAAAACCTACCATCCAATACAGTTGTCTTCAACTTTCTTCTTGAGGCCTTTTGTTCACTAATGGTCTCGAAGGTCTTAACACATCAGCTGGGCTTAAATTAAACAGAAGTTGGAAAATGTACATGCTTTTCATGTATTGCAATTATCGTTCCTTTGAGTTAGACTCTTCATTGCCCTTATTCACTACACAGTTTCAAAGAGGACCAAAACTGAGCATAATCATTTACCAAATTAAATAAGAGAGCCCTCAGTATCAATCAGTCCTTTGATGGCCTCTCATTAAGGAATTAAACAGCTTATAGGGTTATCAGGAAGTATTCATTAATCCACCAAAGTTAGTCTATGGTAAATCAAGTGAAAGAGAAATTCAGGACCAGTGGGCACATTTTGTTCAATTATTTAATTATTTATTTTTCAAAAAAAACCAATTGCATCATTGCTCAAAATGGACAGCTCGCTCAATAATTCATACAATTAGTTTTTCCCCTTAAGCAAGCTCTCTTGTTTCAGTAACCTGCCCCAACCTTCGCACCGGCCCCTGTCTTATTAATCAGCCCCAATTGATTTACTGTTGAAAGTAATTAAAGGCCTGACATGTGCAGTTGATTCCAGACATCTATATGTGTCACGAATGCAAAAGCACACTCTCCATGCCACTCGCCAGCTCCCTGCCACTGTCACCCGCATACTAACTAGTTCTAAAAACACAAAGGAAAGTAATTCAGCTAGTGATTTTTAGCAAATTCATTGCCACAATTGAACTGAGTTTGAATACTAACCAGAGTATCAATCGGTCTGGTTTTCTGCTCTTGGCATGGCGTTTTTTTTTTCCCTTTTATACTTGATTTAGCAGTTTTGCTATGTTAAACAACTTACCATATTTTTCGGACTATAAGGCACACTTAAAACCCTTATGTTTCTCGAAGATTGGTGGTGCACCTTATAATCGGATTCACCTCATATATGATTACCGTTGTGCTTACTGACCGATTTTATGTGGTACAATGCGTTCAAAAATGTGTAAGTATGACTTTGGTAAGGAAGGAAGCCACTCTGCTCAATGGATATTCAGAGCATTATGGTACACTGTGCCACTACTTGATCAGACCCCTGAGCTGTCTACAAGACTGCCAGACTGTAATGTCTAAACTAGAAGTGCATTCATGTAAAGGCCGCCACATATTCAGGCGTACTTCATTCTGCTGAGGTCCACGCGTACTCGAGGCATACTCAATACAGACTCTGCACGGACTCCGCGCATACAGATACATGCAGAGCTCCATTTTTAAGACCACGTACACGGTGTCATACTATAAACTTCTCGGAGGCAAGAAGTCTTTGCATCGAACTGTTTTATATGCGACATCGAGCTTGATAAGCTGAGCCACTCCAAGCAGGTGGTTGCAAGGACGCACTGCATCACAGTCCCTTTGTGTTCTCACTGACAGGTGTGCAGTGGGAGCCTGCTGGAAAAGAAACAGCTCTAGGTGCTCAGCTAGCTAATCACACATTTTACCATCCGAATTGTAGGAATTTGCCACAAGAAATGTAGGCGACAGTACACTCGACTAGGAAGGTTAAAATATCTGCAGAGAGTCAGCGCGGAGTCCACCAAGCTCACAGTATGCACACAGTACGCCCGAGTATGTGGGAGCCTTTAGGCAGCATGCGCCCGAGTATGCGCTAGCAACAATAAACCTAGTAAGTTAATTCAATATAAAAGTTACTTTTATCTTGGCCTTGTGTTAGAAACATGGCAGTGTAGTCCAACTACTCCTTATATGTGCACAAAGACGCACAAATACACGTTAATTCACTGTACACCTTATAATCCTGTGCACATTATGGTCCGAAAAGTACGGTAGGCCTGTAAATACAAGAATGTAATGGTATAAATGGTGAGAACAGAGACACTTCTCTGAACTGCAACCCATTCACCAACAGCATCCCACATGATAGCCCGGCTCATCAGATTTTACCGAGCACCAGATCTCTAAAGAATGCAGCAATGGTAAGGTATAGCCCATTTTTTAAAAATGTACCATTTCATACAATATATTTCTGACACACCGTTCCTGCCATCTAATGTCCCTTGAATGATTTGCTGGAGAAAGTTCCAGGGTGAGCAACTATCGCCACAATCTCAGTCTCATCTCCAGATTTCTCAGATGGTCAGCTGTTTGTAAAGTTATGGCCTGGGAAATAAAGGAGCACTCCCATGAGTGTTATTAATCTAATGGTTGCTTTTTTTCCTAAAGACCAGTTGGCGTGTATTGGGAAAACATGGAAAATAACTGATCTTGTGGAGAATGAACTAGGATCTCACAGTGGTGGATGCAGTGTCCGAAATTAACTTCCTGATTCACTATAAAAATCAACCGGCCAGGCATATTTTTTACCGGCTAAAATATTAATCCTGACCAGACCTCAATTTTTATCAAAGATTAAGAGTGAGATTATGTTAATTTTCGGGGGGCGTGGTTGGGGGCGTGGCTGTCTGGACCCTGGAAGAGAAATCTTTGTTTCCTGACTTTAATAAGAAATATTGTAGTTGATTATAAAAGACACAATAAGAATAATCACATTTACATCCAGGCAATAAAAAACACTACAGATTATCATTATTCTATCCGTGTTGGTCTAATTTATGAATGAGGCAGAGTTTCATCAAGCCTATACGGTTCAACATTTTTCTCTCAGCTGCCGCACTTAAAGCACGCAGGGGTTCGCGCTGCGTCTTTACACTGATCCAGCTGCTGGATTTTATCCTCGTGGGCTGCGCGCGAGGGATAAACAGTGGGGAAAATGCATAAATGAAGACTGTAACGGGCTCCTTTAGAGGGAAGAGAATGAATAATGGGTCTGAGCTGAAGCCCCTGATTTTACAAGTTCCTTAAAAAGTGCGCACCTATATTACATGTAACGTAATTTTGCGCACCTGAATTCCAGCGCAAGGCAGCAGCCCACCGAAGCACCACTGGTTCTGTGTCGTTAAATACAAAAGAGCATTAAACACAGCTACTGACTCTCCTATTGATTTTAATTGGGACATTTTGGTACGAGTCGAAGGACATTAAACGTAGTGATTCACGTTTTGAAGGTTTGTCGCTGACAAAAGCACCTGGCTCCGAGGGAAGGAGGAGAGAGGTGCAGTTACAGCGCTGAGGCACAAAAACAGCGCCTTTCTCTTCCCTTCCCTTGGAGGAGCGCACGTAGTTAAATGCAGAATTAATAAAAACGAAACTTATAAACAGACTAATGGGCGTTTTAGACTGGATCTGGTTAGCAGATCTGTTTTCTGATCCAGCGTGCAGCCATGACTGGTTTTGAATGACGGCTTTATCTGGGAGCCGCTCTCCCAAGAAATAATATGTGAAAGAAGCTGAACCAGCTCCTCAGAAGGCGGGCCTAGACTGAGCTCTGTGAACGGATCATCCGCAGCCCAGATGGGCTTTGTTATTTTTATTTTATATTTAATTTATTTGATACAAAGATTTACTCGCCATGTGGCAGCTAGCCCTCTGAAATTCACTCGCCAAACGGTAAATTTACCCTGGGTGGATGGCTAACCAGCTATGTATGCTGATTGTTGTAATTAACTTCAGCTGTTTAAAACAAGCCACCCTCTGCCCCACCACCTACCCAGAAATGGTCAAATTAGTGCAAAATAACGCCATGTTAGCCAACAGTAACAGGCTACAATTTTACAAGAGACCATATTTACATTTTCTGCTGTTTGTTTGACTTGAACTATGTCGGTGTTTGTATGTTGACCCTGGCCTAACTGTTTCGGTTCGGTCAGTCCACTCCAGTTCCACCAATATTTGGAGTAAACCTTTGGATTTATGTGTCAGTTTTATATCAGTATTAAAGACTGGCATGTCCCTGTGCATTTCAGATCTTGTATTTATTTAAATTAAATTATGCCATGAACTTATGATCAGCTGATTACCCAAATAAGCAGACGAGGGGGATTGATATTGTATCCATCTGCTAAGCTTGTTGGCCTTAACCGATCCAAGTGTGTACTTATTTGGCCAACATATTCACTGTGATATGACTAGAGGTAACTATACCCAACAATAACGATGGGAGTTCTCCTTTCCACAGTTGCTACATACATGCTCAGTATGAGGGATTGCTGCAAAGTTAATGACTCAATGCAATCCACTGTCTACTGTCTTGACATGCTGGTCTGTTGAATATGCTTAGTTTCCTGCAGCTTCTGCCATGTATCCAATGATGCAGAGCACCAATTTTCAGCCAAGAACGTGGTGACTCTAAATCGACATAAGGTATAATGGTGACACATTTTAGTACTGTGGCCTCAGTCCATTTGCTCCCTGTCCAGATTCCTTATTCCTTCTCCAAGCTGAGAGAGCTCTGATCACTGTCTCTTCAGTACATAGCTCAACCACACTACAAGTACTAAAAAAAAATATCTATTTTAAGGAATAGAAAACTAATGAATTACAATAAACCTCTGATAGTTTATTTTAGAAAGAGGCCTCCTAACAGTAGATACAGAAATGTAAATATTGTGGAACAGCTAATTCACATAGACAGCTCAATGCACTGAAGAATGGGGGGGGGGGGGTATTTTGTCTGGTAAAATGTACAGTTTGTGTCCTACACATGTCTCTCAACAACAAACACTCCATCCAAACCCTCATAACAGGCCATCTTAGACCCTTAAATGAACATGTGGCTACTTTAAATAGCAGTAGTGGGTAAGCAATTAGCAGATTCAGCCCATCAGTGATGAAGCTTCCCACCACCTCTATTAAGACATTGCATCTTTATACAGTTTATCCCTGCTGTTTTATGAATTCACAATTACACCTCATTAACGTGTCATTTGCATAATTACAAGGAATGGGGACACCATTCACAGTGGGAATACACTCTACCTTGAAGAAAAGAAGGATGCAACAGTGTTTGGCACTGAAGCTGTGATGATGCTTTGCTTTTTTATGTTTTTACATGGTATGGTAATCTGTGGTTTGGAGAAATAATGTAATGAATATTATGTATGTATGCTGTGAAGATTCTAGTGCAATCGTTTTTTTTTTCTTCCTGACTGGTTGAGTTTAAAAACCTGAAGGCACCTTTGTTCATGTTTTCTTTTTTTCTCTCAGTACTTTGAGCTGCATGAATTCCCAGAATTAAATTCCGTCTTATCAAGGGCATGAAATAAAGTGTGAAAAAGCTTTGTGGGAAATTCAGCAAAAGGGTTTATTGAGCTTGCACAGGTACTCTAACCCACCCTCTCCGGGTTATTTGTAAGATAAATGAAAGCAGAGAAACAGATGACAGGTCTTTAGCTCAACTATAAAATGCAATTAACCAGCAAATGAGGCCAGCAAAGCCACTCTGACCAGTCGGCATGAGCAACAGTTGGAGGGGAGGGGGGATGGTAATTCATGCCCAATGTACAAATTGCTCTCCTACCTTTGGTAGACCGATGAATAACATTTAACAGTTCAACTGCCACTGATTTTGAGATTCAGTGGAACCTAATTAGAAATTTCAAGCACTTTTACTTTAGTTTTTTTCTTTTTTTAACAGGAGTGTTAACTAACAAAAGACATCGGGTGCTGTGTGTGTGTGTGTGTGTGTGTGTATATATATATATATATATATATATATATATATATATATATATATATATATATATATATATATATATATATATATATATAAACAGGGTTACAATCCCCAAATCTTTGACAGTTCTCAATCAGCCCTGTTCAGTCAATCATCTGTATTACAGTATGGAACAACTACAAACTGCCGGTCATGGAGCGTAGTTATTGGTTAATACGCCAAGGGGCTTATGGTACCTCTGGAACAGCAGCAGAGAATCACGGCTCAGGTGCAAGAATCTGTCAACAGGGCAACAAATAGTTGTGGCATGCTCCAAATATCCAGCCATGAGAGGTGCAGTTTGTACTTTAGCCCAAGCTATGGAAGTCATCCAGTAAACACGTGGTTGGCTTACATTGTTTGCAACTTATACTGTAAGTTAATTAAATATATATGGCCACAAAAAATTACTTTGTAATCATTAAGGGGCAGACTTATACAATATTTTTCTTCTTCCTGCTCAGTTTTCACTCATGTAGAGTAAGCAACGTAAGTGTATGTGTTTGTGACTTAATGATATTTGTTAAATCGAGTGACTAAACTAATTGAGTGACTGACTGATTGAGAAATTGTCATACTCTGAGGTCTAGGTGTAGGTCTGGTTTTCTTTCTCTCTCTCCTCCGCAGGGTTGGACGGGCAGGTGCACTACATCAGAGCTGATTACCACCCTTTATAAGGAGCTTGAACCAGGATGAGGGTGTCAGTTAACACTTCAGCGTGGTACAGACCTACTCCTTGTTCAAACGTAGTTACCGTGTGAACATAACCAAGTTCCTGTGTTTTTATTTCCTCCTAGCACCTTGGATCCTACCAGAGAGACACCTTGCCTTAATTCACTGCCTCTGGATCCATGTCAGACAAACTCCCAGCAACCAGCCAAGAACCCGAGAAGAACCACAGACCATTCATCTGCTCAGCCCTCCTGCCTGGGCTCACCTGCCTGTCCACCCTCCAACAAACCACCTGAAAGAGAGCTACCGGATCTGTACCGACAACCCGGATCACTGGACAGCACTTTCCCCCCAGACCGAACCCAAGCCTCCTCCTCAGTGAGTTCTTCCTCCCTACATTATTTCCACCATTCCAGCCCAAGATATTCACCAGCCTCTTCATCTTTCCCAGCAGAACCCGGAAGACACCCTACACGCCGCCACCCTGTTCTTGTTCAAACTACAACCTGACAATAAACACTTTAACCAAACTGCCTGCCTCAGTAACTGCTCTCACTCAGTCTTTTGTCCTCAACTATGACAGAAATTGTCACAAGATGTGAACTTTGAAGTTCAAGTCTGATGCTCTTCATCCAGTCTGAGTTTTTGCTAGTTTCCAAAGAGTTAGAAAAAAATGCCTTTAGCTGTGCAAAGTTATTAGACATACAAATAAAGACCTGGAGCTGTTACTGCAGCTAAAGGTGGCTTTACAAATTGTATAACTAGGGGAACTGAATACAAATGCAGACCAGAACTTTCAGATTTGTATTTGCAAAAATAAGCAACTATAATGAGACGTATTGTTTAACTGATGTTCACATTAGCATTCAACCTTAATCATAAATTCGTAATTTCTAAGATGTTAATGTATTCATCAAAATTATAGTGTGTATTGTATTCATGTTTAAGGCTGTTTCCTTGGTTTACATTGTTCCCTGTTTTTCCTTGTCATACCTGGGCACAAACTGTGGGAGTGGGACATGTATTCATCTCAAATCATCACAGTACAAAAGCCAGTGAGTTCAGATGACAAATCTTAAGTAATGCATTGGGGTGGACACGCAAGTGAGCTTCTTGACCTTGCTGGCTGAGTTAAGTATTAAGTATCTGCTGTTAAGTCGACCATCAACCAAGTCTTATTGGACCAGACCCGGTGGCCCAAAGGAAATTTGGATAGAAGAGCGAAATGGTACGTTTTCTTGCTATTGCTATATTATCGAATATTAGCATATATACATCCTTAGTATTAGCATGCTTGAGACTTTCATTTATTCTAGTACTTTGTATTTTTGATGTGTCAATCACTGCAGACTGTGGTCTGTAGATGGCAGACCGTTGTCTACTCCCCCTAGTGGTCTGGAGCACATCAGTTATGCGGAGATAGTTTGCAGCTTTTCTTAACTTGGAGTTATTGTTCTTGCAGCATTTTGGCTTTGCATGTATTCAATGTTTGTGTGTCAGCATCATTTATGTTCACAGTATGTTTGCACTTTGTGTGTCTAATTTCTGTGATAGCGGCTTTTCTCTTTTGCTCCATTTTTCCATTGCATGTGTGTTTGTGTGTTTATTTGTTTTTGTTTATTTATTATTAGGATCCCCATTAGCTGTGCCTTACACCCAGCTACTCTTCCTGGGGTCCACATCATTAAAATACAGTATACAATGTAAATTCATGAACATGTTTGACAGATGACAAATATCATATACTGTACATATCAATAAAACTGAACATCCATAAAAAAGGGGCGAGTTACAATTTAAAATATAAAAATGTAACATTTTATAAATAAGTTACAATAGATTGGAATGTGAAACAATTTCATTTATAAATAAATTGCTCCTAAAAACTTCTTAAGTTGCATTTTGAAAGGGGACTTATGTACAATTGTTATGAGAATTAATGGCAATGAGTTCCATTCTTTCATTGCTCTGTAAGTAAAGGTGCATTTGAGAAAATTAGTTTTAGCCCTAGGAATTACAAATTGCCCTTCAGCTGCATATCTCGTGGCATAACCATGAGAGTCCAAATTATTCTTAAATTGAACAAACAGAAACAGTGGACTCTTAAGTTTTAAGATTTTCCACGTTGAGAATATTAGCGAAGCTAGTGCCCTGTCATGAACCTTTAGCCAGTTTAGATTTGAATGCATAGTATTTATACTGGTCCTGTGAGAACAATTTAATGCTACACGGGCAGCTTTATTCTGCATTATTTGAAGTTTCTCTAAATCTTTCCTTTTTGCATTTGACCATATTGTTTGACAGTAGTCAAGTTGAGAAATTATTAATGTTCTTACTATAAGCTTAGTCAAATCAGCCGGCAAAAATTTGCTACATCTTCTCAATACACCTAAAGCTCTGCCCATGTTCTTTATAACAACTTCAATATGTCTTGACCAAGACAGTTTATTATCCAAATAGACACCGAGAAGCTTAGCTTCTGTTACTTGCTCAATGAGTGTGTTATTTATTAACAAATTTAACTTTGGGTCATATTTAAGAGACTTATTTGAACCAAGTACTAAAGTTTTTGTCTTTAAGATGTTCAAAACTAATTTATTATCTAAAACCCATTGCTCTACAATTTTTAAGTCCTTATTTAAAATGGAAGTTAATTCAGATATTGATTTTGCAGATGAATAGACAGTTGTGTCATCTGCATACATTGTTAATTTAGCAAATTTTAGTACTAATGGTAGATCATTTGTGAAGATGGCAAATAAAAGTGGCCCAAGACAACTGCCTTGTGGAATTCCACAGTTTACTGACACCCTCTTTGAAAAACTACCATTGAAATGCACGCTCTGTGACCTATCTGATAAATAATTCTTCATCAATGTTAGAGCTGAAGGTTTAAAACCATACAGCAGAAGTTTGTCAAGAAGCAGTGTATGATCGATCACATCGAACGCGGCTGAAAAGTCTAATAGGACTACTCCACATATCTTTTGATGGTCCAATTCTGTGTACCAATCGTCTGTCATTTGTGTTAATGCTGTACATGTGGAGTATCCTTTTCTATAGGCATGCTGGACATTTGTTAAAAGATTATTTTTTGAGAAGTATGATTGTATTTGATCAAAAATGGCTTTTTCAAAAATCTTACTTAAAGCTGGTAACAAGCTTATTGGCGGACTGTTAGGACCACAAAACGTTTTTTTTTTAATCCTTAGGCAAAGGTATAATCTTAGCCTCTTTCCATGCCTGTGGAAAGGTGGCTGTTTTTAAACTGATGTTCAGAATGTGACAAATTGGATCAGCGATGTAATCTGCTGCTAGGCTGATTAATTTCTCATCTATATTATCGATGCCTGGTTGCTTGTCTTTACATACAACTTTAATTATTTTTTTAATTATTTCTACATTCAAAATAGAAAATTCAAAACTACAGGGCTTGTTTTTCATAAATTCTTTCAAATTATTTACTTCTAACCTATCTGTTTTGTTTGTTACTAATTTCCTCAAATTGTCCACTTTACTGCTGAAATAGTCATTTAAATTATTAGCAATATCCTTTGGCTTTGTGATAATAGCATCTCCACTATCAATAAAGGTAGGATTTGTAGGAGTCTTTCTGCTCAACACACTATTTAGAGTTTTCCAAAGTTGTTTCTGGTCATTTTTTGTTCTTTCTAATTGCTGTGCAAAATACTCATTTTTCTTTAGATTTAATTTAGTGACAAGATTTCTTAGCTTGCAGTATTTTTGCTTATCTTCTACAGATTTAGTTTTTTGTGCTAATTGATTGGCATCATTTCTTTGAGACATATAAGTCTTTAGGTCATGATCAACCCAAGGTGCCTGATACCTTTTCACAGTCAGTTTTTTTTAACAGGGGCATGCTTATTTATAATAGGCAGAAGATTATTCAAAAATATATCTAGTGCAGTATCTGTATCATTTGCCTTAAAAACTTTTGTCCAAGATAAATTTTGAATGTCCTTTAGATACGCTTCATTAGAAAAAAATTGTTAGATCTTTTGAATACAATTTTAGGTCTAGCTTTAGGGACTTTCGTTTTTCTAGCAATGATGACCATGTTATGATCAGTACAGCCTACTGGTATTGACACAGCTTTTGTGTAATTAAAATTTACTGACAGGTAAATGTGATCTATACAGGTAGATGTGCTTACACCTCTGTTATTTGTACTAATGCGCGTAGGCTGTGTCACCATTTGCTTTAAAAGAGAAGTCCGGTCAAAATCAGAAATCAAACTGCTGAAAGTACTTTAAATATAAAACTACTACATACTGTGCAATAAATTATACGTTTTTTTAATTAAGAATAATTTTCATTTAATCATGTTTATGTGGAGGAACCCATCTTGTTTAAGAATAGTACTGTCACCTCCCATTTTGTGACGTCACTCGGCGGACCCGCTGTTGAGCAAGTCCCAACGCTCTGTTGTTTGTCACGACGCACTATTTTCCAAGATGGCGACGACTGGTGCTCTGTACTAAGCAGAGAGTGATGAAGTACTTAGTGACAGTGATGGGAGTTCCGTGGAGCTATCATCATCTGATAGCGATATGGATTTTTTAGAAGAGTTTCTTGACAGAAACCGGACTTATTTCCAGTGCAAACTCAGTCGGGCCCCAGAAGATATATATATATATATACACGTGTGTGTGTGTGTGTGTGTGTGTGTGTGTGTGTGTGTGTGTGTGTGTGCGCGCGCGCGCTCGCTCCGCTGCAGCACGGCTTTTAGGCGCTGCAGCGGAGGAGAGATCGCGCTGAAGTGACTTGAGTTATATTTAACCTCTAGTAAATAGGGCAGGTGGTCATTATTGTATAAATATTAAAATATAAAAGCGTTCCAGCACATGCTGGGGCGGAGGGATACCACATCACATGTGGTATCCCTCCGCCCCTCTGGTCGGTAACCATCCCCGCAAATTCTAAATTAAAAATTAAAAATTTTAAAATAACTTACCGAAAATCCTCGCTCTCATACCATGTTCAAAACATTTATCTTTGAAATGGTTGCTGCAAATGATGTGTTTTTTCTCTGGCCAGAAGTTAGATGGCAAATCCTCCCTCTTCAAGTTGGCAATCCAGCGACGAGCCCGGTTGCTCATGAATCAGAAAGTTGAAATAAGCAATGTTTTTTCCACTTTTACCAGTTGTGTTGGAACATCCAATGGCCATGCACGTGGGCATTGTTACTTCAGCAATAGCTCTTGGGAATGTCAGCGGTGAAGTCCTCTGGAAATCCGAAATAATTATTGATGATCGCAGCTGTGTAGAACGGCTCCTATTGACTTTGCATGGAAAGCGGAGAGAAATGCTGTCGCCGCTTCCGCTTTTCCACGTCACAGGATGTGATGTCAGGCTTTATATGAGAGACGTTGACTTGAAGCCATAAGATCTGTAGATCCTTCCACATGATATCCCTTCACTTATTTTTACAGGTATGTTGCTTTAAATATAAAAGGCAACGCCTCCACCATATTGATTTCTATCTTTTCTGAACAAACTATACCCAGGTATGCTTAATTCTTCGCTATCAAAAGAGCCATCTAGATGAGTCTCTGACAGAGCGAGAACATTAATGTTATTAATATTCAGAATATTTTCTATTTCATGCACTTTATTTCTCAAACTACATATGTTTAGGTGAGCAACTTTTAGGCTTTTATTTGGAAAATTGGTCATACTAGGTATCAGCCATGATGTTCTAACTGCAGATATTTTCCAATCTTTAGTGTTTTTTGTGTACAATCAGCCTGTCATACCTTAAAAATGGCAATATCTCCTCTTTCTCTAGCAGCTTTCATTTGGGGGACCAGTTCTTTTCTTTTCTGACGGAATGAGTCAGGATAATCTTCATTTATGAAGTAGTTTGATCCTTTCAGCTTCTTCGAGCTGTATAACACAGCATTTCTGTCCCTAAACCTTAAAAATTTCACCATCAGAGGTCTGGGTCGGGGTTTTGTATCTTGTGTCTTTTTGTCTAGTTTTCCAAGACGCTGTAATTTTTCAATACCTATGCTGTTAGGATCCAGATCCAGTTTTTCTTTAAAGAAAGCCAGCACCTTATTTTCAGAATCGTGTGAGTTTTCGCTATCTTCCTCAGGTATGCCATTAATTATGACATTTTTAAGTCTGGCTTGAGCATCTAAAGCATCTATCTTGCCATCAATAATGATCATTAATTCCTCCATCTTATTTATGTCATGTTGAGTAGATTTGCAATCGGATAACATAGTTGTATTAAGAGCTTTCAAATCATCTACTTCCTTTTGTGTGTACTGTAGACTAGTTTTTAACTCCTGTAGATCTTTTAAAATAGCATCCACTCTGGAGTTTGTACTATCCAATAAAACACTCAAACCAGCCTTGAAGTTACTTTCCTGCTGCTGTAACATTTCCTTATAAAAAGTTTTCTGTTGCTCCATTAGTTCACAAACTTGTACATACGAGATGTAATAAGCGTTGTCCTTATCCTTTTTGTTAGCCATAGTAGGCTGATTTTTAGCAGCTCCGGGAGTCTGGTGTTGGACACCCCCTCAGTGTGGTCCTGGGAGTATGTTGGTGGACACCCCCTCAGTGTGGTGCTGGGAGTATGGTGGTGGACTCCTCCACAGTGTGGTGCTGGGAGTATGGTGGTGGACTCCTCCACAGTGTGGTCCTACTGTTCCGGGAGTATGGTGGTGGACACCCCCTCAGTGTGGTGCTGGGAGTATGGTGGTGGACTCCTCCACAGTGTGGTCCTACTGTTCCGGGAGTATGGTGGTGGACACCCCACAGTTTGGTCCCACTGCTCCTGTGGCTTAGCTTTGCAGAGCAGGCCAGGCCTGGAGGCTGCTGAGCACAGAGGCCCTGACCTCAATCCACCAAATATCTAAGTTGTTATCAATCCACTCTCAGGATTCTTCCAACTCCGCCTTATCAACTTTCCTCAGTTTGATGTTTAGTTTTGAAATGATTTTGTTAAGAAAATTAATATTAAATAGTTAAAAACTGGTCTGTCATCTGTCCCCCTGCTGTCACTCGGCCCCTAACAGTTAGCCCCTTTTGTGTGTTTGTCTTTTTGTGTTTGCAGCGCATTTATGTAGTTGCAGTGCGTTTGCACCTCTCGGCCACCCTAAAATCAAATCATTAAAAAAACAAAACAATTCTTGCCATTTATTAAATTACACCATGACCCCAAAACTGAGGTATGTACTAAATTCAGATTTCTGTGTGCTGTTAGTCTTACTAAACATTTACTCATTCAGTTATCTTCCACTAATATGAAGTCCGATTCCAGAGAAAACAGTTGGTTTTGGGGCAAACTCCACTGAAACAAGATTAAGTAGAACTCTGCAAGGCACTCAAGGCAAATTAAGGATCCCTACGTTTAAACCAAAGTCTTTTGGATGTTTTTAACTATATTAGTTTAGTAGTCAGACCTAACCCTTCTTCCATATGTATGCTAAAGTGTAAACAGGACTTCTCATGTCTTAATGTCAACAATGGCTATCTTCTTGCCATTCCTCCATTCCAGTCAGATCTGTTGAGCAAGGTTTTTCTACAGCTTCGACAGAGTTCCCATGGGCCTATAGCTACGTATAATTTTTGTAGTATGCTGGGGGATGGTGTAATGAACAACCGAACATTTTGAGTTATCCAGTTGTAGCTTCAGCATCCTTCAACTTGGACAACAAAATCACTGTGAGAAATAAAAATGGCAGATTTGCGGAATTGGTAAGCCGGAGGTCAGTGACCTTGTTTGGCAGCTCCGCAACAAATATTGTTACATAATTGTTTTCAAAACATTTAACAGAAAACTGAATGCCTTGAGATATATGACCCAAAAAGAATATAAAGATATCTACGCAGCACCTAGGCAAAGGCAAGGCAAATTTATTTATATAGCACATTTCAGTACAGAGACAATGCAAAGTGCTTTACATGATTAAAATATAGGAAAATAAAACAGAATAAAAGCAAGTAGGAATAAAAGAAAATGTAGAAACAAAATAGAACATGGGAGAATAGAAACTAAAAGCAAACATTAACAACAGTTGGACTACAAAGTTGAACTAATGTTTCTGTAAAAACAGTTTAACTAGAACAGTAGAAGGCAATTCTAAACAAATGTGTTTTTAATCTTTAAACATTTGATTTAAAAGAACTCACTTTTACAGTTTTCTGGAAGTTTGTTCCAGATAAGTAGAGCATAGGAACTAAATGCTGCTTCTCAGCTGCAGCTGTCTGATCCACTTTTTAGGCAGGCCTGTGAAAACACCATTGCAGTAATCAATTTGACTAAAATTAAACGCATGGATTAGTTTTTCCAGATCCTGCTGAGACATTAGTCCTTTAATCCTGGAAATGTTATTCAGGTGATAGAAAGCCGACCTTGTAATTGTCTCTAGATGCTTTTGGAGGTTCAGGTCTGAGTCCATCACTACTCCCAGATTTCAGGTCTGATCAGTGGTTTCTAGCTGAAGCAGCTGAAGCTGTGTGCTAACCTTTGATCTCTCCTCTATTTGTCCAAAGATTATTACTTCAGTTTTGTTTTTATTCAAATGAAGAAAATTTTGGCACATCCATGCATTGTATTTTTCTAGGCATTTACTCAGTGCTTGAACTGGTTCATAGTCACCTGATGACATGGTGATGTAGAGCTGTGTGTCGTCTGCATAGTTATGGTAGCTGATGTTGTTATTTTTTATTATCTGAACTAGAGGGTGCATGTAGACACTGAATAGGAGGGGACCCAGGATGGACCCTTGGGGAACCCCACATGCGAATTTTGTCATCTCTGATGTAAAGTTACCTACTGACGCAATAAAGTCCCTGTCCTTTAAGTAGGATTTAAACCAGTGGAGAGCTGTACCAGAAAGGCCGACCCAGTTTTCAAGGCATTCTAACAGAATGGAGTGATCGACAGTATCAAATGCTGCACTAAGGTCCAACAGAACCAGCACGGTGGTTCTTCCACAGTTTGTATTTATATGGATGTCATTAAACACCTTGATAAGGGCGGTCTCTGTACTGTGGTGAGCACGGAAGCCTGACTGGAAAACGTCAAAGCGGCTGGTCATTGTTAAGTAGGTGTTTAATTGTTGAAACACAGCTTTTTCAATAATCTTACTGATAAAGGGGAGGTTTGAGATGGGCCTGTAGTTCTGGAGCAGATACAGGTCTGAAACTGTAAATGTAGTCTTTCAGCATGTATTAAACCCAATTCAAAATGTAGCATTTTTAATTGGATTTTGTTGCGCTCCTTCATGTGGGTAGACAGCTCTAAATAGCAGGCCAAATCTAGACTGTAAAACAGAAGAAATCCATAAAAGGGACCTTGGGAACACTAATATTACCTGCAGCAATTGCTTGGTAGAATCCAAGAAAAGAGAAGGCACTGATGAGCAACATAAAAACCAATGGAAGATTTCAGAAGTCGGCAGTGGGGGGTGATTGTAGTCCTGATGCCTGCGTTTTCAGGCCACATGGACGCCTGAGAGGGATCAAACAGAAAATTGTTACCACCACGCCTCCTGCATTCAGAGGTTCCCACAGCCCTTTTTCCTGGGCCTCAGCCTCCCTCTTTACTGCAAGAGGTTTTGGCCCATCACTGGTCTCAACTATTTTACAGAGAGCTTTGGTAAAACAGAAACTGTGACAAAAATAAAAAAATAAATGTATTTATGGCAAGTCTTGACCTATATTAAAAAAATTACAAATTTGCAATTTCTTGTAGTTCATTTGGTCCCATTTTTTCTACACATATTTAAGACAGACATACTTACAAAACATTCATGCACCATTTAAACACACTCTTTTTGGAATCCTAAGCAGGTACTTTCATTGTCATCATTTCCTTCTCCAAAATACATGTGAATGACTGTGAGCACAAGGCAGCCAAGAACATAGACAACATTCATAGAGGAGTGACATTATGTTTGGAATGCTTAACTTGGGAATCGATGAATCCACAAAAAAACTAGTGAGCGGAGAAGGAAGTAAAAGACTGTCAGACGAATCGGTGCGGCCGTTGCAGTAATGTGTACGCTGCACCGGTCTGTTGTGATGAAGAGACAATTGAGTTCTTGATTTACATATCAGTTTACGTTGCTACCTTCAGCTATGGTCAATGAAATCTGGGTAATCACCGGAAGAACAAGATCCTGGATACAAGCAGCTGAAATGAGGTCCCTCTGCATGGTTGGCTGGGCACTCCCTTAGAGGTAGGAGCTTGGAGGAGAGCCGCTGCTCCATCACATCGAGAGGAGTCAGCTGAGATGGCTGAGGCATTTGCTCTGAATCCGCATAGGACACCTCCCCCTTGACAGGTGTTCCACGCATGTACCACTGTAAGGAGGTCCAGGCTAGCCTGGGAACAGTTTGGGCTTCCCTCAGGCTAGCTGGAGAAGGTGCCTAGGGAGAGGGAAGTCTGAGCATCTCTGCTGAGTCTGCTGGACCCCTTGAACCAGTCCAGATAAGCGGAAGATGACAAGACCAGTTGTTGAGGATTCCTGTCTACGTGTTTCTGCGGCTGCCGTATCTGTATTTCCCCCATTTTGTGACAATGAGGGTATTTCTATAATGGTGATTTTTTTGAGAGAGAAGGAAGAATTAAGGAGAAATGTTGTTGAAAAGCTGTGGTTTGAGGACTTACCAAACCAGGATTGTGTAGAGAGATTTAAAAGCATACAGGGCCAAAGCCCTGTATGCTTTTAAATCATCCCTCGCCATGCGTCTTCCTGAAATCTGACGCATGGCGAGGGATGGCTTCATGTGGCAAAAAGCATCATTCAAGAAAGCTAAAATGCTGGTAACATTTGTAGTCCTTACCTGAAAATATATTTTTTGTACTTGTGATCAGTATGTGCTTTACTTCTGAGTGCTCTACAGTATTTTAGTTACTAACTTGGATGCCCTGTCCCACATAACTCAAACTTTATGAGCCAGTAAGGTTTTTTTCCCCCTATATCTATTGCTTGCCCTAGAAAGGCACTTCAAGCTCACCCATGTTCCCTGTACAGATGATCTTTATAGCACAAGTGTTCACTATATCCTTTTTTTTGTGCTGCGACAGATCTATTCAATATATTTGAAATTGACAAAACTAGACAAACACCCCACCACCACCCTACAACTCTCGCTCTTTGTATGAAATACAAAATGAGGGCTCTGGGAGGGCTTGCCCCAACGTGATTTCGTCACACACACTGTTGCACGCTTGGCCGATACTTACTGCGCGCACACACGTTTCTATATGGATTCATTGCAGGTAGAAGATAACTTTTTAATTGCAAACAAATATGGTGGAGGGGAGTGAAAAGTTGTGAATAAAGCTGAATATATTATGCTTTCTGTGACATAAAAGTAACTTTTAAAATGTTTTTAGGCGAGAAGTCAGCTATGTTAAACCAGAATATGTGCTTGGTTTGTTGGCATATCGCTTGATTTAAAGGAGAAGTCCGGTCAACAAGGAAAAATCAGGGGATCATTAGCTATAACTAAAACTAATACGTTCGTGGATATTTAATGAATTTATCTTTAATCAATAAGAAAATAAAAACATAAATTGTCGTCTGGATCACTGTGTCTGGTGGCGGCCATTACTGCCCAAATATGGGCAGTAAGGGCCGCCTGACATCACATCCTGTGACGTGGAAAAGCGGAGAGCTGACAGCATTTCTCCGCACTTTCCAAGCAAAGTCAATAGGAGCCGTTTACACAGCTGCGATCATCAACAATTTTTTCGGATTTCCAGGGGACTTTGAAATTCGCGGGAGCTATTGTTAAAGCAACAATGCTCTAGCGCATGGCAGTTGGATGTAACAATACATCGGGTAAAAGTGGAAAAAACATTAGTTTTTTCATCTTTCCGATTCATGCCCACCATGGGCTGTTTTGTTCGATTAACTACTTGAAGAGAGAGGATTTTCCATCGTGCTTCTGGCCAGAGAGAAACGTCATATGCAGCCAACATTTGGAAGAAGAATGTCTTCAAGATGACATGAGAGCGAAGATTTTCGGTATGTTTTTCTTTTTCATAATGTAGAATTTGCCGGAACATTTCTGTACCGACCAGAGCGGCGGGGGGATACGACACACTTATGTGTCGTATCCCTCCGCCGCAACAGTGAGCATAAGTATGCTCACTGTTGCGGCGGAGGGATACGACACACTTAGAAAGCATGCTCACTGTTGTGAAGCCCACTTATTTTATGCAACTTTGGTCTTATTTTTTCTAAAGTCACTTGTATATTTCATGAGTTGTGGGTTGCAGTTTTTTTTGGGCTTGTTTCTTAAAGTGAAGTCGATTGTTTGGGGTCTAAACTAAGTGACGCTGAAATATCCCTCCGCCTCATAACGCGCTGCAGCTCCTCCTCACAGCAGCAGAGTAAACTCAGAAGGAGCCGCTCTGCCCGTATTTTCTGCAGTTTACGGTTGCAATAACTGATGATAACTGCTGAAAGTAGATTAGGCGGTGCAGATCACCATTTTGAACAGAGATTGGTTCTAAAGATGAGTTTTATACTCATCTTTTAGCATTGCAGAACCCAACCCATAAACCATACTTTAATGCTTATTTGTTGTCTTTTTATGTCTCTAATACTAAATGTAAAATTAGTATTACTTTAAATTTAAATGCTTAATACCATGTCTATCTTTGTTTAAGAGGTTAAAAAATATATTTCGGCATGAAAACGGATATTTATTTACAAGGGGACAGATAGGGCATCGGGACTTGATCTACAGCCGATACCGCACCGTTACGTCACAAACTGGGAGGTGGCAGTACTGTTCTTCACCAAGATGGCTGCCCCCATAAAAGGACCTTCAAATGAAAATTACTCTTAATTAAAAAAGCTTATCATTTATTGAACAGTATGTAATAATTTTATATTTAAAGTACTTTCAGCAGTTTTAATTCTGATTTTGACCGGACTTCTCCTTTAAAAAAATGCTCGGACGTGCTCTGACCGCAGCTGGCTCACTGTGCTGAGAGAGAACGCCTTTTTTCCCGCCACATTGCTTTCTAACTCCTACTGGCTTACCGCTATGAGAAATAATTCAGATCTCTAATGTCAATGTTTGGTTAGTTCATTATTATTATTATTATTATTATTATTATTATTATTCTCCTCTACAAATAAACTGATTTAAGCTTTGTTCAGAAAGTTAGAAGGTCCGTGTTTAAGTTGGAAAATGTTTCACTAAATTACACAAATGGTATTTTTCATCAATTCATTTTGTCTATTGGTATATTTCAACATAAATTTAGACATTTGGCTGTTTAATGAATTAGAATATAATAAAATTAATAAATCAACATTTTAAATAAAATATTATGGGCCATAATGCAGATGTAAAGGGAAAAATAAAAGCTGTGTACAGTTATTTACAGTGGAGATAACGGGATTAACCTATGGTTTCCATGATAGCAATATATTAAACTGGGCTAACAGTGATTTTAAGGCCAAAATAGTAGATAACAATTGTTTTATGGGCACAATGTAACTATTCTATTGTGGAACCAAGTTTACTGTATTTGAGAATTTAACTTATTAGCTGTACAGTATGTACAATTCATGTTTTCTGTTGCCATCTAGTGGCTGAACAAGAAACCACATTAAACATTGCAATGTAACGCTGTACAGTTAGCTATCCATTCATTTTCTAACACATCTATCCCTTGTGGGGTGTTGTGCAATTATACACTGTTTAAAGTTATTTAATGTTTATTAAATAACCCTCTGTCTGTTAAGTATTGTCTGGTGATGATCAACTCTTAAGCTGATATCAAAACAATGGTTGAAAGGGATAAATTCTAGCACTAGCGATCTTTTAACAGCAAAACCTGCACACACATAGAATAAAGGAGTGACAACTTCTTTTTAAGTTCAAGAATTTAATAGCATAAATAAAATGAACATCCAGAGAATGCTAAGGAACTATTTACATGCAAAAAAAACAAAAGATAAAACAAAAGGGGATATCATAATCAGAATAAGTCAGTGAATCCTTGTTCACTGTAGATCTGATTCCAAAAAGCATGGAATGGAGTGAAAAAACATTTGGCATGTGTTTCGATCCATTCACAATGTGAATCCTGAGTTAAACAAAACATTATTTGATGAAATAATATTTTGTTTAAATTAAAGAACCAAAGTTCAACTTAAAGAATGTGCATTGAGGTTAAATTAGCTTGACTAATTTAAACAACATTTGACATGTGTTTCATTCACAATGCAAAGCCCAAGTTAACCAGTACATTATTTTGAGTAAATAACATTCTGAGGACCGGTTTGTCCAGTAAAATAATTTAATTCAGAATCGCTTGCCTTTGTTTATATGATTCTACCTCCGGGCGCTAAGGGTCGCTGTAGTGATCAGTCGCTAACCTGGTTAAAGTCTAAAGTTATCAAAATTGCCTTTAAAACCGACATTAATATTCAATATTAATGCGGGAATAAGGCTCATAGCTCTATCGGCCGACGGCAGAGCCGAACGATTAAGCTTTATGCCCTAAAACAAGCTCCTTTGAATGTCCGGAAATCAGGAGCCAACAGAAGCTAATAGCATTTTGGCTAGCGGACATTCGGCGCTAGCAAATATAAACTTTAGCTTTATTTTTAGTCATAATGAGTGGGCTGGATAACGTAAACATTAATGTCTCGTCAATGTATGAAACTCTTGTGGAGATAACCTTGTTGTTATAACCATAAAACACACCCAAATGATATTAGCAATACTGTGAAACGAAGGCTAGCGTGAGCTACCTCTGTTAGCCCTTTGTTCTAAAGGCACCATGTGCACAACGATTTACAAGACATTTTCAAATGAACCATTTAAACTTTGCCTTTTGGTTTCTCTGCCCAAACCTGTCGGTGCCTCATGTGAGTCCAGTCCAATTTGGTCATCCGAGAAGGCTGTACTGGAAAGCAGGAAAGGTGTCGGTTTGTTCTTGGCAGGCTAGCATTTAGCTCTGCAGCTATGAGCTAACCGACAGCGTGTGGAGGGAATGGAGGCCAGTAGGTCCTCCAGACAGTTTCTGACCCGGTTGCAGTCACGATTAGAGCAGGTTTTCCTCACATTCAAAGCGGGCCCTTTGTCAGCTCTTCAGCTCCGTCTGGGTTTCACTTCCCTGTAAAGGCTGAGGAAAAATAAAACAAAGCTGTTTTTGGCAGCCAGGATCCTTCCTCCTGCATCTGATTATGAGTGTTATAGCGTTTAGCTCTGCAGCTATGAGCTAACCAACAGCGTGTGGAGGGAATGGAGGCCAGTAGGTTCTCCAGACAGTTTCTGACCCGGTTGCAGTCACGATTAGAGCAGGTTTTCCTCACATTCAAAGCGGGCCCTTTGTCGGCTCTTCAGCTCTGTCTGGGTTTCGCTTCCCTGTAAAGGCTGAGGAAAAATAAAACAAAGCTGTTTTTGGCAGCCAGGATCCTTCCTCCTGCATCTGATTGAGGTTTAGACAGCAGACTTAACTCTGATTTGCCCGGACATGTCCCCCGGGCGACGAGAGTTTTCCGAATTCAGTCAGGTTCTCCGCTCCCTCTTGGTCATTCCATTGAAGCAGCAGATGAGTTCCACAGAACGGCTAGTCTGTGGGCTTTGGCCTTGAATCACATGGCTGCTGAGGAAGGGGACTGGGTGGCTGGCTCCCCCCCCCCCTTCCCTCGGGAGCTCCAGGAGAAGTTGGTCTGAGCAGCTGGTCAGGAGTGTGGGAGAAGAGAGTGGTCAGAAGCACTCTGACCCTTTTATCTGTGGGGAGTGGTCTTCGGCTGGCATCCTGCTGAGAGTGAGAGGGGCCGTGCCCGCTGGCTCTCTCCTCTGTGGCTGTGTGAGTCTCATGTCTAGAATGCATTTGGATCCCTTCCCCATTGTACATGTTAAAATTAACACAATTCAGCCATGGTGTGATGGCACTACAGGGGTGCTGGTGCCTATCTCCAGCTTTCAATGGGTGAGAGGCGGGTTACACACCACTCTATCGCAGGGCAACACAGAGACACACAACCATTCTCGCTAACTAAAGAGAATTTAGATTGAATGAATGTTTGTAATTCAAGTTTTTTGGACTGTGGGAGGAAGCTGGAGTACCCAGAGTGATCCATGCAGAAAGACCCAAGGCAAGGGTAGGATTTGAACCCAGGACCTTATTGCTGCATGGCAAAAGCGCTACCCACTGCACCACTGTGCAGCCCCAGTCAGCTATTTGACTTTCATCTGACTTTTTTCAGCTATCTGAGCCGCCACTGTACCCAACACTAACCCTAAACCTAATTGACACCATAGTGCTAAACCTAGGAATAAAAAAAGGTCCTCACTTTACTAGTAAAATAAGAAAAGATATTCTCCCTCAACTGCAAGTACAAGAACACACACACACGCAAATAGAAGAGCTTCTTCGACATTGCCACTGGTACACTGGGCATGTTTGTCTCACTGCCTAATATACTGTATTTTGCTGGAACAGCTCCTATGGTTTCTGGTGATGATGGACAAATTTGATTTTAATTGTTTTTTGTCCATTTCTATGCAATCCCATAGCCTCATATGTTCACCCCAATTACTCTAGAATCATCAGTTTTTCCCATAATAACTTATTTAGGTCATTTCATAAGAATTCTGCTTTGTTCCTGAAATGACAGAAAAATAAAATATTGCATCAGGTTATTTAGAAACACATATATGGGCTCTATCTTTTTTAGCAACATAAATGACAGGTAGAAAAATCAATGGAGAGAGTCTGAAAGAGCTCACACGTCTTACACTCTGGTCTCTAAAGCAAGTGGAAGCAATGTGATGCAGAGACATGTATGGTTTCTGACGGCACGGGGTCTATTGTGTTTATTAATGGCAAAGAAGGAAGCAGCAGGAAGACTACTAAAGTGCAAAGGCTTATACTTTCCACTGGGACTCAAACAAATGCAGCAGAGTTGAGTTGATGGTGTGTCACAGTACAGATAGACATTGGTCCCAAAGACACACTGTGAAAAGCCACCCAGAACATTTCGAAAAAGAATAGGATCATTATGCAATGGCTGAGTGGGTGCCTCAAACTCAGTGAGCTATTTGAGCTAGGAAAGAAAGGCAGAAAACCCCAGAAACAATGAATACCAACACAGTAAAAAGGGTGCCACCAAGGGGCCACCAGAAAGGGCAATGGCCTGCCATATAACTGTTCTTCTCTCCACACTGCCCCAAATGGTTGTGTTACAGATGGCCTCATCAGTACCCTCACCCATTATTATCCATCAGTAGTCTGTACCTGTTAATCTTTGCAGGTATCTGTCTCCAGCGACCACTGGGCAAGAGAAAAGGTACGCCCTGTACATGTCGCCCATCCATCACAGTGCAACACAGAAATTCACAGGACAGACACTAATGCACACACACTCACACCAAAAGGCAATTTAGAGTAACCAATTAATGACCACAAGTCCTGTTTTTGGAATCACATGCAAAATTCAGGCAGGAGCAACCCAGATCAGGATTCAAACCCAGGACTAGCTTCAAAGCATCAGTACAAAAAAATAAAAGAAACTCAGCTTGCAGAGTAGTGGAGAAGTCTAACCCCAGCAACAGGGTTGTGCATTACTGTTGAAAATAATTTTAACTTTGTCTCAGATGTAAAGCCCTGTAGTTGCACACACAGTGTAATCCACATAATCACAGGTTAAACAAGTTGATTCATGCAGACTGAATGAGTTTGTTGTTGTTGTAGTTCCATATTTTTGCCAGCAGGGTGCGTCTTCACAAATACAAGCTCTAAGTGCGCTTCTTCTTTTGTTTTTGTTTTTCTCTTTGCACTGATGCCGTTACTGCAGTTAGAGCACGAGGCGTCAATGTAAACAATTACTAAGTGAAGACTGATGAAAACTGTATTTCATCTTAAGTTATTGATCCTTGGAGATTATCTGCACCTGCCAGGAGGGTTTTTGGTTGCGAGACATCACCGTGTTTTGTTTTGCTGAGTGAAAACTCCAGTGAGTAATGACTATAAGTGCTTAGCATAGTATGCTAACTACTGCCGATTTTGGCTGATTGCTCACTTATTTCACTGGGAAAAGTATCTTTGTTAAACTGTTATGCTTGGAGGCAATGTTTAAAACCAACTGGAGACAGATGAAGGTATATGTGTGAATTGAGGATGTAAAACTGCGTTGGCAAAACATGGCGGGTAGTGTAAAGAGGAGAAAATCGAACGAAGATGTTATGCCTTTCTCCGCGTATGCGAACTCCCTACCTTCAAATGCGAAAGAGAGATATAAGATCAAGTTATTGTACCACGCTGGTACATGTTCCTTGCCCGATCAATATACTTTAACAGAACACTGGAGCAAAAATCCAGACGCGTGGCCTGACCTAACATTTGGCGACATTTACCTATACTCGATCGATACGCCATTCATGTTCACCAAAGAATTGATGAAAGCCTACAAATCGTTGGAAACATACAAGTAAGCAATAATACAGCTTTATTTTTGTTTATAATTTTAATTATGTTGAGAAAATGTTATATTAACGTTTTACTTGTGTAAGGGTGACGTTCTCTCTAAACAAAGATCACGTGATATTTATTGCATTAGTAGTTATGTTAGTCTACCTGTGCCCTGTGGTTTTTTCGATACACTGTGACTGACCTTGGTATTAAATACCATGTGCTTTATACATAGTGATAGTTTACCTCTCTCTCTCTCTCTCTCTCTCTCTCTCTCTCTCTCAGTATTGTATGTCATATATAAAGAAACATAGAAGTTTTTTAAATTACTGTGTAAAGAGCATTATTAAATAATGATTGATTCTTAATATTATTCACTATTAATTTCTTTGTAGGTATGTTTTAAGTGGACATGTACAGGAGGTATTGTCACACCAAATTGATACAAGCTGCCCCTACATTGCTCTGAAGACCAAGGTTACTCCATCCCAGAGAATACAAGACAAACCACATGAACCATTTATTTAGAGAAATCTAGTGGAACTGTCTACTGTGCACATTGTACATGCATGGCTGGGTAAATATTTTTTAATATCTACTGTGAAATTATGATAATTTTTTTAAATCACAATTTTCTATTGCTCAGCAATAGCAAATCATGTCAGGCTTGGAGAAGTATGCAGCCATATGGGGGCACTTTTGTTCAAAATGGAGATGGCTGTAAAGATGGGACTGACCCAATCAAGCTCCATACGTAAAGCCTGTCAGTGGAATAGCTCTTTTCAAAAGGAGGTAAGCAAATTATAACTGTTATGAGTTTCTTGATTCTTTTGAGTTATAGACATGAGATAATTATTTGTCCTTGTTAATATCATTTAATTCCCACTGTCTGAACTAACAGTTATTAATAAGATATTTTACAAATATATTTTAACAAATTGTGCTTAATATTACTACATTTATAATTATTATTTTATTTTTTATTTTTTTTCTAGGTAACCCCAGCCACCGTCACTGGAATATTTAGTGAAATTAAAGGAAGACGTACTAAGGAAATAGATTCTGTTCATGCACATGGTACAGCCCAACTTCCTCCGCAAAGTGTTCTTGATAGCCTTTATGCCATTGCACCCAATGCAACTTTCTTCAACTCTTTTAATGTGTTATCGCCAATTGTAAACGCTGATCTTGTGGGGAGAGAGACAAAATACCTTCCACTTCTTTCAACGCTACAACAAGAATTTCAAAAGGATTCGATAACAGAACTTTGTGCTGAAGTGTTGAAGAACTATTCGTGTCCTCTGCACAAACCAGCAACTTGGAATATGCGACAAGGAACCAGTCTATCAGTCCATTGTGGTACCAACACCGGACAGGGAGGATTACTGCTTCCAAAGCCCATCATGTTCTCGACGACCAACAACCAATCCTGACAGTCTTGTAAAGAGCATAGTAGGATACAATGTGTATGACCTCTCCAAAAATGCTGATGTCAAGTGGGGAACTGAGACAGAAGATGAATACAGAAAAGCCTACAGTCTTCACCAGAAAGCAGGACATATAAACTTCACCTGTAGATTATCAGGGTGTGTGATTGACCCAAGCCATCCATTCCTTGGAGCAAGCCCTGATGGAGCTGTGAACTGTGTGGCAATGGAATTTTAGAAATCAAGTGTCCCTTTAAACATAGGAATGTTCCTGTTGAGGAAGCTGCCATCATAGATAAGGATTTTTGCCTTGATGCTACTCTACATCTCAAGGAAAAACATAGATACTACACCCAAGTTCAAATGCAGATGTTTTTAACAAATAGTCAGTATTGTGACTTTGTAGTATTCACTAAGAGTGAGCCAGCAAGCATGTGTATTGTTCACATTACATTTGATGAAAAGTTCTGTGAAAACCTCATAAACAAATGTGAGCAATTTGTCAAAGACCATGGACCATGTCCATGAACTTATAACTCGGCAGTTAGAAAATTAACCTGTTGTCAACCAAGAACCGGATAGTAATGAAAAAACAACCTGGTGCATTTGTAATGAACTTGAATATGGACGAATGATTAAATGTGATGGTGAATTATGTCCTTACGAATGTTTCCACTATCAATGTGTGAACATTCGACGAAAACCCCGTGATCAGTGGTTTTGTGCAAGTTGTGAACCATTATGAGTCACTGACGACAGAATTAATCTATTCCAACCTGGATCATTAGTTCAACTACCAGAATTGAAGGATATTTTGAATTACTTGCATTTTTGTTCACGATGCAAATAAATTAAATACATGAATGATATTTAAAATAAATAATTTTTATTGTGAAACTTTGGTTTTAATTCCAGTTGTACACTTATATTGAATGGAAATGAATACTTAAAATACAGATAAAGGATAAAATACCGTTTCAAATTCAATATAAAAATTTTACACACAGGAAATGGTTAAAATAATTTGATACAAACATGTCACTTCTCGAGTGAGAGAAGTCTATAAAAATAAAATCATTTCAAACAAACATGTCACTTCTTGAGTGAGAGAATTATATAAAAATAAAATAATTTCAAACAAACATGTCACTTCTCAATTGAGAGAATTTTCTATAATTACCTTACAATAACAGCCTTAGTTGTTATTACCGCAGGCAGCCATTTTGAATTCTTCTGCCAACCAGTTAGTCACGTGAAAAATTTGTGACATCAAGGCGAAATTCCCTATTATTTGTGTTAATTGAGTTATTGCTGAATGTAATTTGTACTATTACTATATGCCAACTAATGCTATATAGTTAAGCAAGCTGGGTTTATGAGCTAAAACAAGCAAAAGTGTGCTTTTGAGTTATTGAGAGACAGTAATTCAATGAATGATTCACAAACGTGATTGAAATTTTATTTAAAATAATTCATATACACACCATTTTGTGTGTATGGGCTGTTTAAAAATTCATTTTATAGCTGTATGTGATACTTCAATTTGAATGGTTCACATTCATTGATTTAAGATTAAAAAGAGAATAAATACTGTACATTTGATTTGGGTAAATGTATAAAAAGAGATAGAGATTAATGTAAAGGCTACTGCTCTATGCAGGTTGGTTTTTTGTATGAGTCGATTTTGATCCCAAAGCCGAGGAATGTGGAGCAGGTTTCCGGCTTACATGCGTGGAGGGTGTGACGTCGGAGGGCAGCTTCATCGTGCATCTGGAGAAAGCACATCTATCACATCATACAGATAAGAAAACAAAATCACACTACCCGGGTAGATGAACACTTGATTACGGACAAGACAAGGACACTGACTAATCTTGACGGTTGACTTTACCGGACTGGTTTATTAGTTTGGGCCCATTTCATTTGCACTTTGGACAGTATTACTATTTTTTTCCTGAATTTGTTCTGTTGTTGTTTATTAATGAGGTTGCTTATGGTAAGTCTCAAGTTGATTTCTGGGGTTGATGACAAAATATAAATTCAGTCAGTGGCTGAACTATTTTGGTTGGTGAAGTTAAAGAGTGTTTTTTCTGCCATTAAAGAATATATTTTTGTTACAGTTTTCAAACTGTTGTCCGTGTCACATACTTCCTCCCTGGGGCGAAACTATATCTTCTGATTTGGCCTAAACTGAAAGTACATCACAGTCATCTTAGCTCATGTGTAGTATACAGTGTTAGATGGGGTTACAGCTTTGTGGCGAGCCAGCCAGGAGGATTAATAATAGGCGGACACGGTTTTACTACGTTTTGAAGGACATTTTACTTTTTCCTCATTAAGTTTAATTCATGTTATTGTACGAGTAACAAGTTAATGCAAACATGGCTATTGAACAAATGTATGGTGTAAATGCAGAGCAGTCCATTTGTGTTACTGGGCTAACTAAAACAGACACTGATGCTGATATCATTGTTTCATTGAAAACATATGGAACTGAAACTAAAGTAGTGCGGTTTCAAATTGCAAAGAAAGAGAATGCAGCCATTGTGGAGTTTGATTCAGGTGTTGCAATGGCAATGTTTGAGCTAAATCTTTTCTCTTGAGATACCAAATGTGAACAACCCTGCAGTGACATGGCCGGCAGATAGTATTGATGCACTTACACGTACTACTAGCCTTGCTTTAAGCAGCAGCAGTGAGTCTTCTGATGAGTGTTCACTCCAAACACACCCCTCATACGAAAATCAAAGGCCAAGAGGATTGACCCCTCAAAACTCACCTCCTCTCAACTCAATACTGAAGTACATAGGGAAGTATCTCAACCTGCAGCACGTAAGAAGATGAAAAAAGTTAAAACTTTTGATCCAGGAGATGATGATTTAAACCCATTTGATGTACAGCGCATTGTTGTTGAGCATGTGATTAAAAATGACCCTTCCTCATCTCAGAGCCCAACCAAGTGGCTACGCCCTTTCTCAGGCGTGCCAAAACCTTCTGGAGAAAGTGATTTTGAAACATGGTGTCTCCATGTAGATTTGATGTTCCAAGATGGAGCCCCTGTGGATGTTCAACGGTGGAAAATATTGGAGAGTCTGCTTCCTCCAGCCTCAGACGTCAAACAACTAGGTTCCTCTGCTCATCCAAAGGAATATGTGAAACTGTTGGACTCTGCTTATGGTCTGGTAGAGGATGGTGATGAAATCTTCGCCAGGTTTTTGAATTTTCACCAAAACTCTGGTGAAAAAGCGTCAGGGTACTTGCAAAGGCTTCAGGTGCTTCTTAGCACTGCTGTGAAGAGCAATGGGGTCAGTCAGTCAATCATCAGCTAACCATCACCTGCTGAAACAATTCAAACGTGACTGTTGGGATCACAATCTCATCATGCAGTTAGAGCTAAAACCTGAGAAAGACCCTGACTTTCAGAGCTACTTTTACGGCTAAGAACGGAAGAGGATAGAAGGGCAACTAAGTTGGATCGAATGCACCATCACTTTGAAGCCTCAAAACCAAAAGTCACTGCAAATGTGCATTCTGTGCCTGACATGTCCCCTTATGGTGATCCAAGTCAAAGCGTTATCCAGGCATATATCGCTGAGACAGAAAATTTAAAGCAGCAGCTTCCTGAACTCAAACTGCAGCTCAGCACCCAAAAACCTAAGAAACAGAAGAATAATTAGACAGTCAGCAGACAAACCGAACCTGCCCACACCAAGAATCGAGGCACAAACTCACCAGGTGACAAACAAACCTCAGCCTAGAGCTTGGTTCTGTTTTAGATGTGGCGAAGATGGCCACATTGCCAAGGTGTGCCAGAACCCAATTGACAAAGCTGCTGTGGATAGAAAATACAAGGAATTAAAAGTGAGGCAAGATGTGTGGAAAGCCAAACAATGCTTACCTTTAAACTGGACAGGCTCTCAGTAAAGGGACCTACTGGAGCCGAAGAAGGAGTTGGGAGTCCCAAGACACAAAACGATGAAAAGAGAACTAAATGTGAACACATACAAACCTCTGAGGATGAGCTCCTTAGTGGTTTAGTAGGCCCAAGATCTGTTCCTGTAGTTAACATTGAAACAGTCCAGAGCCAAGCAATCATTGATTCGGGTTCACAGGTTACAACCATTTCACAGTCATTTCATGATAGTTACCAAGGCAAAAACTCTGGCGTGGGAAGAGTTCGGAGAGGCCATGGAGAAAGACTTCCGTACGGCTTCGAAGCGATTCTGGTCCGCTATCCGGTGTCTCGGGAGGGGGAAAGCAATGCAGTACCAACACTGTTTATAGTGGGGATTGGAGTGCTGCTGACCTCGACTCGGGACATTGTGCGTTGGTGGGCGGAGTACTTCGACCTCCTTAATCCCACCAACACGTCTTCCATTGCGGAAGCAGAGCCTGAGGACTCTGGGTCGGGTTCTCCCATCTCTGGTGCTAAGGTTGCCAAGGTTGTTAAAAAGCTCCTGGCAAGGCCCCGGGGGTGGATGAGATTCGCCCTGAGTACCTTAAGGCTCTGGATGTTGTGGGGCTGTGTTGGTTAACGCACCTCTGCAGCATTGCGGGGACATCGGGGGCTGTTCCCCTGGATTGGCAGACTAGGGTGGTGGTCCCCCTATTTAAAAAGGGGGACTGGAGGGTGTGTTCCAACTACAGAGGAATCACACTCTTAAGCCTCCCTGGGAAGGTCTATTCCGGGGTTCTGGAAAGGAGGGTCCATCGGATAGTCGAATCTCAGATTAAGGAAGAGCAGTGTGGTTTTCGTCCTGGCCATGGAACACTGGATCAGCTCTACACCCTCAGCAGGATCCTGGAGGGGGCATGGGAGTTTGCCCAACCAGTCTACATGTGCTTTGTGGATCTGCAGAAGGCATTTGACCGTGTCCCTCTGGGGGTCCTGGGGGGGGGGTTCTGCGGGAGTATGGACTACTGAGCCATTTTAATAAGGGCTGTTAGGTCTCTGTATGACCGGTGTCAGAGTCTGGTCCGCATTGCCGGCAGTAAGTCGGACTCGTTTCCGGTGAGAGTTGGACTCCACCAAGGTTGCCTTTTGTCACCGATTCTGTTCATAACTTTTATGGACAGAATTTCTATGCGCAGCCAAGGTGTTGAGGGGATCTGTTTTGGTGGCCATACGATTGCGTCTCTGATATTCGCGGATGACGTGGTCCTATTGGCTTCATCACGGCGTGATCTACAGCTCTCACTAGAGCGGTTCGCAGCCGAGTGCGAAGCGGCTGGGATGAGAATCAGTGCCTTCAAATCTGAGACCATGGTCTTGAGCCGTATAAGGGTAGCGTGCGTTCTCTGGGTTGGGGAGGATGTGCTACCCCTAGCGGACGAGTTTAAGTATCTTGGGGTCTTGTTCACGAATGAGGGGAAGATGGAGCGGGACAGGCGGATTGGTGCAGCGTCTGCTGTGAAGCGGGCGCTGTACTGGTCCGTTGTGGTGAAGAGAGAGCTGAGCCAAAAGACAAAGCTCTTGATTTACCGGTCGATCTACGTTCCTACCCTCATCTATGGTCATGAGCTTTGGGTCGTGACCGAAAGAACAGGGAGGACTCAGAGTAGAGCCGCTGCTCCTCCACGTCGAGAGGAGCCAGTTGAGGTGGCTCGGGCATCTGGTTAGGATGCCTCCTGGATGCCTCCCTGGGGAGGTGTTCCGAGCACGTCCCACCGGGAGGAGACCCAGGGGAAGACCGAGGACACGCTGGAGGGACTATGTCTCTCGGCTGGCCTGGGAACGCCTTGGGATTACCCCGGAGGAGCTGGGGAGAGGGACGTCTGGGCCTCCCTACTGAAGATGCTACCCCCGCGACCCGACCCTGGATAAGCGGAAGACGATGGATGGATGGATGGATGGATGGATGGATGGATGGATGGATGGATGGATGGATGGATGGATGGATGGATGGATGGAGTTAAACGTTATCCAAAATCGGCACAGCAGTCCGAAGCTCCTTTCCTCCCCACGATAGTGTTCTTATTATTGACCTTAAAGGTCAAGGAACAGTAGCTAGGAGCCATAATTAGAACATTTCTGATGCAGGCTGTTGTTCTTTCTTTGCCACAGAGTAAACAGAACACATTTAGGGGGAGTCAAAAGAGGCTGCTGACAGATTCATATCAAATCAACCCCAAGCTGTGTTTGATTTCTGGTTTATGCTTTTCTCATTGTTGCATGACGAAAACGGTTTCTTTGGTCCTTAAGATTTTTTAATTCTCTTTTTTTTTTTTTTTTTTTTTAATTCTCAATCTAAGTTTTGACAACTTTTTGACCAGCCAGATTTTCTTGTTATAAACCCAGGCAAGATCTAGGTTTGAATCAGGGCTTTGTATAGAATTGATAATCACTCATGTCTGGCAATCCTGAAGGACAACAACTATTTATTTATTTTTAAATTCACAATAAAATACAATAAAAAATTATTTTGAAATGACAGCATCTGCACAATTCTTTCGCAAAAGTGATGAACGGCTGGTTTGGATATTGGTTTTGAATTGATGCTCTGTCAAGAATACACAGAGCTTCCCAGAGGACAAGGTGTGAGAAAAATATTAAAGGGGAGAAAAAAAATCTAATAATTTTTGCGTTATCCTGAGAAAATCCTCTACTTCCTGTATTTATAGTATATAGACTTCCTGTTTGCGGTAAGGCGTATTGTGTCACTTCCTGTTGTTGCTGTGTGAACGACGGATTTTTGCTCCAGGCTCTCTCACTTTTTATCTTTAAACCTCTTTGTTGTAACACCTGTTTCCAAACATAAGCACTTTTAAAACATTTTCTGTGGCTGCTCATCACGTTTGGGAACTCCTCGTGTTTCACACGGTTTGTTCTTTGGCGTGATAACAGGGCGCTAGCCTAGCTTTAGCCTAGCGTTAGCCTAGCGCTAGCCAAGCCTTAGCCTCATAATGGCTTCTCCGTCTCTGACTAAGTCTCCTATCTGCTGCTCTCTGTGTCAGATGTTCAGTTATTCCTCTGCCTCCTTTAGTGATAATGGTACATGTAATAAATGTAGTATTTTTGTAGCTTTGGAGGCGAGGGTGTCAGAACTGGAGACCCGGCTCCGTGCTGTTGAAAAACCAGCTGATAGCCGCTCTTTTGCTAGCGCGGAGCCACAAAGAGTAACTTCACGTAGCGAACCAACAGCCGCACTCGAACAACCGGTTAAGCAGGCCGGCTGGGTGACGGTTCGTAGTAAGCATAGCTCTAGATTTCAGCCCCCAGATCACCACCAACCCATCTGCGTTTCTAATAAATTTTCCCCTCTGAGCGACAGTCTCGCCGAGGAGCCGACCTTAATTATTGGCAGCTCTGTAATAAGAAACGTGGCACTAAAGAAACCAGGAACCATAGTTAAATGCCTACCAGGGGCCAGAACGGGCGACATAGAATCCTACCTAAAACTGCTGGCTAAGGATAAGCGTAAATACCGCAAAATTGTTATTCACGCTGGCGGTAATGACACCCGGTCACGCCGATCAGAGGTCACCAAAGTTGGTGTTGCTTCGGTGTGTGAGTTTGCTAAAACAATATCGGACTCTGTAATTTTCTCTGGTCCCCTGCCTGATCTGACCAGTGATGACATGTTTAGCCGCATGTCATCATTCAACCGCTGGTTGTCTAGGTGGTGTCCAGAAAACGACGTGGGCTACATTGATAACTGGCAAACTTTCTGGGGAAAACCTGGTCTGATCAGGAGAGACGGCATTCATCCCACTTTGGATGGTGCAGCTCTTCTTTCTAGGAATCTGGCCGGATTTATTAGTTCTCCTAAATGCTGACAACCCAGGGTCCAGACCAGGAAGCAGAGCCGTAGTTTAACACACCTCTCTGCAGCTTCTGTACTGTTACCCACCCATTACCCTATTGAGACGGTGTCTTTCCCACGGCCAAAACTTAACAGATCAAAAACTGATCTAAAGGGAACAAATCATAAAAATCTAATAAAAATCCATACGGATCACTTTGAACCAAAAAATAAAAGAATTAAATGTGGTCTATTAAATATAAGGTCTCTCCCTCCAAAGACTTTGTTAGTTAATGAATTGATTTCTGATAATCAGATTGATTTGTTTTGTCTCACAGAAACCTGGCTACAAGAGGACTACGTTAGTATAAATGAGTCAACTCCCTCCAGTTATTCAAATTTCCACATTCCCAGATCTGTGGGAAGAGGAGGAGGAGTGGCAACCATCTTTCAGTCTGATTTATTAATTAGTCCCAGGCCAATTAATAATTACAGTTCTTTTGAACATTTAACCCTCAGTTTCCCTCATCCAAACTGCAAAGCAATAAAACCTCTTCTGTTTATTGTTTTGTATCGTCCACCAGGCCCTTACACTCAGTTTTTGGATCAACTGTCAGACTTCTTATCTGATTTGGTGTTAAATACTGACAAGGTTATTATAGTGGGTGATTTTAACATCCATGTTGACACTGAATGTGATAACCTTAGTGTAGCCTTTAAAACTATCCTAGATTCAATTGGTTTTGCTCAAAATGTGCATAAGCCAACGCACTCTCGGCTCCACACTTTGGACCTTGTGCTGACATATGGCATTGATTGTGAAGAATTAACAGTATTCTCTCACAACCCTGTCCTATCTGATCATTTTTTAATAACATTTGAGTTTAATCTAACCGATTTCTCCACCCACAAAAGAGGGTTCCATTATAGTAGATCTTTATCGGATAATGCTGTATCAAAACTTAAAGAGTCTGTCCCCCTCTTAATATCCTCAGTATTGCAGAAATGCCCTTTAGATGGCAGCAATGCTGTTTCTTCCCATTCACAAATAGACACATTTGCTAACAGTGTGACTTCCTCATTGCGTTCTGCATTAGATAATGTAGCTCCCTTGAAAAAGAAGCTGATAATTCACAGGAAGCTGGCTCCCTGGTTTAATTCAGAGCTGCGTTCCTTGAAGCACAATGTTAGGAAATTGGAGAGAAAATGGCGCTCTACACACCAAGAGGAATCCTACTTAATCTGGAGGGACAGTCTATTGTTGTATAACAAGACCCTTCGCAGAGTTAGAGCAGCATATTTTTCATCATTAATTGAAGAGAATAAAAATAATCCTAGATTTCTCTTTAGTACAGTTGCCAAACTTACTCAGAGCTGCAGCTCTGTTGATCCATCCATTCCCTTAGCTCTTAGTAGTAATGATTTTATGGGATTCTTCATTAATAAAATTGATGCCATTAAAAATAAAATAATTGGCATCCTCCCAAACATGATTACCTCATCCCCAGTAAGTAAGGCAGCATTGGAGGAATCTTTAGAACCTGCACTGTGTCTGAACTGTTTAGAAGCAGTAGAGCTTTCTGAGCTATCTAAAATCTTAGCTTCATCTATACCTTCTACCTGTATGTTAGACCCAATCCCAACCAAGTTGTTTAAGGAGGTATTCCCTTTGATCAGAGGTCCTATTTTAGACATGATTAATCTATCCTTAGTAAATGGATATGTACCACAGGTTTTTAAAGTAGCTGTTATTAAACCTTTACTTAAGAAACCTTCTCTTGATCAAGATGAGCTAGTAAACTACAGACCTATATCTAATCTTCTTTTCTTATCTAAAATTCTTGAGAAAGTAGTTGCTAATCAACTTTGTGAACATTTACAAAGCAATGACCTACTTGAGGAGTTTCAGTCAGGCTTCAGAGCTCATCATAGCACTGAAACGGCTCTGGTGAAGGTCACTAATGATATTCTCATGGCCTCAGATAATGGACTTGTGTCTGTACTTGTCCTGTTAGATCTTAGTGCTGCATTTGATACAGTTGATCACAATATTCTCCTACAAAGACTTGAACATACTGTAGGGATTAAGGGGAAAGCATTAGGTTGGTTTAAATCTTATCTGTCGGACAGATTCCAGTTTGTTCATGTTAATAATAAATCTTCCTCAAACTCTAGGGTCACCTGTGGAGTACCACAGGGTTCAGTCCTTGGACCAATTCTCTTTACTATATATATGCTTCCGATCGGCAAAATTATCAGACAGCATGGGATTAATTTCCACTGTTATGCTGATGACACTCAGCTATATCTATCCATAAATCCTGATGAATCCAATCAATTACTTCGACTGCAGTCATGTCTTGATGACATCAAAAGCTGGATGACTTTAAATGTCCTGCATCTAAATTCTGACAAGACCGAAGTTGTAATCTTTGGGCCAGAGTCCTCAAAAAATAAACTTCTTAACCAATCACTTAATCTGGATGACATTAACTTGGCCTCTGGTAATAAAGTAAAAAACCTTGGTGTTATTTTTGACCAAGACATGTCATTTAAATCCCATATTAAACAGGTCTCCAGAGTTTCCTTTTTTCACCTCCGGAATATCGCCAAAATTAGAAACATTCTGTCCAGGAGTGATGCTGAAAAACTAGTCCATGCATTTGTTACTTCAAGGCTGGACTATTGTAATTCTTTACTATCAGGAAGTCCACAAAATGCAGTTCAAAGTCTTCAGCTGATCCAAAATGCTGCAGCGAGAGTTCTGATGAAAATCAACAAGAGGGATCATATTTCTCCAATTTTAGCTTCCCTTCATTGGCTTCCTGTTAAATCAAGAATAGAATTTAAAATTCTTCTTCTAACGTATAAAGCCCTTAATAATCAAGCTCCATCATATATCAGAGCTCTGATTACTCCGTATGTTCCTAACAGAGCACTTCGCTCTCAGACTGCAGGTCTGCTGGTGGTTCCTAGAGTCTCTAAAAGTAGAATGGGAGGCAGATCCTTTAGCTATCAGGCTCCTCTCCTGTGGAACCAACTCCCAGTTTTGGTCCGTGAAGCAGACACCCTGTCTACTTTTAAGACTAATCTTAAAACCTTCCTTTTTGACAAAGCTTATAACTAGAGTGGCTCATGTTACTCTGAGCTACCTTTATAGTTTTGCTGCTATAGGCTTAGGCTACTGGAGGACATCAGGGCCTACTTTTCTCACTCTACTGATTTCTACTGTTCTCCAGTCTACTGTTCTCCAGATTTGCATTGCATTACATTGAAAAAATGACTGTTGTCATTTCAGCTTTTAACTTTTTGTTCTCTCTCTTTTTTCTTCATAGTAGGTACACCTGGTCTGACGTTCTGTTGACTGTGAAATCATCCAGGGAGGACAGATCACCGACTATTACCATCTAATGTAGAACAGATTACTAGATCAATGTGTGCTTCTGTGCTTTTTTGTCTCTCTTGTTGTGTCTCTGCTCTGTCTTCTGTAACCCCAGTCAGTCGAGGCAGATGACCGTTCATACTGAGCCCGGTTCTGCCGGAGGTTTTTTTTTCCCGTTAATGGGTGGTTTTTCTTCCCACTGTCGCTTCATGCTTGCTCAGTATGAGGGATTGCAGCAAAGCCATGTACAATGCAGACGACTCTCCCTGTGGCTCTACGGTTCCCCAGGAGTGAATGCTGCTTGTCGGGACTTTGATGCAATCAACTGGTTTCCTTATATAGGACATTTTGACCAATCTGTATAATCTGACCCAATCTGTATAATATGATTGAACTTGATTTTGTAAAGTGCCTTGAGATGACATGTTTCGTGATTTGGCGCTATATAAATAAAATTGAATTGAATTGAATTATAGTATTTCCTGGTCAGTTTGCTGTAGGACTGCAACGATGGAAGACACGCACATACGGGAGAACTTTATAGTTTTATTTTTAGGATATAAAGTCCGTGCTTAGCTGCAGACATGGTTTTCATATAAGTGAGATACATCTGAAGAGGATTTTGCACACAAAAGGACTGTCTCGTTGTAAAGAGTGTTCTGAAATTGTTGATCTGGTTAAGTTTATTAGCAACCTATTGCAGTACTCTGGACAGTTTCATGGCTACCGCTGGATATACGCTAAATGTAGGGAAAGTGGACTTTGCATGAGAAAAGAGGATAAATGACTAGTGTTAAAGGAGCTGGATCCCAGAGGAGCGGAAAGTGGCAGGCAAAGATGTCTAAGACAACAAAACTACTTCTCAAAAAGACCAAATTTAATACTTGGACTCGGACTCTTATGATAAACTGAAGCTGTATGGCATATGTGTGAATGAATATATTGATGGTGATTCACAAAAAATAGTATAGAGCTCTTCCGTATGTGCATGTCTTCCATCATTACAGTGCTACAGCAAACTGACCCGGGAATACTATAAATACAGGAAGTAGAGAATTTTCTCAGGATAACACAAAACTTTCTCAGAATAACGCACAAATTATAAAAAAGTAATTCTTACCCGCAATATTTTTCTCACACTATGTACCCTGTGAGGTTACATAGAAGAAGGTATGAGCAATATGTTACTTGGGGTAGATTACTGTGATAGTAATTCTTTTTTATATTTTATGGCTAAATGAAACAGCAACATCTCCAGTTTAGAACAACTTCAATCTCTAGTTACTGTTTAATAAACATTTTGAAAGGAAACGTGTCACTATTGGAGCCTGTTCTGCTTATCAACGGTTCCCACATTTTATCTGCAATGATAACAGATGCCTGCCAGGGCCAGGGCCCTATTGTTTATCCTAATGCAGCGACAGGGAACACGTGCAACTGAGAAATCACACACCAGGAATAGTTCATCTTAACTTTAACGTATAACAGCTCATACTTAATATTTGATGGGCATCATTGCAGATAACAATTAAGATGGACTGAAAAACACTTTACAACTCTAGACTCTATTTGGTACTCATATCTGTGTTAACAGGTGTTGTTTAGGTGATTAAACATGATCACATACATCATAACGCAGGAAAGTGAATAATAATTAAACATAATTATCCTGAAGGTAGCTATAACCCAGTACGGATCATTTCATCTCTCTGTCATTTTTTTTACCCTTAGCAGTTTAGATCGTTCTCTACCTGACGTTTTCTCATGTGAAAAGCAGTTGGATGTTTTGAACCAACCATTTGTTTCATACCTGCTTTGGCAATTTTATTTTGAATAAAACTATCTTTGTTTAATTAGTTTATATAATATTACATATTACACATAGTGTTCAGATTAATAAAGGGAGCAATTAATATGTGATAGTTCTTTGCATTTGGGATCAAATGCTATGGTTAATTTATTTTTTATTACTGCTCCTTTAAACATCCCAGAGCTGTATGTTTTGAGTAAATGTGGTAGAGAAGAGGAAGGTTAAATTTTGAACTTATTGTGTGGAAGTGTTAAATTTTTACTGCACAAAACCTTTTTCTGTCAGTAGAGAATTGGACCGGCTGCAGGAATGAAAAGTAATATGCGATCTAAATTACCTTTTAATGTTTTTAACTACTTCAGGAATAAATGCTTTGAATTTCACCAAACCAAGCACCATATAATTTTCACATCTTCATGCAAATCCATTTAAAAGCTCCCAGAGAGCGTTCTTTTTCTTTTGGGCATAGCCAGAGCTTTTAAGGTCACATGTATATCAGGTGAAAGTCCCTCTACTCTCTGTTCCCTAGAGGACCCAGCTGATGCTTATAAGAGTAAACCTCCACCTCATTTCTTGCTGGGTGAATATGAAAATCATGGCTTTTTATTGTCTTTAGTCCCTTCTGGGTCAGCTTCAGGTTGTTCTGCCACCTCTTGTTGTGCACACATGCACCAGGCTCCTCTCTTGCCTCTGTGGCAGCTCTGAAATGAGCTGCGTCCCTTTATTGTTGCCCAGTTCGAGTAACAAACGCGGCAGGCTGACACCCTGGACCACCGGTCTATCCCAGTGTGTGCGCAACCGCACATAGTTGCGCAGCTGCAATGCCACTTGTGCGCAAATAACATTTTTTTCCCCCAGTTTTCTTGTTCTTTTGACTGATTATCAGGTTATGATGGAGTGGATAGGTATAATAAAGCGGTCCAGTTTGTTCACTTTTCCCAGGGCCAGTTCAATAGATATGAGAGCACAAAGAGTAGCCATGAAAGCCACAATTTCATCTGACTTTGGATCAGATAAACAACCAAGCACAAAAAATGAAACTATAATCACCACCACCATTGGTTTACCATGAGAAAATGTGGTTATGGGACTCCGGTAAATAAAATCTACCACCAGGAGGCCACTCACAGTCATTTTATCAGTTAATCTGTTATATATAATAAGAGTGTTCATTCAGGGGTTCTTTCAAAATCAATGGAAATGATGGGGGATGCCACATTTTCAGAAAATAACGTATTAAATTAAACTAGATGTGATATTTGATCAGTTTTATTACTTAACCAGAATTTTAGGGAAAAAAATGATTTCTGCAAACCTACCATGTTATACAATTTTCAAAGTCTCAGCAGCAAAAAACTATAAAACCAAACTTGATTGAAGCACTAAAATGACTAGGCTTGATCCTTCCAGCTTGGGTACATTTTGTATAAAATTTATCACAACTGATCATAATTTAAAGCTATAGTTGGTAATCCTGTTCAGAAACACTTGTCATAATACTAGGTAAAACAGTCCTTCCATCCTGAAAGTAGTAAATAAATGTATTCACAAAAAGGAGATTTTTTCTGTGGGAGCTGCAGGCCTGTGAAAAGTCTATGAGTAATCCTCGCCCTTCAGACCAACAGGCATGGATTGGTGAGTTTTGTACCTACTTTCATTCCCCTCTGTTCCTCAAGCACTGGGGGTATCGCCACATCTATTGATTGACCCACATGCCAATCATTCTGACACGCTCACATAATGCCAATGTGTTAGCGGCTAGGTTAGTAGTTAGCTTAGCGGTTAGCTATTCATTGTAGCTCCACTGCTCTCACCGTAGACTTAACGGGCGACTGTGGCTTGATGAGTTGAGCAGTTGTATTGCAATCAGAAGGTTGTGGATTCAATTCCAGCTTCCCCTTGTCCCATGCCGATGTGTCTCTGGGCAAGGCACTTAACCCCAAGTTGCCTGCCGAGCTGCATATCGGTGTATAAATGTGTGCATGTTAGTGAGTGCGATTGGGTGAATGTGGCTCTAGTGTACAGCGCTTTTAGACCAGAGTGGTTTTGGGAGATTTTTAAGATGCGATCCCCCTGAAGAGTGATAGAAAATTTTTGTTGTTGACTTTTTGGTGGTATTTAATCCAGAAAAAAAAGGGGGAAAAAATCTGTTAGTTAAAACCAATGAGAAATCCTTTATGAGTTTTTTATTTCCCTGTGTTTAGAATATCACTTGAAAAGCTTGGCAATATTTCATGGGAGAAAGTGCACACCTCAGTGCGTACCACCCACCCAACCTATTCATAAGCAACTCAGGAGCCCCGGTCGCATTCTTTGCCAAGGCCTTTTGTTCTCTGCCATAATATATCTTTATTAGTATAATCCCATTGCCCCTGTGCTTTCCTCACACCCCATTAGTCTTTATCCAAATCGTGTAGCTACAAACAGACTGTCAGTGAAGGCAGGAGAAATGCTCTCCGGACATCATGCGATTGATAATCGCTTTAACTTTTTCCACTGTTTAGTGTATGAACTCTGCAAAAAGAAAAAAGCCTTTGGCAAACTGACAACAATCAGCCCACATTCAGAACAAAGCAGCAAAATGAAAAGCCTGCCTTTGACAGCTACACGGTTTCCACGAGGAGGAAAACCTGGCTAGGTCCTCCTCTCTCTCATCTGGGCTGAGTACAACACTATGCGCAGGGGTCCTGAGATTTATGGCACTGGCTCAATGTAGCTGCTGGGGGAAAGTCTTCGGGGGTTTTCACATCTCTCCATTTGTTTTGCACATTACTGATGTTTCCCTTAATGTGCTCCGAGCATCCCCTTGAGATGCTTATATGAGCTTGTTCTCAAGTTCAGGCTTCATTTAGTTTTCCCCTGTTCTTCTCCTGAGATAAAACCTGACATGCAGACCTTGCAGGCTCTCCTGAGGAGCTATTAATACAGGAAGAAGAGCAGAGGAGAGGAGGTGGCACGGCTCAGATCAACCTGGCAAGCGATGCCATGTTTATTTGGGTTGTACATTTGAAATGGATGAATGGGCAGGCAGAGCTTTTAGTAATGGCTGCTAAATAGTGTTTCCAGGGTCCCTGATGTGCGGCAGAACTTGCTAAACGCCACAGTTTCACTGATAAAACTGAGAGCATGTTAAATGTACACCACCTGGAAAAAAAAAATCTTTAATGCTGTTACTTACCTATGATGTATGATGCAAACAAATTAAAAGGGATGTTCTGTGAAGTTACATTCAGGCCAAAAATGATCTATATAACTGGCAGGTTTAGGGGTAGATTTATAATCATCTAGCAAAGAAGTTTGTTTCTGATAGTAAACACGGCAGGCATCTCTCAAAAGACAACAAAAGAGTTTAATAAAAAATCCTACTCATAGGGAGGAGGAGGAAGCCCTCCAAAACTTACAGCTTATAGAGAAGAAATGGAAAGTATGACCACATAGATTACCAAAAGGTAAGTCATTCTGAGGACAAAATAGAAGGCATGCTATCTGATATATTCAGATTTCCAATGTGTCTTCATCCGACTATTCTATAACAAGTTATATTCTATAACTGGTTACAAATATTATTTATTATTATATAATAATATCTATATTTACAATAGTTTTATTTACAATCTTGAAAACATTTTAAAGTGGCTCAGGCTTTTGCATGTTGAATTAAATAAAAATGCCAAACGTTCAGATGAGATGGCATGCATTTGAAAAAAATGTCTTAGTGCTTATAGTTGGAGATTTAACTTGGACTTGATGTTTACATCTCTACAGCCTGATGCAAAATGCTAAAGTTTACCCCACTCTCAGTAGACCGTCGAGCTTTGGCGAACATCATTTTGCATCCTAACACTGACGCTGCTTTATTGAAAGTGTAAACGTTTAACATAGACCAATACAACATTGTTTCCCACAGATATGAACAATTTCAGTTTGAGCTGTTTTTAATTGCTGAAATCTGCTAAAACGGGGACACCTGTCTAATTATCCTGTTAGCCTTCCCCCGCCCTGGGGACATCTTCACTGCTGTATCACATCGATGTGACGAGTAGGGAAAGTCTTACAGGTAATGACTTCACTGAACACCGATGAACAATACAATAAAACAGGTGCTCCACATTATCAATTTCGTTAGGGGGATTTAAACGATGACCATAATGTGAACAGGTGTCTCACATCACATTTCCCCCAAAACCTCCTTAGCTTTTCTACCTATAGAAAATTAAAATGCAAAGAAGCAGCTGGTCCAAAGTTGTCTTTAAATTTAAATATCATAGCTGTCGTTCACTCTAGGATGGACTGGCAACTTGTTCCGGGTGTAAGGTGGTAGTTCTCCCCTGAATCTCGGTTGGTTGAGGAATTCTCTGTTTGTTGATTTTAACTTGTCTGCCTTTGCTTTGTTTAGGGGTAAACTCCCTCATCATCCAGGAGAAGGGCATCATCATAATCAAACCTACTTTGGATGGATGAGATGAGAAAATCTGTTTAAATGTCAATGTCTGCCTGTGCAATTATTGTGGAGGTAAGGCCATCCCTCTACCCTGCTGGTTACCCAACACAGAGCCCCCCATGAGTGTGGAAATGTGCTTGTTTTCTTAATCTTTATATGTTCAACTGGGATGGAATAGATCATTTCAGAATTGATTGTGCAACTAATCTAAAAAAAAAAAAAAAAACATCACATTCATCACATGTGTTCAGTTTATCAGATTTGGAGTCACTCTGACACTAAATGATGATTCAATGTTCTATCTGATGCCCATGAACAAAAGCTCTGGATCTGCAGTCACGCCCCAAGAAGGTATTACCCAGTAGGCAGTACTCTGTCTGTGTGTACAAGAATAACATAACGCATTAATAAATTATAGTGATCACGTTGCATCTAGAGGACTTTTTGAATTCTGCTGTCCAGGTCTGTTGGGTATTGTCTTTATAGCTTTTCAAATCTCTTTGTTAAATCCCCCCTGCTGTCATATTGTGTCTTTGTTGATTCTTTGTTTACTGGATTGAAAATCTCCATTGAGGAGCTCCGACCAAAGGGTAATGCAGTGGAACCTCTTTCCTCTTTGAATGTGTTTTGGTGAGTGGGTCGTTCTGTGAAGCAAAAACCCTAAAATGTGTACCTGCTTACCGCCATGTTACAGGTGACGAGGATTTTTTGAAATTTGTTTCTGATTTTTTTTATTGTCTGTTCCCGAACATTGACTCCGCTTTCTGCCCATTTCATTTCTTGACTACTTATATCTACCTGGACTTTTCCCTTTCAAGACCTTCCTATTTTTAACTATTAGCTCCAAATATTAGTGCCAGCTGAGTGGGAACAACCCACATCTGCCACACTCACTCACCCAGCTGAGGTTCTGCAAGAACCCTCCTTTAAACACAGACTCCTTTGTATAATTGGATCTGTGAAGGTATTTGTTTAAGAAGTAGAAATTCTGGGGGTGATTCCATATTTCCCCTCTATATTAAGTGATTCCATCGTTCGGCAGCTGACTTCAACTGAAAAATAAAGTGTGCAAATAATTACGGTTTTGTCTTTAAATTTTTTGAGGACTTTTTTACAAAGCCAGAATGACCAGCTACAGCAGCTTTAACTTGTTTTAGGTTCTGAGTGTTTTCTTTACCTTTTCTCCACCTGCTTCATGAATAACTAACTCCATAATAAGCAGCTCATAATGATATTTACACACTTGCTGTGAGCATTTAGCCAGTAGTGCATTCAAAGCTAGTGTAAAGAGACATAAACAAACCCTGAAAAAAGTAATAATAATTAAAATGAATTCTTTCTTTTTTTTCTACGATGATGTTATTTTTACTAAGGGGTATCATACAATGAGAATCTCATACTGGCTCACGCCTTATTGTTACCAGTGTTAAACTAAAACATAATGGGAAACAAATCTTGTTTTTTTATTTTTCAGAAACATGACAGTCTGGACTGGATTTAATCTTCTTGTTATTTTAGGGCTGCAAGTCTTGATCACCTAAAATAAAGGTCCCAATGACTGATCATTCTTTCTACGTCTCTGTCTTAATTTGTGTATGTGGCCTTGTTTGTTTTGTCCCACTTTGAGATAACCTATCCATTCCTCACTCTCCTCTGGCTGGCCTTTTAATGCTTTAACATAAGGACAATGAAGAGAGGCAGATAAATCTTTATTGAAGCAATTATGGAGCAAATGTTATTTACACTACATAATTGGGCCAGGGTATCTTCGCGCTCGCAGAAATTTTAAGCTCGGGGGGAGCTAAAATGGACGGCAATTAATTTTTGCTGACAGAATGAGCAAACAGCAAATGGCAACAAAGAGGGTTTCCCCAGGAGGCGGTGACTTCAGAGGGAGGTGAGAATAACTCCTCCAATGCAGTACCAACATCTTAGCATTTCCATATAAATAACTTCTAAAGAACTCAGAAACTCATTTGTGCAGTTGAAAAGAAATCAATTATGGCAACAAACAGGCTAGTCCCAATACCCCGGACCCTGAGCGCCTTGAATGACATGGGTATAGTACATGCTAATGCTTGGCTCGTGTATAGTAGAAAATGCATAATGTGCACTGACGGACGGACGGGGGTAACATCAGCTAGTAAATGTCAAATACACATACAGGACCACACACAGCTTATTAAAAAGCTGTCAGGAGCAGGGAAGAAGCTAACAGGATCCACCAGACTTGATGAGGATTTATTACCCACTGCCATCTTTACTAAATGGCATTCTTAGACTCTGAGTCTTTCACTAAATCACTCCACTGATGTGTATGCATGTGTCCTCTGTATGTCTGCATGGGTCCTGAGTCTCTCTTTAAAATGTGTTTTCTTCAGCATCGTGTTGTGCGCTGTAAGAGACTACAGAACACACCGAGGTGGCTCATTTGAAACAATAATGTTTTTTTGTACTAATCAGAGTATCATCAGAGAACATTTGAGAGTCAGAGGTTCTGCAGAACTTTGTTTTTTTTTACAGAATCTTTACTAACAATAGAAAGTAAGGACATTTGTCTCTGGTAAATTAAACAATGCTTCTTGGCAATAAATCTTAAGCTGTTGGGAAGGCTGTGTCCCCTCCAATGGTGGCACATGGTTAGAAAAATACAATTGCGGGTTGAGCAAGAGGGCTGAATGGGTTGCGCAGATGTGCAAAATCTTCTCTGGCAATACCACAAAGCATTTGGTGGAGGCAGTGTGATGGTGTCGGGCAGCATCTCCCTTTTTGGAAGAAAAAGGTTGGTCACCATTGGAGGCGATTTTTAATGCAGATAAATACTAGTACAAAATGGCAATTCCATATCACCGCTTTTAGGGGCCACACGGTATCCAAGACGTCAAAGCTCAATCCCACAGAGACTATCTCGAAAATTTGGGAGTGAAGAGGATGGAAAGGCCTACCTGCTGTCCAGACTTCAACCCCACTGAACATTGATCACTGATCACCTTGGACCTGCTGTTTACGTTAGAGGGACCAACATGACCACATTGGCTGAGAATGTGGTCATGTTGGTGTTATCAGGCCCGAAATCTGGGTGTAGTGATGGACTCAGACCTGAACCTTCAAGGACACATAAAGACAGTCACAAAGTCAGCCTTCTATCACCTGAAGAACATTTCCAGGAATAAAGGACTGATGTCCCAATGAGATCTCGAGAAACTCATCCTTCAGTCACACTGATTACTGCAATGGTGGCTTTACAGGTCTGCCCAAAAACATCAGTCAGACAACTGCAGCTGATCCAGAACGCTGCTGCTCGCGTTCTCACTAAAACCAGCAAGATAGAGCACATCACCCCACTTCTAAGGTTCTTCCACTGGCTCCCTGTAGCTCAGAAAATACACTTTAAAATACTTCTGTTAGTCTATAAATAGCTGAACGGCTTAGCAGGAAAATACATTAAAGACCTGTTGTTGCTGTATCAACCCTCCAGACCACTCAGATGTTCAGGTTCTGGTCTCTTATGCATACCTAGAACCAGAACCAAACACGGAGAAGCAGCATTTAGTTTCTGCGCTCCACAAATCTGGAACAAACTTCCAGAAAACTGCAAATCAGCTGAAACACTGAGTTCCTTTAAATGAAGACTGAAAACCCACCTGTTTAGAGTTGGTCTCACAACCAGTGACCGTTTCAATGTGTTTATGGTGTCTTTATGTTTTCATGATGTAAATCAGTTTGAACTGCCTTGCTGCTGAAATGTGCTATACAAATAATCTTGACTTGATTTGAGATGGAACAAATGCTTTGCTGCCTAATCCACAAATGCATTTTTGTTACAAATGTGGCACAGTTAAACTGGGAATAATAAGAATTTGATAGTAGTTTTATTGCAAAGAAACAATTTTAAACATGATTTAAAAAAATAATTGACCAATGCAAAATCACTTCTGGATAAAAGGGATAATTTTTGTTGCTTTTATGCACAACAATGGAACATGTTTTCTCTGAAAACGTTATGATTCGACTTTGTGTTCCAGAGTGATAGGATCTGAATACATCCCGGTCTCCGTGGTCGTGGAGACAGGAGCAACGGGATCCGTCTGTTTGGGGCAGTGGCGGCTGGCCAGTAGGGGGCGCTCGGGCGCCGCCCCCTTTAAATCGTTTAGATAATAAATGATTTCTGAACTGCAAAGTACTTAGAAATGTATTTATTCATACTGTGTATCCAATAGACATGTTAGAATTTATTAAAATAGTAAATACATAATTCTATTTAATTGCTCACATTGTGCACACTTCCTCCTTTCCTATGTGCAGGGCGCCGGTCTAATGGCAACTTGGGCAAGCACGTGATCTGAGGCTGACTTTTAATTGGTTATCTAGGGTTTTCAAGAGGGCGCACCGCTCTGCGTCCCGGACACACCTATTCTGTTGTGTCATTACTGGTAGAGTGTCAGTACTGGCTATTTTTTTAAAAACATTGTGTGATTGGACAATCCCCGATTCGACTCATTAGCGCAGCTGCAGTTCGTTAGGTCGATTCACGTTTAAGTTTGCAAAGTGGAGTAGTTTCAAAATGAGAGAAACTTCTGTTTTGTCTTTACAAAAAAATGCTTTTACAAAGCGTTCACTTGAAGAAAAAAAACAGGATAAAGGAGCTTGGACCGGATTGTCTTAATTTACAAATTCAGCAGCAGGCAAGTGATCTCTCCACTCCATGGTTGGGCAAAGCAGTGTAGGTAGTAGTCAGCCAGTGAAGAAGCGTTGGATACTCAGTGTAGAAGACCATGAAAGCTGTGGCGTGCACAGACATTTTGGGGGGCAGGTGCTCAGGAGGGGGGGGGGGCACTTTTTAGCACACGTGGAATATATATATATATATATATACTTCAGACTGAACAGTGGCTCTGTGACTACTGTAACAAACAAACAAATAGCAATAGTGTAGTCGGTGTTGCCAAATTAGGCAGGTTTCCAACCAATTAGGCTTTTGAACACATTGAACTGGAAAAAAAATAGCTTATGGGCAGATTGTAAAAAATTTCGGAAGCTTTTCATAACATTTGTTGGGCTTTTAGAAAGAATTACTAACAAAATATATAAAAATAGTCATTATTTATTTTTTAAATAAGTTGAATCTGTCGATCTGACATCATCAATGAATAATAGTTATAATGAATACTATTGATTGTTATAATAAAACAATAATAATGGTTAATCAAGTGTTTGGTCAATGTAAACGCCCAAGAGGGGTTGAGTTCTACTTATTAACTTAAAAATATTTCATGACTGCGTGTAAGAGAAATGTTTAATTGAGCTATACTGAGAGAAATTAAGTTTATATTAAGGTAGATTTACAACTCATGTTGGGAAGCTATTTATAATTTATTTTTTCTGGGTGAAAAATCCTGATTGTTAAAGAGATCTTGTGTGTTATTTGGTTGTCTGATTGTACATTTTGTTTGGAACCCATATGCGCAGTTTTTTTTTCTTTGCTTCAGCTCAGTTGTGTGCTAATGGCATGTTCTTATGTGTTTAATAGTTCTGTGCTTTTAACATGAGAGAGTTTGAGATTTGGCCTTACTTTTTCTTTTAAGTTGGGCAGGTTTTATGCTGGTTTGGGTTACTGGAAACTAACAGTGATATAGGGTAACCTGTAGCGCTGTGTCTTAACTCAAAAGTCCAGCATAAGCTACACGCTAATAAACATGAGCGCTGGTGTCAGGCTGAACACTGACTGAAGTAACAATTCTGACTAGAACAGGTTCTGTAATTACAGCAGCTATGAGAACAAGGAGCAGAACAAAGCAGAGTTCCCTTCTACCTGCAAGTAACTCAAGTCTCTTCAGTTTGGCAATTTTAGTGCTTGACTCTGCTCCTTGTGCTGCTAGCTGTCCTAGCTAACCCTCCTAGCGCGAATGTTTACCCCAGTTTAGACTTCAGTGCTGACATTTCAAACATAAATTAATAGCGCTCCTTCCAGCTCGCTCTCTGCTTTGTTGTCACTTCTTGTAATTGTTTGGTAATCAGACCAAATTTCCATCCCGCTCTACCGACACGACTGTGACCACAGCCGAACTGCGGCGGAGACTGAAGGCTATGACTCGGTGTCCCGCCCCACTCCAGCTGTGATTGGCTAGCATGTTGCCTTCAGTCGTTGATTTGATTGGTTAAATTGTATGATTGACACATCAAAGATAGTACTAAAAGAACGATGGCCACTCCGAGGTTAAAAAAAGAAGAAGACGGCTTCCAGTCCAGGGTCTGCTCCGCGCTCAACCAGAAGGCACAAATATTGCTCCGTTATATAATCGGGGAAATGTAGGCGACGGCAAGAGCTGCTATAGACGGCGATTTGCCGCCGTTGACCGGCTACTTTTGACTGCCCTGAATATTAATAATAAAAAAAAGGGCATTTTCGTTGATAAAGGGCAAACTTCCTAGTGCTTTAGCACCACCTAGGGTCTATGTATGCACGCCCCTGCATGAAAGGATTGCTGCAGAGGTGAGTTGTTGTGGAAAATCACTGTTACACTGGTTTATAGTAATGTTCTTTAATATATTAGGAAGATGTGCTTTGTAGTTAGAAATACCTTTAGTTGTGTCTATGCTGTGTAGGTATGTTGATGTAATGTTTGTCAGCAAGATATTTTATTATTTAAGTTGTACTGAAGTTTATGGGTAATGGGGAATAAAACATTTGGTTACTGAATTTTGTATAATCTTGTCCCACAAAAATGCTGTAACACATTTCATAACACAGCCTTAAAAAATGGCAGCAAATGTTATTAAAATCAGGAAAACAATCTAGAAGAAGTCTTTTCAGAAACTGTCACGCTCTTGAAGATCCTCATCACCACACCCATGACCACAGCAATAGCTGGAAGGTGCTTTTCAACTTTGAAAAGAATCAAGACTTTTCTGAGAAACTCAATGACTCAGGACAGGCTGAATGCATTGGCCATGTTGTCAATGGAGAAAAGACTAGTCACAGAGATGACTGACTTTAAGAAGAATATAATTGAGAAATTTGCTGGGCAGAAGGAAAGGAGGGCAAAATTCATGTTCAAATAGTGCTATTTTTTTAAGATTTTGTTTTGTTTGTTTTTCATTTGTTTGTTTGTGTGCGCCCCCCTCAGTTTTTTTAGCACCAGCCGCCACTGGTTTGGGGAAGCCCTGGCACATCAACAGTCTGACTGCAACTGGTAGAAATTAAGCAGAGAGTGTTTGGATGCAAGCACATGTTGTTTCAAAAAAACAACACAGCACCTACTGGTGGTGTGGCAGGGGAATTAAAATACTAAATTTAAGTGTATCTACAGTGCCTTGTGCAGCGAGATTGCAATTAAAACAGTCATGTAGATTGTGTTAATCGAAAAACAATCCTGTCTTCAGTGGATGGTTTTCACATGCAAAGGGCCTAAGTTTAGATGGTTAGCACCACACATACATTTACATAAATGTATGTATGGTGCTTTTTTGTATACACTCTTATTGGTGCCAACAGCTAAATGTTTCCTCAAACAAGGTCACAAGGTTTACCAAAGCAGTGTCTTTTGCGTTCCTGTTTTCGTCTGTAGCTCCAGACCTTTACCTGTATGGTTAACCTGGATGTTAAGGGACACCACACAATCATGTTGAGAAAGAAAGTCTCCTATTATCAGCTGTTTTAAAATACAGCGGGAGAGAGGGCTGTACATACACTCATCATGGGCATTTATATAATTAATTTATGGTTCTTTTAATACGTGTTTATGCAGTTCTTTGTTCAGGGTGAAGATATTATACTATATACAGCTTCAAGGATTTTTATAAACTACAATTAGCATTGATATTTCTGCTAACTAATTCAAATCAGGTGCATTATAGGTCTGCACAGTCAAAGCAGTTCCTCCATTTTCTGAACATTTAAATGAAAACAAAATTGGAAGTGAGGTAACATAGCAAGGCCTGAATACAATCATTTTGAATGCTTAGAGTTCTTGGTAGTAGAGAACTCTTGTGGGTTACCACAAGTGCTTATCAACTTTCATAGTAGAAATAATACATTAGTAAAGTTGAGAAGAAAGACGTTATGTTGAAAATGAAATTCTAAAGAGGACTTCTTTGAATAAGCAAGGCTAAGACCAGCATGGAAAAGAATGAGGGGAAGAAACAAAAGTTTCAATTTCCTGTGAACCCATTGAGTCAGTGTTGAAGGATTTGCTTGCGTGGCTCAATCAGTTTCTTAGTTTGTGACTGGAGTCAGTACTTTGCAATTCAAACAGACAGAACAAAATGCTGAAGCAACCCAAGAGCCTTGCTTTGGAGATTATAGAACATGACATTTTCAGCTAATAGAAACAAAGGCTCATCAACTGGATTACCGGACAGTGAGGCAGGATTTGTAACTCCAGAGAACATGTTTCCACTGCTCTACTGTCCACACCATTGCTTTGGATTGCACTTGGTGATGCATCTGCCCTGCCATGGGAACCCATTTCATGGAGTTCTCCACAAAATGTTTTTGAACTTATCCATAAAAAGTTTGGAAGCCTGTAGCCATTGAGTCTCCAGAAAGTAGGCAAGACCAGCATCACCAGCCCTGCTTTGTCATTTCTACAAGGCCTCCCACTTTATAGCTGAGTAGCTGTCATTCCCATTTACTTTGGCTCTCTTATAATACCACTACTAGGTTACTGTGAAATAGTTACTGTGATGAGGTTGCACAACTGGTGTTGTTGCACAGTGGGCATCCTATCACTGAAAGACACCGAGCTCTCTATTGTCACCCATAGTTTTACAAATGTCTGTAGAAGCAGTCTGCATGACTAGGTATAGTCATCATCTTTTGTTTGTCATTTCAACTTTTGTACATTCCTGTGCAAAAATCTGGTTGCCTCCGATTTAAACCTGTTTGCTTTTGTACATTCCGCTAAAATTTTTCCTCTGCGTTTAACCCATCCCTTTGGGAGCAGTGTTCTGCCACTGTGTGGCCCTTGGTGAGCATTCTGGAGCTAACACTGCCAGAGTGCCAGTCTGTGGGATTCATACCGGGGAAGTTCTGGCCTTCCCAGGACAAATTCGCCCTGCCCTAACCACCATGCCACCTTTCCCCTCATTAGATGCTGGATTTTATACACCTGCCGCCACGGACGTGACTGGAATCCTTCAATTCAATGATTATGATTTGTAACCCAATATTGGTGTACCATCAACATAATAATTCAAGACTGATTTGGAACTTCATTCTCTGCTATCATGGCTGCATTATAAAACAAAGGTTCTACAAAATGGCAGCAGCAGCTTAAAACATGCATAAACACGTGTTCCACGAAGCCCTTATGTTCAATTCATCCATTGTCTATGCTCACTAATCTTTTTTGATAGGAGGCGGGGTGAACGACAAGCAGGGTACGCTTTGGACAGGTCACCAGTCCATCTTAGGGCAACACATAGGCACACAAGACAAACAACAATGCACACACTCACACTCAATGATCAATTTAGAGACAAATATAACCAAACAGTCCTGTTATTGGACTTTTGGAGGAAGCTGGAGTATCTTGTGAGAATCTGTACATCCACACAGGGAGAACATGCAAACTCAATGCAGAAACAAATAAAGCTGTGCTTTATTTATTTTTATTTTTTTTTATTTATTCCCTTGCGAGATTTATTGTTGGGACCACAGTTAGAATCTAGTTGACTCACGGTAAGGCCTCCCCTCCCTCCCTGCAGTGCTGCAGCTCTGTCCGTCTTTTCATGGCTAGGGAGCCACTAGGGCTGGACGATAATTCAATAACGATATTTATCGATCAATGGACATGTGGTTCGATAGAAAATAAAAGAGGTCAATAAAAAGTTCAATAGAAGAACAGTTTCATACCTTTTACATTCTAGCTCAGCATATAGAATAATACAACAGACTTTACATCCTCCCAACCAATCACAAACCCAGACCCAGATAAGCTCTGTCACCAAGCTTCAAAGAGTTCAGAGAGCATGTGTTCTTTTTTTCTTTTTAAGACTTACAGTTTTTTTCTCGTTGAATAAAGGCTTGCATTTGACTTTAGTGTTTTTCATTCAGAAATAAGCAACAGCATAAAATGGCCAGGGCAGCCCTTAAAATATATTTTTTCTTCATTTTTTTGATAATTATCAATATCGATCAATCTGATTTCTATTTTATCAATATGCTTTATATATATATATATATATATATATATATATATATATATATATATATATATATATATTGCCCAGCCCTAGGAGCCACAAAGGGTCAAATGTATATATGCCATTTTTGGATATGTAGTACAAAATTTTTCTGGACCTCAGTGGTTATTTACAGTTAGATGCTTGGGTTTCTTTGGAAATTGAACTTTGAGCATTAGGAGAAGCTGGGGGAAGGTACCTTCATATCAGGACATCTGAGTAAATTATATTTTTTTATTAAACTAAAAGAGTAATGGTGTAATAAAAGTTAATAAAACAGTTTAGGAGACTGAAACTTTTTCAATTCGAACTATTTTAATTTTATACCAACATAAATTTGTGGAGCTTTCAGCAACATAAAACACTAATATTGTTTTCTGAAAGGTGCAGTCAGGCCGTTTTCATATGTTGGTAATGAATGCTGGTAACAGTTTTATGCATTTAATAACTTTAAATTAAGGTAACGCATGTCAGCTATTTAAAGGCTTAAGTGATGGAATTGAATCTGCTGAACAAACTGGGAGCAGTCTTAATTTTGAGAAGAAATAAGTGGGGCACCAAAGGGGAAAAGCAATATTGTCTGCTCTTCCCTCACTGGACAAGGTCAATTAAAGAAGGACATGGATTGGCAATCAAAACTGACACCAAAGATTGACTGCGGTGATTATAACCTTGCAGATGAGGGGTTTTAAAGGTTATTAATAATGATTTATGGAATTAATTAAAGAGGTGAGATAGGATTCCATGCTTTAAATATAATATATAAATCCAACTGAGAGAACCCTACCACTTGAGGGAACTCCTGGTATAAATGTGCTGTGTGCTGCAACAGAGTGGTTTGTCATTCAGGCTCTGGTGGAGTTATGATTGTGATTAAAGAGAGTGAGGGCTGATTAGCTGAAAATAACACCATAAATATCGTCTCTGTGATTTCACAGCTGACGTTTGGACATTTTTGTCTCTGTAGCAGGCATACATGAAACAAAACAGTCCAGTCTCTTTCCAGGCAGTGTGCAGATCCTTACGTCCGTGGGAGCTTCATTGCTCCTATGGTTGTGTCTACAGAACAGCCCACATGCATGACGGTAACCTTTAACCGTGCAATGTTTATTCTCAAATCGTTAACCTCATAGCAGAAACCAAAGTGGGATAGGTGAAGAACTCTGATCAAATATATTAATAAAGCAATTCCACCTGTCTATAACGTAATCTTGGTACAAATACAGCTAACCTGTGAGGCTTCAGAGAACAAACAAACAACATCATGAAGGCGTTGAAGGAATAAAGCATACTGGTCCAGGAGAAAGTTGGGGAGAGGTTTAAAGCAGGGCTAGGTTTTAAAAGATTTTCCAAACCTCTGGTTATTTTAAAGAAGGCTGTTAAATACATTTTCTGCATAAAAAAAATGGCAAAACTTTGAAAAGATGGCCGTCCCACTAAATTGACAAGCTGGAAAAGGAGAGCAGTAGTCCGAGAAGCACCCAAGAAGGTAACTCGTCAGAATCAGTAGAGAAAACTCAAGTGGGAGAATCTGCCAGCATGACAAATATTAGTTGTGCTCGCCACTAGAAAACAAAGCCATGATTATGTTTGCAGATTACCACAAGCCATGTTAGGAATACGGCTAACATCTAGAAGGAGATGCTCTGGTCAGCCGAGAACCAGCTGGAGCCAAGGTGCAAAACCCCATATCTGGTGAACATCTAACACTGCACAGCTCCCTGAACACACAACCCTTAGACTGTAAAACAGCAAACAGGCGCTGAATCAGATTCAATTGGACTTTCACTCATTTCTTTGTGAAAACGTTGCGACAACTATCCAGTCATTGTCATTTGTGGTGGCTCGCCATTGATTAACCTGAAATCCTGGATCGTTAGAAGCTATTGACAGCTATAGACGGTGACGGGTGGGTCAGTGATCTGCATCTGACTTAGAATGCGCCTCGGAGGATGGGCCTCTGTGTCCTTAAAAACACCAGCTGCAGTTTGCACAAGGGCGAGCCACAAGAATTGACAAAGAATCCTGGACAGGTGTCGAAACGTTTTCAGAAAAACAGAGCAAGAGTCCGGTTGCCTCCGATTCAAGCCTGTTTGCTGTTGCGATGACCCGGATAACTGAAAATTTGACCAGGCACTGTAAAACATAGTTGTGGCAGTGTCATGCTGTGGGAATGCTTTTCCTCAGCAGGGAAAGAGAAGCTAATCAGGGCTGGTGGAGAGATGGATGGAGCTAAACACATTATGGCAGCATCACTAATTATACAGGTGGCACTACAATGAAGAAGGGCTTTTACAACCAATGACAAAACCACATATACAATATAAATGATAAAGCTGACAACAGCTAGACAGAGACTAAATAGTATGTCAGAATACGTGCACTAACTTGCAATGAAATGTCTTGAGCTCAAACAAATATTAAATCAACGTAATCTTGTGAATACTTTAAGATGATGAACTATCAGATGTTCAAATTGAAGGTTTATGGCCCCTGAATGAAGAGATGCCATTAAATGACATTACAATGGCATGAGGAGCAATTTTACTTCACCGGCTGGTTTTTGTGTGCCTATAGCATGAGCAGAAGTGTTGTAAAGGCCAAAGAATTGAGTGATCAAAGAAAATGTATTTTTTATGTGCTGTGTTTTGTACCTGCGCTTTGGGCTGTGAGTAACCTAATGCACCGTGTCACAGTGACAACTGTGAAATATATGGGAACGCATATTTGAAGATTAAAACATCTAAGCTAATAAAGCTGATAATTCATTTTTACCAAGAATATAAATATGTCAGTGCCGTTTGCATTTCTCACAAACGTTATCCAAAGACTACATTAAGATATAGCCCAGAAGATGGAAAACACACAAAAACTGCCAGAGGAAAAAAAGGCTTTTATCTGACAGGTTGGAGTCATTCTGCATTAATTTGTTTGAAAATGTCTTTTGGCCTTAAAATTAAGTTCAACCTTTGAAGGTGAAGTTCTTTCTCCCCCGAGCCCATTTCAGTAAGACAACTTTTCTGGCCTGTTAATCATTCGCTGTGCATTGTCGAAGCTGACAGCACTATTTGATGCATTGCCGCGTAATGCTCCAGTAATTATTCTTTGCTTTAACAAGACAGGCACACGATGCCCGGCTGCCCTCCTCTCGTCTCGTGTCTCCGTCATTTATTTCCTTCGCTTTTTCCTTGACTTTGAACAATCTCAGTCAAACTGAAGCATTGGAGGAAATTTGACCTGGGAAGTGATACTCTTTATCTGAGCGTAGCTGGCTGAGCCGCCTGGAAGTTACTCAGCTCAAGTTGCGCGACTTTTGTATTGATGGAACGGCAGAAAGAGTCTTTTTCTGCGGTATGTTTAAAAGAACGCCCACGCGGGTTTGCCCCACAGTCAAAATATGCCTTGTTATTACTTTACTGGGAAAGTTGAGGGTTAAAGGGCCTTGCCCAAAGGCACAGCAGTTTCTTTTTTTTAAGGTCAAGGTGAATCGTTGCCTTCCTACGCAGAGGTTTTCCCCTGCTAATCAGCGCATTTGAACCCGACGACCTCAAGTAGCCTGCCTGCTTTTACCTTCATGGAATGAGTTTCACTGTCGCTCTTGGTCGATTGTCAAGCGCTTCAAGTACAAATGTAATTTCATGTCAAGTGGAAGTCAGACTTCTATAAATGTTTACATTCCTGTGAAAAGAAAGCACACCGTCTTTCCTTGCTAGGGTTTTCTGTGTAAGAACATAATAAAAATATCTAGTCTGGTTTGACATTTTGAGTGGACAAAAAAAAACAACACACAAGACTTCACACTGGCGTTATTTATTGGATCATCTGGTATATATGTGTAAAAGAAAAAACAACTAAGTGTGATAATATTTTCATGGCTCCGAAACGATCTTTGAAAGGAATAGCTTAAAGTAATAATTTCCAATGTGACTTTATCACTTTGGACCACTCTTCTTCACAACATCAGTAAGAGATCCTCAAACATTTTAGTTTGAAAGCTCTCTCTCTTGGTCCGACCAGAGTATTTTGTTTAGGCTCAGGTCTGAAGATCAACTGGATAATGACAATACCTTCATTTGTTTCTTTTTCAGTCACTTTGTTGTAGGTTTGATACTGTGTTTTGCCTTGTCCTATTGTACAACCCAGCTTAGGCCAAGCTTTAGCTGTCAGACAGACCTTGCTCTACAGAGGAGTTTCTTGACTCCTCTGTACTTTTGTATTTCTGGTGGTGTGACTGTAAATCAAGCCCAAATCATAAGCCCTCCACCACCATGCTTGACAGCTGCTATGAAATGTTTGTGCTGATTTGTTGTTTGGTTTTGCCAAACAAGGCATCCTGCATGTGGAAACGATTTAAACTTTCAGTGTCTCTTGACCGAAGAACATTGTTCCACAAGTCTTGCATTTTATTCAGATGCAACTTTGCTTCCAAACTTATGCTGCCATATTATTTTTAGAGAAAAGACAATTTACTTGCAACCAGTAAGTGTTATTTTTTGTCTTGTAGAGTTCTCTAGTCTGTCAAGTTGCATTGAAAGGCTGGCCACAGTTATACTTGGTATAAACCTCTTTACTTAATCTGAACAGCAGCAAAGCATTCATCAAAATAACGACACAAGGAGATCACGCCTGGCAGCAAAGGATGGGTGATACTTACTTTTATGGAAGTTTCTCATGATGTTTTGTGGTGTTTCTTGCAATAACAATAAAAGTGATTATACAAATTATTTCAACATCCACCAGACCACAATATGATGAAGAGCCATCCTCATCTGACCTCAAGCAGCCACAGCACATTATTTACAAAGTGTCATCTTTTAACACTGAAAAGGGAAACAATAGGAAACTATCTGAAATATTAAGCAAGCTAACCTATGTCAAACGAAAAGACAGAAAAAGACAACTTACCTCTCTGACTTAAAATAAACAGGAGAAAACTAGAATCAAATAAAAAGGCAGCCCACCCCTACAAACTCCTCAGTGTAACGTACAGATTTCAGGTGTGTACAACAACTACAAAACGCACAGGTGTACGGGCAAAGGTGTGGCTAGTTGGGAGGATGAATGGCTACCAGTCCGTAGAAACATTATTTTACAAGTCATCTCCATCCAGATAACTAATCTGCGTTCATCCAGAACCACCAATCACGGAGAAGCATCTGCACAGTGAGATTTGCATATAGGGGAAAGAAAACAGCACCTTAAGGCAACAAACATAACAATTGTCTTTTTTGGCAATATATTACATTATATTGCTTCATTTTGTTCAACGCAGTGTTTGGTAGGTTACTTTCATATATAACTGGTTACGATTGCAACTTTCTCCATTATTATTGTAATAGTAGTTTAACGATTTTGAATGACTTTATCAAATTAATGTAACTGTTTCCATTTAGTTATTTCTTAGTTTCCTTTGAACGGATTTGTCATGGCAGCTGCAGCTCTAAAGACTTTTAGGAGCATGCTCATATGAACGGTTTACCCAGTGCTGTTTATAGCTTTATCAATAAAAGGTACTGCTGCGCTCTGCCACTGTTAAAATATATGGGAATTAAATAGATGTATCTGGTGTAGCATTCTCTGTTGCAATCTTTGTTCTGAAATCTGATACTTACCGTGTGAACAACAGTGTAGATCGGTTGTTGTCATATTACTCATGATAAAAGTGCTTTCATGAAGCTGTCATTTGTCCTACAAATGTCCTTGATCACCACTGTAGATCATCTATATTGCTCATAAATATAATAAGCTTGATAAACTTGATATGATACCAACATACTACGGCCAACAAATACACAGTTTTTGTGCCTTCATTGTATCTCATTATACTTTGCTAAAACCTCATTTATAAAATGGGACATTGATTCTTGGAAACCCGGCTGCTGACTGTCCGTTTGAAGAATACAGCTGTCAGTGAAGGTCTGTGGGTTTCACTTCAGTGCCTCTAGTGGAAAAACACAGTATTGCAAGAACAAACAGAAAAATAAGCCTTTCAAACTAAAAATGTTTTCACTCCCCTTTCAGGGCGGAGCAGAATTTTTGTAATTTTTTGATTTATTTTTCAGAGCAACCAGATGTATGTGAGAGAGAAAGCAGCTACATTTATTTTGTAGGTGTTTAGATGATGACGTGTGCAGACGGTGTGCATTTCAAAGTGCACTCAAGTCCAAGTGGTTTGAGTTAATCAGGCGGTGGTGGCCTGGGATGTTAACAAATTCTGTATTATCAGAATCACAGTCAGCTTTATTTGCCAGGTAGGTGTACACATACAAGGAATGTGACAATGCTCACGTTGTGCTTACTTATACATAATGCACTTATACAATAATGCCGTGATTAAAATCAAACCTAGTGCGCAGCATAGATAACACATATGAACAAACTATAAACAAGCAAACAAATTGAGACAATAATGGAATGGTGCAATGAGCAGAGTGCAAAGGATGCAGGAGTAAATATTATTGCCACTGTTATTATGTACATGTCAGACCTGGAAGTGATGTACAGGAGCACATACACAAACAAACAGACATGCAAACAGTGTGATGAGTGCAGAGGATGGGTGTGCTGGAATAAATGAAACCAAACAATGAAACATTAGGAAGAATCTACTTTGCTTTACCTACATTATTATTAGACTAATATAGATTAGTATTCAACTATAAATTGTTTGCAAAATCCGATCCCTCATCCGACACAATTGATCACTGCACTTTATCCTGTACTGTAATTCACTGCAAGGTATCCTGTAGAGTTACTGCAATATTTCTGAGCTGTGTGAAAACGAAATTTCGTTCTGTATGCACTCTGTGTATACAAAATGACAATAAAGAAAGTCTAAGTCTAAGTCTAAGATATTAGCAGATTCTTTACAAACAAGCCAAAAGTAGCTCAAAACTTAAATAAAACTATTTTAAATGCATTCTAGTCAGTTGTGTAAACATTATCAAAGATATCAGCGCTTTAAAGGCATAATCTGTAGCGCATGCCCACTTATGTAGGTATAAGTAGAAATTTAACACCTGTTAAAATACACCAGAATGCAGGAAATAGCATTTACTTCTTTCAAAATTGTCTGGGCAACAAACAATAGACAAATAAATTAGCCACATGATTTTAAAAATCAACTATTAAAAAATTGTAAAAACATGGCTAAGGGGGTTAGAGGTGTTAAGGATATTTTCTTCAATGTTGGACCCAATCTGGCAAACAAAACCTCAGACAAAGCGTTGGCAGCAGAAAGGGTAGATGACAAGGTATGAAAAGAAATCTAGATTCAATTTTTCTTTCTGGCACACAGAAGAAAGAAATTATAGTCATTGTGCCGAAGGTGTAAAAACAAAACCTCCACTGATTGGAATGAAATAGACATGGTCATTATCAAAAAGGTTATGAAGGTTATTTCTCAACCACTTACGTATATCTGTGACCTGTCATTTCAGTCTGCTGCATTTGTTATGTTCCCACTGAGTCACAATGGGCAACCGTGGCTCAGTGGGCAAAGTATTTGTCTTTCAATACGAAAGTTCAATTCAATTCAATTTTATTTATATAGCGCCAATTCATGAAACATATCATCTCAAGGCACTTTACAAAGTTCAATCATATTATACAGAATGGGTCAGATTATACAGATTGGTCAAAATGTCCTATATAAGGAAACCAGTTGATTGCATCAAAGTCCCGACAAGCAGCATTCACTCCTGGAGAAGCGTAGAGCCACAGGGAGAGTCGTCTGCATTGTCCATGGCTTTGCAGCAATCCCTCATACTGAGCAAGCATGAAGCGACAGTGGGAAGAAAAACTCCCCATTAACGGGAAGGAAAACCTCCGGCAGAACCGGGCTCAGTATGAACGGTCATCTGCCTCGACCGACTGGGGGTTACAGAAGACAGAGCAGAGACACAACAAGACAGACAAACAAGCACAGAAGCACACATTGATCCAGTAATCTGTTCTACATTAGATGGTAATAGTGGGTGAGCCGTCTTCTTTGGATGATGTCACAGTTAACAGAACGCCAGACCAGGTGTACCTACTATGAAGATAAAAGAGAGAGAACAGAAAGTTAAAGCAGAAATGACAACACGTAATGCATAATTGAAGAACAGTAGAACTCTATAGAGTGAGAAAATTAGATCCTGATGTCCTCCAGTAGCCTAAGCCTATAGCAGTAAAACTATAAAGGTAGCTCAGAGTAACATGAGCCACTCTAGTTATAAGCTTTGTCAAAAAGGAAGGTTTTAAGATTAGTCTTAAAAGTAGACAGGGTGTCTGCTTCACGGACCAAAACTGGGAGTTGGTTCCACAGGAGAGGAGCCTGATAGCTAAAGGATCTGCCTCCCATTCTACTTTTAGAGACTCTAGGAACCACCAGCAGACCTGCAGTCTGAGAGCGAAGTGCTCTGTTAGGAACATACGGGGTAATCAGAGCTCTGATATATGATGGAGCTTGATTATTAAGGGCTTTATACGTTAGAAGAAGAATTTTAAATTCTATTCTTGATTTAACAGGAAGCCAATGGAGGGAAGCTAAAATTGTAGAATCCCTCTTGTTGATTTTCATCAGAACTCTTGCTGCAGCATTTTGGATCAGCTGAAGACTTTGAATTGCATTTTGTGGACTTCCTGATAGTAAAGAATTACAATAGTCCAGCCTTGAAGTAACAAATGCATGGACTAGTTTTTCAGCATCACCCCTGGACAGAATGTTTCTAATTTTGGCAATATTCCTGAGGTGAAAAAAGGAAACTCTGGAAACCTGTTTAATATGGGATTTAAACGACATGTCTTGGTCAAAAATAACACCAAGGTTTTTTACTTTATTACCAGAGGCCAAGTTAATGCCATCCAGATTCAGTGATTGGTTAAGTTGTAGGTTAAATTCTGTTTCCTCCCTAAAACTGGGCAAATCACATAACCCCAGGTTTCCTACTGATCTGGGTATTGATGCGAGTGTGATTGGCTATAGTGTAAAGTACATCGAGTGGTCAGTAATACTAGAAAATCACTATTTAGTTACACCAAATTACAAATTATAGGCATATGTCTCAGTTCTCAAACATGACAAAAAAACTGCCACTGCCTGACTAGATAAATCCATTGATAAACACAATATCTGAGCAGAAGACAGATCAGCAACTAATTGATTTAATTGAGAAAACAACAATTCATATTGACCAAAGAAATATGCTTTTTTGTATAGACTCAAAAATAAAATAATTTCCAACTTGCAATAGCAATATATTTTCACAGTTTGAAGAGTATGCTGCGAGAGGACTGGTGCGAGGGTGGATAAAAAGCTTTCTAAGAAACAGGCAGCAGTTTGTGCAAATGGGTGACTAGCAATCATTGTTTGGACATTTCTGGTGGGGTCTCTCAGGGGTCAGTGTTACGTCCTAAACTATTGATTCTGGACATAAATGATATCAAGGTATCAAGCAATAAGGTTTGTTTCATTTGCAGACAGCACAAACATTTTGTTCTTGAGGGAAAATATGGAGATGATTACTGAAAAAAAATGCAGGAATTAGTGAGACGGTTTGATACAAACAAGTAATTTCAAATGTTAATAAAATGAAATTATTTTTAAAACAATGTCCAGAGAAGCAGATGGATAGAAAGGGAGAAACAGGTATAAATGGAGGAAGAAAAGGTGAGTCATTGAGTAACACAGCCTACATGGATCGGGAGACTAATTATACAAGAAGGCCAGGCTAAGTTGTCCACTTCAGAGAATCTGCAGGCTACATTGGGACCGAGCGACATGGATACCCCATTCAGAAGAGGGAAACAGCTTCTCATGCATGCCTTATTACCCCACAGACCTTCGTCTGTGGCAGATAAGTCACCTACCCCTTCCAGCCCCGCTCCTCTGCGGACACAGATCCTGTAATGATACATTTCACTTCTGGCTATTTCCAGTTTGATGGGTAGACATGTGGAAACAAAAAAAAGTAAAAAGTGGGCAGTGTGGGACATCATCTCTGACCCCCATCAAAGAGTTCTCTCTTCACAAAGTGTGTTAAAGCGACTCAGTGCCAGCCCCTCATTTTCCTGCTGTCCATCTCTAATGGGATTTGGGTTTTATATTAAGCCCACCTTCCCCTCCACCCCTCCCCTTGTCCTGACACTGCGCTGCGAGTGATTGGAATTTAAAAAGTGGCTAAATCCACAAAGCAGACTTCAAATAGGATTGTATGAGGCTCTTACTGTTAAGCAGGGCCTTCCAGGTAAGACGACAGAAAAGGTGAGAGGTGCAGTTATGTAGGGCATCACGTACACACATGCTATACCACATGAGAAAATTCCCTTAAATCTACTTATACAACTCAGTGAAGCGGAGTTTCTTTGTGAAGTACTACTCTTTTGCCAAAGGCCCAAAAAGAATGCCGCAGAGGGAATAGTTATTTTTTTTTACCCAGCAGTTTGAACACTGTTGTTTTTGTAACTTGGTTTATTATCTGCAATAATAAAAGAGGATCAAATGATTCAAGGTCAGATTCAGAGAAGCATCCGTTGCTACAAATGTTAAAGAGCCTTTAGCGCCACGCACTACCTCGTGATGCACTGCAGATGTGCTCTAGCTAAAATGCTCTTCATTCATTCAAGAAATGTTCCAGATTCTGCTTAACCTGACTCTCGCCAGATGGATTTCGTTCCGCAGAGCTCCACACATACATCAGCGATTGCTCCATTGGAGATGTATTTCAGAAGGAGGGGCCTTATCAAAAAATATTGTATATGATATGTAAACCACTTGTCCGTCATCTTCACTGCCACGCTACTTCAACCACACACATCGAAACCAACCTGTGACACTGACGAGAATGACGCAGGGAAAACCAACACAGAACAGCCGGCATCATAGATACAGCGCGATGTCGGTAAATGACCGATGTCGGTGTTGTTTTAAAGAAATACCCATCTTTTTGGACAATAAGGCGCACCAGATGGGTAAAGGCGCATTCAATTTTCTTCCCATATCACTCCGCCCCTCTGCAGACACACATACCTCCTGAGTGGGAGAGCCATCCGTCTCTATCAGGAGGGCTGTTTTTAAGTACAGTATCACAGATTTTTGATCACAGCAAAATGATTTTTCTGTAGGTTAAAGCCAAAATACCATGCCGTTGCAAGGTATTTTAAACTACAGTGAAGACAATGAAGTTAAACTAGATTGCTGCAACTCAACATTTGTCTAAAGATCTGCAAACTAAGAAACAGATCTGTTTAGGCTTACATTTGCTTCACAGCATTCATTCACATCCATCCTAGAAACAGAGGTCTCACAATCTGATCTGATTATGTGGCACTTCCCAGATACTTGCCCCTGCTGGCGAATTACTGGCACACTTAGAAAACAATTGCAGTTGACGAATAACAAGAGACCCTATCTTTTTAACTAGAGGCAACTTCTCCGCCCTAAGCCTAAAAACGCCAAAAAAACGCCTATGTCAAGACGCCTGCATAGAAATTTGAGAATGCAAAATATATTGAAGCGGATCATAACCAGGATGGACTGGAATCAACAAATTTGACTTTCAAGTCCCAGTGTTTGTCACAAAATGAGGTCCGCCTGTCTGTTTATTCACTTTGCAATTTGTTTATTGAATTTAATAGTGGATTTGGATTTCATCTATGTGTCTGCTGTGCTAGCATGTCAGAAAAAGAGGGCTAAATGTAGCATGTGTAACAGGTTTAATTTGTTATGATTCCACTTGTCATTTTTCATTCGGCTCACTATATTATGGGGAAACAGCGCCCTCTATTGGTGGTCGGCTACGATAAGAGCAGTGTGTACAGCTACCTCGTTGCCATTATATGCAAGACGGGCACGAGGTGAGTTCTTCGCTGTTAGCACAGGGTAAAGTATGATGTATTATGAGCCATTGTCAATTGTATGATCCCTGGCGGGATGTATTTATGGCAAATGAGGTACTACGTGCATTTTATTATCGTTATAACACTGTGCTAAACTAAATATGTTTGGAAATAACAGCTAGTTGATGCTAATTGCTAATGCTGTTCCTCGTAGAGGTGCTGTGACTGCTGTGAAGAGCCTATATGTGACCAGTACATATCCTGTTCCACGCAGATTAAACGCATCATTCCACATCTTCCGTCTCTTGGCCATCATTAACACACAACGCGGAGGTATTGTACTAGGAAAACACGAAAACAAGACTACTTCTATCTGGACCGAGCTGAACAAACAGACGGCCAAGTTCAGCCCGGTTACACATGTTTATGATGGATAAGCCTAGAAATCAATTAAATGAAAATATAGAAATTGCATTAAGATGTGAGTGGAATAGGTATAGAAATAATGAATCTAAATACTAAATACCATAGTGTTTTAGTTGCCAGGGATTTAGTGTAAATAGATATTTTACCAGGGGGATTTTTTCTTGTCAGTTTTACTTTTTTACAGGTTAGATACAGTGGCTTGCAAAAATATTCTAACCCCTTGAAATTTCTACATATTGTCAGATTACAACCACAAACACAAATATATATATTTTTAAAATGTGTGTGAAAGACCAACACCAAGTGGTATACAATTATGAAGTAGAAAGAAAAATATGCATTATTTCTTTTTACTTTTTTTTTACGAATAAAAAACTGAAAAGGGCATCGTGCAAATGTATTCAGCACCCCTGAGTCAATACTTTATGGAACCACCTTTTGCTGTAATTACAGCTGCAAGTCTTTCAGGGTATGTCTCTTCCAGCTTTGCACATCTAGTGACAGAATTTCTTGCCCATTTTTCTTTGCAAAACAGCTCAAGTTCAGTCAGATTTGATGGAGCGTACTTGTAAACAGCAGTTTTCAGATCTTGCCAACGATTCCTGATTGGGTTTAGGTCTGGACTTTGACTGGGCCATTCTAACACATGAATAATGATTAGTTTTAAACCATTGCATTGCAGCCCCAGCTTTATGTTTAGGCTCGTTGTCCTGCTGGAAGGTGAACCTCTGCTCCAGTCTCAGGTCTTTTGCAGACTCCAACAGGTTTTCTTACAAGATTGTCCTGTATTTGGCTCCATCCACATTCCCATCAACTCTGACCATCTTCCCTGTCCCCACTGAAGAGAAGCCCCCCCATAGCATGATGCTGCCACCACCATATTTAACAGTGGGGATGGTGTGTTCAGAGAGATGTGCAGTTTCAGTTCTCCGCCAAGACAGCATTTTGCATTTTGGCCAAAAAGTTAAATGTTGGTCTCATCTGACCAAAGCACCTTCTTCCACATGTTTGCTGTGAAAACGGGGCTAAATACTTTTTCACAACACAATTTTTAGTTTTTTATTTGTAAAAAGTGTTTTAAATCATGTATAATTTTCTTTCTACTTCACAATTGTATACCACTTTGTGTTGGTCTTTCAAATAAGATTCCAATAAAATATATTTATGTTTGTGGTTGTAATGTGACAATATGTGGAAAGGTTGAAGGGGGATGAATACTTTTGCAAGCCACTGTACGTAGCATTAAGAAGTGCTTAGAAAATGAACCCTGTTACCTGTTTTAAATAGACTGCATGCTAACACATGCCAAATAATGATCTTTAAAGCTGCCTGAATGGAATGCACTTGTGTCTGTTCTCAATGCAGGTCTCTGACCCGAGTTAAACTCTGTTCCAACCAGGAAGATTAGAACAGTGAAATGTAAACAGAAACAAATGTCACCAAAGAGGTTTGAAAGAGCAATAATTATTTCCCTGCTTTGGAAAGATAACGTAGCCTGAACACAAATAGCATAAACAGCCCTTTGACTTCTGTGTGCCTGTTAGTGCTGAGTCAGCGTGAAAAGAGAAGGGCAAACAGAAAGGAGAAGAAAGATGGACAGACACAAAGAACCATCAAGGAAGCTGTGCACAGTCGAGTATATAGACAAGTCTTATCGACTTTTTTAAAATTTGATTGTTTACTTTCTTATTTCCATAATGTTCTTTAATCTTTCAGCAAGACAGCTTTTCAGAATGCTTACAAAGTGGTTCTGGATCCAGACAGAGATGAACCACCATTAAAGATTAAAGTTAAATCTTTAATAAGATAATGATGACCCAAACGTTCATTTGACTTCTCGTAGAAGTCTCTTAGCAAAAGTTATAGTTGTTTTTTTCACATGTCATGATTCTTTATTTAATTAAACATTGAAACATAATGGCGTCATAACTAATGGGTTAATTATCAAATCTGTCAGTGACTTGATCCAATAGAATCGTTTAACTGAAGTGTGACTAGTGGGATCTTTTCATCATATATATATATATATATATATATATATATATATATATATATATATATATATATATATATATAAAATTGTGAAAGGAATTTACTATCAGACATTTTGTGTATTGTGACTTTTGCATTTCCATTCTAATTTTTGATTATCTGGAAGGAATGAGAAATGCACTAACTACTGAAACAGACAAGGAAGTACAACTAAAACCACACTAATTTCCCTGGCATGGCCACCAAGTATTCAGAGCTAAATTTAATGGTAATGTTTTTGTGACCATAGATTATGTATCTGCCAGCTTGTCCGGAATGTGTTTCACTCCTGTTCCACTAAACAAAAAAAGAAAATCTTCTATCATTATTGGTTGTTTAAAATGAAAATCAAACAACAACATATTTCTTAATTCCGTAGTGGTTTCTGCCAAGCAAATTCAGTTGCCGAAATAGGCTCACACAAAGAAAATCGATCACTTTTTTAATACACAAAGTAGTCCAGCATTTAATTCTAACCATGATAAATGTCTGTCCCTAATTATCTGGCATGCAGATGTCATTGTGTGGTCTTTGTCATGCATTCAATCTTAATCTTTCTGACATGTTCCGTGCCACAGCTAATTACAGAAGTAATACATTGGCCCATTAGGAAGTAACTCACTTCAGTCATAACTAGCTGGGACACTCTATGGTCTCTTCAAAGCCAAGACAAGAATGTGACCCATATTTCCAAGAAAATTGCCTGTTTTCCACGGTACTGACTCAGGGTTAAGAGTGTTGTTAAGATAACGTCATAAAGTTTTGGCACAGCAATCTGTCAAGAACATGTTTTTCTCACCACTGACTTTGGGATATTACATTTTCTCAGTTAAAGATTTTCAGGTAAATTACATTATGTGGTATCAAGCCCAGAAAAATTCTATTTTTCAGAAATTACTACACTTTTGGCTTCCTACATGTCAGCACCAAAAAAGTCCATGTGTGGATCCTGTGCGAAGATCAGAGTTTCAAACACAAACAAGCTCCTTTATTATGGCCTGACCGGGAAAACCACAGCTCTTTATTCCTCTTGCAACACACCTCTCATTTCCAAAAAAGATAATCAGGTCCATTGTGGTTTACTTTTGCTTCTCAGCAGAGCGATTCCAGACATTAGTATTACTCTTGCACCCAGAGACTAATCAAAATGCATGAATGCAACTCGCTCAGTAAACCATTTATTTCACTTGGTGTCATAAAAGTATCCAGATATTTTGAGCCTTAACACTGGTCAGTGTGAAGCTGCACAAACCGCAGTGTAGGGAAGAGACTAAGACAGAGAGAGGGAAACTGTAGATGAAGTTAAATTAAAAGATTTATCTTCTTTCCCTTCCTATTTATTTACCTTATGTTAATAAAACACGTTCTCTAAACTGTATTGTGCGTTTTACATGGAGTGAATGAGGGAGGCAGGAATGTACTAGATGCATAGCCGATATACTGATTAAACATAAGATTATGACCATCTGCCTGATAAAGTGTCCGTCCCCCTTTTGCTGCCAACATGTCATGGCATGGATTGTGGTATCCGCCACCATGTTAGGAGCAGAACCGTAGCATCCTATAAGCTTAGAGGTGGGGTCCTGAATGGATCTGACTTGCTTGTTCAGCACATCTCACAGATCAATGCTCGATTGGATTCCGATCTGGGGAATTCAGAGGTGAAGTCAACACCACAAACACGTAGTTATCCTCACACCATTCCAAAACGATTTTTACTTTGTGGCAGATTTGCATTATCCTGCTAAAATAGGCTTCTGGGAATGTTGCTTCTATGAAAAGGTGCACATGGTCTGGAACAATGCTCAGTTATAGGGACATCTAATCGGATGTAATGTCACCCAAAGCACCCTACAGGCATTATTTTGCCCTGGGTTTTCCTGATACACACAGGCACCTGGTCATCCAGACAATGGAAAAGCAAATGATTCATCAGAACAGATTGTTTTCTTCTATTGCTCCATGATCCAGTTCCGATGCTGTTGTTACTGGTTGCAGAAAGAGGTCAGCATAAGGTCCCTGACTGGTCAGTCCTGGATGTGGAGTACCTCAGGGCTCTATCTTAGGCCCGATCCTGTTTTATCTATTTCTGGGAGCAACAATCAGAAAATACAATTTAACTTACAATTGCTTTGCTCATGATCACCAAAGCTCGGGAACAGTCTCCCATTTCAAGTGATATCTACTAAATATATGAACAATAAAAAACAAAAAAATGAACTGTTCTATACACGTCTTTAAACTGTTAATCACTTAAATACTACTTTTATTTCTTTATTGGTTTTGGACACTGATGTATTACAGGAGCTACTTTTGTCATATGCGGGATCTATTACTTTAGTTTTTCTGTGCAGAAAAACACAGAAAAGGTTGGTTGTTTTAACATGTGCTCTACCAAAGAACATATTAATGAATGAAAAAATCTGCGGCTATGCAAACCCAGATGCAACAAACTGCAGTGGACTGCGTTTTTTTGACACCTTTCCATCAGAATGAGCAGTGACTTTTTTTCAGCATTTTCAGCTACAGTAGTTCATGTGTTGGAATGGACAAGTTCTGACAGATATGGATGAGCGCAGACCTGGGGTCCGTTCTTCGTACATCGCTAACTCAGTTAGCAGGATTTCATTGTTGACGATTTGGCATGATCTTGGATCGTTTGGTTCTTCGAAAGACATCCTGCACTTGTTGTCATAGCAACATGTGCGCCAGTTTAAGCCTGCTCGAGAGCAGGCTTATTTCATGTAAACAAGATTAGATCACGGCTGTATAAGCGGAGGAGATAGGGAAGTGTGCCGTAGCCATGTCCATTTTTACGACTGCAACCTGTTGCGGAAGGTGCAAGAATAATTTGCAGAGTTTTTCGAATTAATCACGTATTGCGCAATAGACAGGATCCTTGAGCGCAGCGCGACAGTGTAATTGTAGAGAGATTTTCTTGGTGGCTGTTATAAACAGACACATCATTTAACAGTGGCTTTTAAAGAGGAAAAAGTGGTGTTGGAGCCATAAATCTAAAATATTTAAGTTATTTGTATAAAGGTTTGCTTTTTATTTGTATCCTATTCAGTAAGAAGGTTTGTTCGGGCCATTTTATTGTGAAGTTTAGTTTACTTTGAAAGGCTTGCTTCCTGTCGAGCCGTATATTGGATTAGAAAAAAACTATGGATGGATTATCTAGCCACGGAGCAATACAGTTTTACCGTGTAAACTGTGGATGACTTGGAAAAGGAAAATGTTCATTTTTTATGGATAAAGATTTTTTTTTTGTTAAAATTCCCAGTTTGCACATGTCCTTTACTTCCCGTGTCTAAGGAATGACACTGAAATTTGGATCTCTTGACATAACAAGTGCCTTTTTAAAATAAAGTATAATAATTAAAGGCTACCATTTTGTAGAATATTCTTGTATTTCACTTTTACTTGTCCCCATGTTCTAGTGGGTCCCGTGGAGGCTCTGACATAAAAGAACAAAGTAAATATGAGATTAATTAAAATGCAAAAATACATACTGTAGAAAGTGATAAAAACATCTACCATGGACAGTATTTACGCATTAATTTGTCTGCTGCTTTTTGCCAGCCCTCTCTCCTGGCTTTAACAGATTTTGAGGTGTTTTAATTAATGACTCAAATTCGGCATAACCTTCCAAGCTCTTGCTCTGCTTGGGAGAAAAACTGTGGGCGTTCTTTGGCCATGTTGAACAGCCAATAGCAGCGTTGCTGATCAATGTTTCTACTATCAATACATTTCCCCTTTTAAACAAACGCATGAACGCGCAGTTGTCTCAGATAACTCAATCCAGCGATACTAATCCTAAACAACAGGTATGTTCGAAGAACCCAATTAGCCGGATCATGATTAGCCGGATTTAATCATCTTGGATGTGTCATTTGATCTTGGATGTTTTAAGCAACGTACGAAGAACGGACCCCAGGAACGCGCCAAAAGAGGGTTTTGTTTACTTTCAGGTGTATCATATCAAGACGGGTCAATTAAAAGTAACTGGTTGTAAATACTTCTAATCATAAGATCAGATTTTTATTCTTCTCATGCTTGTGTAGGAAGGGAAGGAGTGATCTATAGACTGCAGTCTTATGCTATGAATTAGGTCCAATCATTGAAGTGTAGAGGAATCACAATTGGAGTGATTTAGAAAACAGTTTTCAAGGTGCTGCTTTATGTTCCCACAGACTTAAGCTCAAGTGGTCACAACACCAGATGGAAGCAAACAAGCAAAACCACTTGCTAGGGATGTTATGTTATACTTGTTCAAGGAGGTTATGTTGTCCTGACTTCATGCCTCCAGTCTTTTACTACAGCCGGGCCTTCTTCATGTTTTATGCCTCAATGTCTTTGTAACTGTGATAAATCCTACCATCCTTTTACAAGCTAAAGACAAAGTCTGCTCACAATTCTAACAGCATTCATCTAAACGCACAACCTTTACAGGCAGCCAGGCTACACTGTTAGGAAAAAACATAATGGAAAAGATTGACAGAATATGTTAGTTTTTTAAGATTAAATATGGAGCAAAAAAATGTTTTCTTAATTTTCAATAACTTTGAAGATATGTAGCCTTATTTTGTCTGAGGAGAAAAGAACATGATAAGACTGAGAAGGGAGGTGACAGTTGATGTCTAGAAGCGCAGTAATTTCAAGAGAACTGGAACTTTTGACATTTTATCATATTACAGCCACAAGCTTCAGTGTATTTTCTTGAGATTTTATGACCAACACAAAGCAGTGTGTAGAGAGCAAATGTCATGTTTGTAGATGAACCCGAACGTAACCACACACAGAGTACAGTTAAAAAGAGAGTTTATTGAAGATGATGAATTGTGGAGGAAGATGACCAGAGTTCAGATCAGGCTGGAGCTGTAAATGGCTGGAGCTGGCGAGCAGGACGGAGCCGGAGCATGAAGACAGCTGGACCAGCAGCACAGCAGCATGGAGACTTGAGAACCGGAACTTGATCAACAGCACAGCAGAATGGAGACTTGAGAACCGGAACTTGATCAACAGCACAGCAGAATGGAGACTTGGGAACCAGGTTTGATCAGCAGCATGACTGGATGAATACTTGCACGACTGGAGTGAGAGCAGGACCAGAGTCACAGCAGACAGGCGGAGAACTCAGGCTGGATAAGAACAAGATGAGGTGAGCAGCAAAGAGCAAAATCCACAAGAGTAATCAGAAACCAACAGAACGAACCGACAGGGGAGGACTGAATGCAGGGAGCTTAAATAGGGAGGCTGACAGGTGTGCTGAGTACTGGCTGATTAGTGACTGACAGGTGTAGATGATTACTGAGCATGGAATCAGGAGCTGTATGGAAGGTGGAGAGTGCCCTGAAATGTCCATGGTGCAGCACCAGGCTGCACCATGACATCACCCCCCCCTTAAGGCCGGCTTTCAGACGGCCCAAAAAGGATCCAATAAAAAAAAAAAAAAAAAAAAAAACGACCCACCCAGGGTGGGCGGAGGGAGGTACTGGATGGAGGGCTAGAGTCTAAACCAAAACTTCCCAACCAGGGCAAACCAAGATAAAGAAGAAAACGTAGGCAAACAAGAAAGCGTTTAAACTACACTGGCAGTAAAAAACCCAGGAAACGGCGGGGGCAACTAGAGGGCAAAGGAAAATGCCAGGGGGAAAACAGGCATACAACAACGCCAGGGGAAAAGCTGGAGCGTAAGAAAAACGCCAGCACGTAAGGAACCAGGAATCTCTATGACACCAGGGAAACAGATTTATCAAATACCAAGAAACAGAAAATCCAAAACACCAGGGAACAGAGGGTGTCCAAACACGCCAGGGAAACAAAGGTAATCTAACATAACATAACATAGGAGCACTAGCAAGCACTATGGTAACACCCAACATAAACACTAAGAACTCAAAAACTAAAGAACGCTAGGAAAACTAAGAACCGCTGAATAACTCTGAAACTAAGGGATGCCACGTAACTCAAAAACTAAGGAGTGAAAAATAACTCAAAAATAAAGGCGTGCTAAATAAAAAGAACTAAGGCAGAACTAGAACAAATGTAACTAGAGAGCACTGGGGCCTTATGGGCACAGGCAGTGACGGCTGCTAGGAGACCGGCAGCAGCTAGGCCACAGAGTGGTCGTGGAGGACGGCCAGGGCGTGGCAGGCGGCGGAGCAACATCACCCGATCGAAACCTCGAGGAGGGCGGCCTCGACGTGGCAGAGCCAGACGTGGGCGTCGCGGTGGGCGACCCCGACGACGCAGAGTCAGACGTGAGCGTCGCGGTGGGGGACCCCAACGACGCAGAGTCAGACGTGAGCGTCGAGGTGGGCGACCCCGACGGCGGAGCCGGCAAGCCCGAAAGGGGTGTCGCAGAGGACGACCCCGACGTGGCAGGGCTGAATGCAGGCGTGGCGGAGGGCGACCCCGACGTAGTGACATGGTCTGTTGTGGCCAGCGGCGGAAGAGGACCCTGGAAAACACTGGGTTACAGACTAAGGGTGGCGTCAAGCCACAGGACACAGGACTACCGGCTTCAGAGGTCACAGGACTACATGCTACGGAGGTTGCAGGACTAGAGGCTACGGAGGTTGCAGGACTAGAGGCTACGGAGGTCACAGGGCTACAGGCTACGGAGGTCACAGGGCTACAGGCTACGGAGGTCACAGGGCTACAGGCTACGGAGGTCACAGGGCTACAGGCTACGGAGGTCACAGGGCTGCACTGTTCAGGAGACCCCGGGCTGCACTGTTCAGGAGACCCTGGGCTACGGGTTTCGGGAAATGCCTGGCTGCGGCTTTCAGAAAACACCGGCCTACAGGAGACAGGCGACGCCGGGCTACAGGACACTGGAGAAGGTCTCAGACTACAGGGTTCAGGAGAATCCTGGCTACCGGCTACCGGAGGCCCTGGGCTACAGGCTACCGAAGGCGCCGGGCTACAGGCTACAGCAGGCGCCGGGCTACAGGATACAAGAGGCGCCGGGCTACAGGATACAAGAGGCGCCGGGCTACAGGATACAAGAGGCGCCTGGCTACAAGATACAAGAGGCGCCTGGCTACAAGATACAAGAGGCGCCTGGCTACAAGATACAAGAGGCGCCTGGCTACAAGATACAAGAGGCGCCTGGCTACAAGATACAAGAGGCGCCTGGCTACAAGATACAAGAGGCGCCTGGCTACAGGCTTCAGGAAACGCCTGGCTACAGGCTTCAGGAAACGCCTGGCTACAGGCTTCAGGAAACGCCTGGCTACAGGCTTCAGGAAACGCCTGGCTACAGGCTTCAGGAAACGCCTGGCTACAGGCTTCAGGAAACGCCTGGCTACAGGCTTCAGGAAACGCCTGGCTACAGGCTTCAGGAAACGCCTGGCTACAGGCTTCAGGAAACGCCTGGCTACAGGCTTCAGGAAACGCCTGGCTACAGGCTTCAGGAAGCTGCGAACCCTCCTGAGTCTCCATGTCAATGGTAGGCGGCGGACCAGCCTGAGTCCCCGCGTCGATGGTGGGCGGCGGACCCTCCTGGGTCCCCGCGTCGACGGCGGGCGGCGGACCCTCCTGGGTCCCCGCGTCGACGGCGGGCGGCGGACACACCTGGGTCCCCGTGTTGATGGTAAGCGGTGAACCCTCCTGGGTTACTGCGTCACATGTAGGCGGTGGACCCTCCTGGGTCTCCGCGTCGCAGACAGGCGACGGACCCTCCTGGGTCTCCACGTCGCAGACAGGCGACGGACCCTCCTGGGTCTCCACGTCGCAGACAGGCGACGGACCCTCCTGGGTCTCCACGTCGCAGACAGGCGACGGACCCTCCTGGGTCTCCACGTCGCAGACAGGCGACGGACCCTCCTGGGTCCCCACGTTGGACGGCAGACTGCCGTGCTTGAGAGCCACCTCGGATGCCAGAAAGGCTTGCTCTGAGCCCGCGTCGGACGCCATACTGGCATCAAGCAGATTCTCTGTACCAGGCCTCTCTGATGCAGCCAGCGAAGCAGGACCAGGGCTTTCTGTGGCTGTCTGGGCAACAACTAAGTCTTTGGCTACGGGCTGAGCAGGTGCAGAGGCTTTGGCTGCGGGCTGAGCAGGTGCAGAGGCTTTGGCTGCGGGCTGAGCAGGTGCAGAGGCTTTGGCTGCGGGCTGAGCAGGTGCAGAGGCTTTCTGATGAAGCCGGTGGCGGGGTTATGGAGACCTCAGCCTCTGATGTTGGTGCGGCCCGATAGGGAAGCAGGTCATCCCTATCCCCGTAAAAGAAGTCCCACAGATGGGTCTCATGGATCTGGGGCGCTTTGGCTGGACGAGGCGTGGACCTCCGAGCAGCGGCTAAAGACTTCACCCGGGGAGCAAGCTGAGTGTCGTGGAGGTGGTGACCGAGCAGGGGAAGAGAGGTGACGTCAACTTCAGCTGGTGCGGCTGCAACAGCAGCATCTGGCTGGGCTTCGGGAGAGGTCATGTGCCGGCAGACCCGGCGTCTGCGCCGGGAGGGACGGGGTGGTGATGAGGCAGCAGGAGCTGCGGCAGAGACAGCAGCAGTAGGAGCCTCAACAGCGAGAGGGACAGAGGCTGGATCCGTGGCTGGAACAGCGGCAGACTTAGCAGCAGCTTCAGCAACAGGTGCAGCAGGGGCCGCTGAGGTGGAGGAGGCCGAATCAGCAGCGCCAAAAACAGCTGCCGAGATGGACAGGCTGGAGGGCGGAGGTCTGGGTGGAAGTGGCCTGCTGAAGAGCTGGGCAACTGCAGCCCGTTGATTCCAGTCGAGCTCTTCGTACACCCCCGAGAATTCAAAATATGGTAAGAGCTCTGTTTTACTCTTCAGCATGTTCTGCACCTGAGCCACTGCACTCATCCGCCTCGAAGGTGGACTGAGCGTGGCGATCATATCCAGACAACCTCGAACCTGTTCCATGAGGAGACCCGCGTTCTCCTGGAGAATGTGCTCCGCTGCACTGCTGTCCGGGAACAGAGCAGGATCCATTTTGCCGGTTCCTGCAGTGAAACTCTGTGTGGGTTTCAGGTTCAAAAGGTCGGTTCGTTCTGTCATGTTTGTAGATGAACCCGAACGTAACCACACACAGAGTACAGTTAAAAAGAGAGTTTATTGAAGATGATGAATTGTGGAGGAAGATGACCAGAGTTCAGATCAGGCTGGAGCTGTAAATGGCTGGAGCTGGCGAGCAGGACGGAGCCGGAGCATGAAGACAGCTGGACCAGCAGCACAGCAGCATGGAGACTTGAGAACCGGAACTTGATCAACAGCACAGCAGAATGGAGACTTGAGAACCGGAACTTGATCAACAGCACAGCAGAATGGAGACTTGGGAACCAGGTTTGATCAGCAGCATGACTGGATGAATACTTGCACGACTGGAGTGAGAGCAGGACCAGAGTCACAGCAGACAGGCGGAGAACTCAGGCTGGATAAGAACAAGATGAGGTGAGCAGCAAAGAGCAAAATCCACAAGAGTAATCAGAAACCAACAGAACGAACCGACAGGGGAGGACTGAATGCAGGGAGCTTAAATAGGGAGGCTGACAGGTGTGCTGAGTACTGGCTGATTAGTGACTGACAGGTGTAGATGATTACTGAGCATGGAATCAGGAGCTGTATGGAAGGTGGAGAGTGCCCTGAAATGTCCATGGTGCAGCAGGCAAGGCTGCACCATGACAGCAAAACGATAACTGCTTTCCAAATGAATTCAAAAGTAAATGTAAAATGTGGCATGGATAATTGTGATCGTCCACATTTAATTTAATACCCAAAAAAATAAAAATCCAGTGCAACCAGCTGTCTTAAGAAGCCAATTTACTAAATAGAGTCTACTTCTGTGTAATTTAATATCACTACAAACCCAGCAGTTCTGTGAAGGCTTCATTGGTTTGTTGGAGAACATTATTCAAAAAAACAGCCTCATGAAGACAGAGGAGCACAACGGTTACATTACGGATAAAGTTGTGAAAATGATTAAAGTAGGATTAGGTTGTAAAACAATATTTCATGCTTTGAACACTTCATGGAGCGTGGAATGAAGTCTTCCATCATTGGAAAATAGAAAGAGTATGGCATACTTACCAAGACATAGCCGTCATCCTAATCCAAGTGTCTGAAAGCTTTTTTGTCAATAGACTGAAAACGATATCATTTTCTGTTTAAAAATGACTGTACCATTAAAGATAATGCATTAAAAACAAAAAATAAAATTGTTGTTCTTTTATTTGAAGACTAAACCGAAATTCATATTGTAGGTATTATGAAAACAAGCAATTTTTTCATAGAGTCATGTTGCTTTAGGGGTTCTAAACAAATTTTGTTCAGCTGGAACGAAGGTGGATATGGGTTTCAGGACTGTAAAGGTTGCTGACCCCCGAACTAAGCTGACAGGTCAGACTATGGCTACGTTCACACAGCAGGCAAATGTGACCCATATCCGTCTTTTTCAAGATACGAATAGCCCAGTTACAATGTCTTCATCCGTAAAACTATCACATTTGTGCCACTTCCATCTGTGGTACTAAAACTGACACGTATCAGATATTTTTCATCGTGTACAGTCTTAACAGTCATGCTACTTTTCACTCGCCTTTTACATCTCTGGGAAGTGATGTAAAACACCTGGGATGCGGAGCTTGAGTAGGAAACTCAGGCCAACAGAACCCCGTCATTGGGCTGTCGGTCGGGGATGTTTGTACCCAATCGGACAGCATTAACGTCTGTCTTCTTGGAAAAAGAGACATGAGGCAAAGCTGGAGGTAGCAGAGATGAAGATCTTGAGGGTTTCTTTTGGAGTGATGAGGATGGATAGGATCAGGAATGAGTACATCAGAGGGACAACTGCTATTAGATGTTTTGGAGATAACGCCAGAGAGGCAAGACTGAGATGGTTTGGACATGTACAGAGGAGGGAGTTGTGAGTACATAGGTAGAAGGATGCAGAGGCTGGAACTACCAGGCAGGAGGCCTAGAAGAATTATGGATGGAGTGAAAGAGGATATGAAGGTAGTTGGTGTGAGAGAAGAAGATGCAGAAGATAGGGTTAGATGAGACGAGTGACTCTCTGTGGTGACCCCTGAAAGGGAAGAGCAGAGAGAAGAAATAGAAGACTGTGTGGGTTAAAACTAACATAGCACATTACCCTGAACACTCCACCCCAACTGTGCTTTGAAGAAATCAATGCATGGATGTGCCAAAATTTTCTTCAATTGAATAAAAACAAAACTGAAGTGATAATTTTCAGACCAATAGAGGAGAGATCAAAAGTTAGCACACAGCTTCAGTCGCTTCAGCTATGAACCACTGATCAGGCCCGAAATCTGGGTGTAGAGATGAACTCAAACCTGAACCTCCAAAAGCATCTAAAGGCAATTACAAGGCCGGCCTTCTACCACCTGAAGAACATTTCCTGGATTAAAGGACTAATGTCTCAGCATGATCTGGAAAAACTAATCCATGCATTTATTTCTAGTCAAATTGATTACTAAAACGGTGTCACTGAATGGCTTAGCACCTAAATACATCACGGACTTGTTATCAGTGTATCAACCCTCCAGGCCACTGAGGTCTTCTGGCTCCAGCCTACTCTGCAGAACCAGAACCAAACATCGAGAAGCAGCATTTAGTTCCTATGGCAAGGCAAGGCAAGGCAAATTTATTTATATAGCACAATTCAGTACAAAGACAATGCAAAGTGCTTTACATGATTAAAATATAGCAAAATAAAACAGAATAAAAACAAGTGGGAATAAAATGTAGATAGAAAAAAGAACAAAGAAGTGGTGATTCAGTTAACTAGAACAGTTGAAGGCAGTCCTAAACAAATGTGTTTTTAATCTTGATTTATGCTCCACTTATCTGGAACAAACTTAAAGAAAACTGTAAAAGTGCGGAAAGCCTGAGTTCCTTTAAATCAAGATTAAAAACACTAGTTAAACTGTTTTACTGAAACATCGTTAGTTCAACTTTGTAGTCCAACTGTTAGTTTCTTTTTTCCCATCTTTTATTTTGTTTCTACATTTTATTCCAACTTGCTTTTATTCTGTTTTATTTCTTATATTTTAATCATGTAAAGCACTTTGCATTCTCTTTGTACTGAAATGTGCTATATAAATAAATTTGCATTGCCTTTGCCTTGCCTCCTTCAACATCGGAACCTAAGCAGCCGACTGCCATGGAAAAGGCTGTTTGTAACCTTTCTCAGCTGTTGCAGAAAACCATTCTCCTGCGGCTAGGCTGATCTAAGAGAGAAGCTGATCTGAAGTTGTCTGCCGCAACCTGTGCTCAGCCTCGTAGGAAGCCTAAGGAAACACTTCTGCCGTGCAGGGTTCCCCACGCTCGACAGGCCGAGCGCAATCAACAGGAGGCCCCTGGCCGAATAACCAGGTTCACACTAATTCAATGCAACCTGATGCCCCGTCACCACAACCAGACAAAAGCAGAGGTTTGGCAGATAAATAAACAGGGAAAGTTTAGAATGGTTCACTCTTAATGTGTTTTACTGTTTTGTTTTAAGGTTTGACCGAGATAAACAAACCTGGAGCTTACAGGCTAAGCTACTTGTTAGCGACCTTTGAAACAAAGCTTTGCTGATATGTTTGGTTGTGATTTACGATCATAACAAACTTTATTTGTTCCCTTCCCTACACTTTATTTATTTAATGTTTGTGTTGTCTGGTCAGCTCATTATGACCAAATAGAGCTTAAAAGTCTTTTTTAAATTAGCCCTGAATGTCCGCTAGCATAGCTCTAGTTAGCCCTTCTTATTAGATTACGGCTACCACCGAGTAAACGTAACTACGGTTCGTTTTAAACATAATGTTTGTTTTCGTTTCGCTCCGCCATCATTCGATAGCGCTACAAGTGTTAGCACATCATAAATAGGGAAGATTAACGTAGATTTAATGGTGTTTTGTGTAACTTAGGTGAACTCATCAAACTAATGTAAACACGACCAGGACATGCTCCGACACACATCATTTCCGGTCGTTGTCCACTACAGCATTTAGTTTTCCAAGTTACCGATTCAAGTCTAACTATTTCCTGGAGAAATAATCCCATTAATAAAAATCAAGTTTCCTAAAGATTATTGAGTTTTACTAAGCAAATCATTCTTTAAAATGTTATTTCCTCAAATAATGTTTTATATAACTCAGATTTGCATTGTGAAAGGGTTGAAACACATACCAAATGTTGTTCTAAATTAGTCAACCTAATTTAACCTCATTCCGCATTCTTTAAGATGAACTTTGGTTCTCTAACTTGAACCTGCAGTGAACCAGGATTCAGTGAATTATTCTAATGATAGTTTTGAACTATTTTTATTTTGTCCTTTTTGTTTCTTTTGTGTGTACATAGTTCCTTAGCGTCTTTTATTTACTCCTTTATTCCATATGTGTGCAGAGTTTGCTGTTAAAAAGAATGTTGGTGCTCAAATCATTCCTTTCAATATTGTCCTAATATCAGCTGTTTGGGCTGATATTGACTGGACTATACCTAATAGACCGAGGGTTATTTAAGTTAAAACCATGCGTAATGGCACAACACCGTCTATAGAACTATGTCTGTCAGACTACATTGACAAGAAAATGCAAATAAAGCTTTTTTACCTTTTGTTATTTTCCATAAGCCTTTTTACCTTTTACTAGTTTGAATTGGATTTAAATCTGAATCATTGACATCTAGGAGCTTATTCTGGATCCAACGTGGCTCAGCTGGGTCTTTCAGTTGAAGGTCTAGGTTTCCTGCCCTGCTTTAAGGTAAGTTATGGTCTGTGAACACATCCCTCATGCAGTATCCTGACTTATCCTCTGAACTGTGGAGGTGGGAAGGAATACAATGGGTCAAGGATGACAGTCTGTTCACTTTAGCTTCCTCTGTGGTTCTGCTTGGTCACTTCCACTTTTGGAAGAATTCCCTGGAGCCTCTTCTTGCAGGGGATCCTGTCCAACTTCTGTGAACGTGCCACTGTGATAATTCACACTTGGTAAATCGTACCAGGCAGTCTGTAGGATATAAAGCTGTATTTCAAATAATAACTGTGTTTAAAGAGTGTGTAAGAATTCTCAGAATTCTCATACAAGCTTTCATGTCTATTCCAAATCAAAATAAGAACAAACTGAACATCCCTGTTCAAAATGTTCAAAAGCTCAAAGAGAAAATGAAGGTGTTCAAAAAACAGCAGCTTGCCTTAGCTTTGCTGTGATTTCCTAAATTAATATTAATATAGTTGTATCAGCAGTGTTACTATTAATGGCTCCACTTTTGTGTTGCATTGAGTCAACCAACTTCTGGCACTTGTGAGCAGATATTCCAGCCCAATATGATGGGACTACATCGTCAAACTCTGTGTTTCTTGATTTTACCTCAAAAACCACAAACTTTCTATAGGATTAATGCAAGGGATCAGACCTGCAGAACTTTAATCTTGTTGGTCTGGAACAAAGATGCTGGTAACTTCCTGTTGTGTTTGGGCTCTTTGTCTTGTTGAAACATCTTTTCAAAAGGCATTTCCTCTTCAACATAACACAACATGACCTCTTCTATGATTTATTTAAATCTTAAAGTATAGAATGGTTAAAATTGCAGTGAGACTTTCTGGTTGTCACGACTATTCCCCTTTTTGAGATTTTTTAGTATTCTATCCCTAATTGGCTCTGATCACAAGATTGACATCAAATGTAATGTGTTGTGGTTGGTGAGTTTCGGACCTTGATCACACAACTTCTTATTTTTTTTCCGCATTTGAAAAAATGTATATGCACATGTACCAGGAACCAAATACACCAAAGTAAACATCAAACATGGATTATTCCTGTGCTAACCCAACTCTGTATGTTAACAGTTTGTTTGTCTAAGATCAAAACATCCAAAGCAAAAATAACTCAGGAGTTTTACCTGGTTTTACCTGGTTCTCAGAACATTTTGGTGAGGTGTTGGTCTTCATGAGTCTGCCTGCATCTCCTGACAAAACTCTTTCCCTTCATCCTTTTGCTAGACACAAGGAAAATATCATTGTTTTTTGGGTCATGTGTCCACACTTGCTATGGTAAGAAAAAGAACAAACTGATGCTAAGAAAACACTAGCAACACTTTAGCTCTAGAACCAGTTTGATGGAAGAAGCCTAACCCATTTGAGACCAGCATCCAAACTCCACTCTACCTAACTCTGTCAGGTGTTTGTTATGCTAATACATCTGCAAAGCATCATCTGTGTCTGGGACCTTCACTCACCGTTATTGCTGACTTTTCTAATAGTCTGCTTAATACATCCATGAAACCTAAGAGTATTGAGCTCGGCTTGAGCTTTGGCGTATAGACATGTTTATGCCTTTCCTTGGTGTGCTGAGTCTGAGCTAACATAACAGCTTTTGATTTGCAAATTTTGCAAATGTACCATAAAGTGTGTCTAATGTGTGTGTGTGTGTGTGTGTGTGTGTGTGTGTGTGTGTGTGTGTGTGTGTGTGTGTGTGTGTGTGTGTGTGTGTGTGTGTGTGTGTGTGTGTGTGTGTGTGTGTGTGTGGCATTGAAGATGTTCTGATAGATAGTGATTATGAGTTCAGGGGTACAAATTTGAAGAGAGTAAATGACAGCCTGGAGAGAGGGAAATTAGGGAGTATAGAAGATTGCCAGTGCCTTAATTTATTTAATAGCAAGTGATAGGAGACATGAAATAAGCGTGTAATTCTAACCACAAAACAGCTTCATCCTGTTGTGCTTTTTGTCCAAAACTGCTTAACATTTCTCCAGGCTCTTCCCACCGAAACAAACTATAGCAGACGTTTGCTTTGCATGGGAAATGTAATGGTACCTTCAGGTCTTAAACACAGCTCCATAAACTCTCCCTAAAGAATCAACCTGTTTTGGCCACTGACAGGCAATTCATCTTATTGATTTCTACATGATGTCATTGGGTGAGCAACAAGGCCCGGGACAGGCAAGAAAGAAAGCCACCCTTAAACTAAATTGAATGCTTTCCTGTGTAAATCGAGCACAGAAGTTGTGAAAATGTCCTGTGTGACACTAATGTCAGCGCTGTAAGGAAAATCATCTGTTATTGTCCTCGTTAGAGATCTTTCAGGACAGCCTCAGCAAATAAAAGTCACCCCTGACTGAGGAGGCCGGCTTCATGGAGGAATTCATTTGGGCCATAAGGACGAGGTCATAAAGAGTGTTGTCACTACAGCACTGGGGAATAGACCGGGTCTTATCAGGCAATCAGCATTGTGATTTTTTTTATTAAAGAACAAAGCCTCTGCTTGCAAATGTTCTACTGCTTATCTCACATTTTCTTCTCCTGTTTACTTTTTTTCTTTCAGAACAGTCCTGCAGCAATGTAGGGTTAAAGTATAATTTTTTTTTTTAATTGAGCCACATTTCTTCTAATTTAGAGATTTGATTTTTGTTGAGCAGTTTAATTTCTAAACCCATGGTTCTCAAATTGTGGTTCTTGTACCACTGTGGCACTTTGGCAGCTTTTCGTGGTACTCAGAAGAAACCCGTGGTACTGATCATTTGCAAGCAACATAAAAACTAACTTAAATAACATTAGGGGGACAACGCTAACCAAGACACAAGTCGGGGTAGGTAGCTATTACGCTCTGGTCCATTTACTGCTGAAGTCGATCAGGAGAAAGACATCAGCCAAGACAAGCACGTGTGTTTTCCTTTGCATTGTGTACTTTCAATCAATGAGGCAACATGACCTTTTATAGCACTGTGTTTATAAAGGATTTACTCTCATATCCTCAGAAGTGTAAAAAGGTTTCATGTGCAAGAAAGCCATATTGGATTTTGAGGTTGGGCTGATGTGAAATTTCAAATTTCCTCACTCGGAATACTAAAACAGAGAGAGAAAGAAGCAGATCTATAACTGAAGCAGGAGAAGGTAGGGTCAATTCTAGGAAAGGAAAAAGACAGGTTAAACAGAGCCCAGTTAAACTCATAACTAACCATTTATAATGTTTTCCCTTATGCATCTACCCATATGAAATATATGATTTATTGCCCCTGTGGAAATGAATATGTTGGAAAACCTACATGAAAACTTAATGGCTCAGTCAGCGTTAAAGCACCGTATGCAGACATGATTGAAGGTGATGCTCACGCACTTTAACAACGCTCGTCATAGTATTTCTTCATTGTCATTTTTTGGTATTGAACAGGTTACACTGCCAGGTCGGATTAATTCCCTTCAAACTCTATAAGGGGACTTAATCTAGCATTACTTTTGGAAATGTTTCTTTAAGGTTTGATAAACTTTGTGACTGTTGTTTAATTGTGTACTCAATGCATGCTCTATTCATAATATTGCCTAGTCATTGTCCTTATCTGTAAATGATATTATGATTGGTCCTTGTACATGTAGTTTTATCTATGAGATAATGTGGTCTTTAACATAGCAATCAGTAATATTTTTGATGTTGCGTTTTCTGTATGTCTTTTGAAAGAGTGGATGTATATTTTACATTTAAAAACCATACAGTAAAAATACTGTAACCTGTTTAGTTTTTATAAATTTAAGCAAAATATGGTTACATTTACTCTGCAATGCATTCTGGGTAAACAACGTATGATGGGTGTCATGATTTGCGGTTGTTGTTGGGGACCAGCGGTGCAGTGAAGGCGGCGCAGAGACATCAAATGGTAGGTAAGTGACTTAGGGTTACAAGCAGGTTCACGAGGGACAACTTAGGATGACTATTAACAAGGGCAGACTACAAACTAAGGATCCAGCAAGGACTAAACAATACATAATTAATACACTGGAGATAATTGAACTAAACAGGACATAGGTGTGCGGTAATCAAAGGGTAACACAAACGGCTGGAAGGCAATTTAGGAAGAGGAACTAGGAGGGTGTGAAAACTAGTAACTGAAAACATGCATGATTCCATGAACTAAACTAATACATAATCAAAAGCACCCAGGGATCGTGACAATAGGTCCTTTAGCGCTAGCTCCGTCCAGCCAAAACAGGAATGAGCAACGTTAAACCTTTTCAGTTTGACCCGGAGCACGTTGAGATTGATGACGATGTAGTAATAATAATAATAACAATAGTAATAATAAATAATGAAATGATGAATAGGATTGTGTGATCCAGCAAGTAGTGTTCTGTGCTCGGCGTCAGGTCCAATAACACTTGCTTAGGATCTGATCGATCCGGTCTTCTGTCCGGTGTCGGGTCCATGATTTCAAATTCGGTACCAGCGGCAGTGGCAGTACTTTTGTTATTTAAAAGGGCTTCCAGTGTTGCCTATCTCTGATGTTTCTCCCAGCACATTTTGCTCTCAAAGCAGTTGTTTTTTGCTTGCGTGGGTAACGCCCACCTGTTAGTTCCTTCATCAACTTTCATCGTACAAGTGACTCAAAGTCTTCTGGAGAGATGTGTTGAGAGCTCAAAGGTGGGTCCTTCAGAAGTTGTCTTTTTCCATTGGCTTTTTCCCATTGTACTTTTCTTTTTTAATATGGAAAGCCATGAAGACTCACCTCAGTTTTTCTGTTGTTTTTTGTTTTGAAATTAATGCCAACGGCGACACCATGTGGCATTGTCTCGGGTAAGGTTAACCGTCCCGTGTTAACTCTGTAGGCTCCAGTCCAGCAGGACCTAACCGCGTCATCAACCCAGCATGCATTGCGCAGGTAAAAACAAATGGTGACCTCCATGGGTGAAAAATATAACAAAGGGTATACAATTTTTGAAGTAAATATGAGTTTTTATATATCACAAACAGCAATTTTTAAGTTAATAGGAAAATTACAACATATATAGGCCAACATGTTTAACTAATCATGGATCAGTTTAAGAGAGTGTTTAATCGCTGGGACGCGTTTGCCTGTTAAGATCTGTGACTTTCCATATCAAATCTTGCAAGTATAACAGTGTGCAAAACTTTCACTCTTGGTTTTGCTTTGAACCGATCAGATTGTACTGCTTGGAAACACAATGACATGAAAAAATATTTCTGTTGTCTTACTTTTTAGTAAACTGCAGTGGTACCTAGAAAGCTAGTATTTACTGTGGTGTCACACAGTAAATAGTTGGAATCCACTGCTCTATAAAACAGCCTCTGGTGATTTGAGCTGCGTAAAGGTATTGATTGCACCCAATTTACTTTATGTCAAACTTTCTATGCTTATGACCTCCTGCTATGAGAGGTGCCCTTGCATCATCGATAGATTTTATTTTTGCTTTTCTTCAATCAGAATCTGTACGACCCTGTAGTTGTGGTTCCGTCTGTTGCATCTGCGGAGATCTAGGATAGGCTCTGACCCTCCCACAGCCCTGAACAGGATTGAGAGGCCATAGTGTGTGAATAGATGGACGTGCAGCTTCATACCTAAAACTACAATGCTTCACTTGAGTTTTAGCAAAATTTTATCACAGCCTTTAAGTTAAGCTTATGTGTGTGAACACCGGACAAGTCATTAGGTATCCAATGTGCTGTGGTCAGCTTTACGTCAGTGAACCAAGTCCCACTAAATGGACCGAAAAAAAATGGATCAGCATCATTTCTATTTTCGTTGATTAGCTGGACGTCTTCTCTTAGCTGTGTGGTAAATCTGTAGTGATAATATGGGAGCAAATGACAGACAATTTGTCATGCTGCACACACTGAAAGTGTTCTGTAATGGTGTTGACTTTCGGAAGATTCATCTTTTCACACCAATACTTTTTCAAGAAAAATGGTGGCCATTCATCCATTTTGTTTATACCTGTCTAATCCTTACAGGATCATGGGTGTTAGTATTCATCACCAGAAGTTCACGAGCAAAAGGCGAGTTACACCCTGAACAGGTCATTAGGTCATAACAGGTCTTACTGTCCCAGCCTATGCACTTACAGAATACTTGGATTTATTTAAAGAGGCAAAAAAGAGGAGAAAGACACACACACACACACACTTAGTGTTATTATTGAGGGTGTGAACCTTGGGTGAATGTCAGACGCCCAGTAGACAGACAGCCAAAGTGTACCGGTTGGGTTAAACAGATGAACAATGTGTTCGCTGCTGCTGGAATAAAAGTTCTGCTGCCTCCTCTTTACATTTTCCATCAGGCAATTGAACCCACGCATGGACACGGATAGCATCTGAAGTCCAAACAGAAAGGTCCTGGATGGGATTCTAACCCAGAGTGTTTTATGTCAGGCAACAGTGCTAACAATTCTGTGTAACCAATATGTCCAACCTAAATAATTTAATTAATTAATTAATAATTATTATTACAAAAGGATTATAAATATTGTTTAATAGTTTTATAAGACATAAAACAAAAAAATATTTAATTAAGCACAATTTCTCTTTTAAAAAGTACTTCATTATTATGTATATAAATTAAAGTTTTCAAAGGATTTTCTTTTAATTCACCATTAACAGTAAATGTCTGATTTTACTGTGTTTTACTGCATGACCAAATACGCTTATAGAAACATAATAAATAGATTAAAAAAAAACAACATGTTGAAGTGTTTTACACAGATATGTCTGATTTGGTGTGATCACCAGTGTGGTGAAAAAGTATTTCCCTCCCTTACAGATTTCTTCTGTTCTTCTTTTTGTTGTTAAACTTCAGTGTCTGGTTTGATTACCCCTCCCCATTAAATTTATGAAATTAACCAAATTTACAAATTCTTTCTAAAATGCTAATGCTGGCAGACCTGTAGAATCAAGAAGTCCCTTTGATGGAACTTGTTTTACAACAAGATCTTAAAAGCAACACAGCATGATCTTATTATAAAAATAATAAACAAAGACCAGCAGTGAAAGAACATCACTACGGGCGACGATGGTACAAGAGTCAGAGAGACCGTCCTGCAACCGGCGGGTTGCCCCACTCAGACCGTCTCAGTCGTTGTGTCCTTGGGTGAGACACTTCACCCACATTGCCTGTTGGCGGTGATCAGTATGTGAATGGGTGAATGACTGTAGTGTAAAGCACGTTGGGTTCATGGAACTTGAGAAAGCGCTATACAAGTGCAAGCTATTTACCATCACTGACATCTATGGAAAGGGTTATAAAAATTAACATTGAAAATAAAAAAGACTTTGAAATACCAGCAAATCACAGTGAGAGCAGTTATCCACACTTGAGAAAATAATGGCAATGAATAAAACTATAGTAAACCTTCCCAAGAGTGCCGGGTCTACCAAAGTTACTCCAAGGGCACACCAAAACTCATCTTAGAGGTCATAAAACAATTAAGGACAGCATGCAAAGCACTGCATGCATCACCTGCCTCAGGTAAAGTCTGTATTCATGATTTAATGTTTACAAAGAGCTTTTGGAGAGTCCCAAGGCCAAAACTACTGCTAATCAAGATGATAAATAAATGATCCACATACAACACAACTGAGGACCCTCAAGGCTTTTGTGAAATTATTTTCAGGGTGACGAAAAAAAGTTGAACTTTTTGTATCCTCTGACATCTGGCTGAGTTTCAGAATTTCAGAAAAAGAACATAACAAATAGTGTTAGTGTGAAGGTCTGGGGCTGATTTCTTGTTTCAGGACCTGGGTGATTTGCTGCAATTTCAAACCATGAAGTCTGCTCTCCACCAGAGAATGGGGAAACAGAATATACAGCAACCAGTTCATGACCTTCAGGTCAAGCACACTTGAATTTTGTAGCACGACAATGATGCAATCGCTAAAAAAATATCATGGTTTTGGAGAGGCCCACTCAAACTCTGGATTTAAAACAGATTGAGATGCTGTAGCATGACCTTAAACAGACTGTCCATATTTAAAAACTCACATCTCAGTGACTGATGTGATAGAAACAGTTCTACTAAGAACAGGGGTCCAAAATTAGACCCGCCAACCCGTGAGGGTTGTCATTGCCTCCAAGGGTGGAACAGCCAGTGATTAGGTTTAAGCGCAATAACTTTTTCACAATGTTCATGGTTTGTTTAATAAATGAAATCATCATGCTTTTGTTTTTCTTATTCAGGTTATTATTTTGCTTAATGTTAAAATGTGTTTGATCTGAAACCTGTAAGTGTCACAAAAAACAATAAACAGAAACATTTGTCAGGGTAGGATGCTTTTTCACAGCACTGTACATGTTTTTATTCCTTGAAAGTTGCTGGTAGAGCATAGCAATGCTTCTTCATTGTGCAAGGCACAAACAATTTCAGCAAAAACTATATAAACAAAAGCATGCAGACTTACTTTGCAATAACAGATTTCACATGATTCCTATGATAAACTCAGGTCTTTCCCTTAGATTACAACTGGACTCTATTTTTAAGTATGAACCAAGTATTTCACAGTGTACTGCTAATCAACAGGCTTTGGTGCACAAGTTAGACTAAACAAAAAACGGAAAAGTTCCCTATGTTTGTGGTTTGTTTTATCCTGTACCCCTAAAAAGTAGTTTAAATCTCAGGTTGTTGCTCTTTAAATCAGACGAAAGCCAAATTGTAATACCTGTTCTATGGAAAGTCTTTGATGATGTTCCCAGGACACCTTATGAGTGTTAATGTGAGGCTAGCAAAAAAAAACACCCTGACCACTATATCACTGATCACAGTGAAGAAGCACTGCAACCATTTCTATCATCAAGAGATTTATCGGGCCAATAATCATGACAACGGCCCACCAGCAGCCTTTTTGTTGGCGAAGCGAGACTTGATCGCATCTGAAGTGTGAGGACATAATGGCACAGGCTAATTAATTGTAATAAGTCTGGCTGGCACACGCGTTGTCAGTGATGATGCTTGGGTGAGAGGCGTGGACCAGGCTTGCCTACGAAAGCCGTCAGGCCCCTGTACTCCAGAGACTAGGTCTGGCACTCACCTAGATACACATCTGCTCTGATTAATTGCCAGCTCTGCTCCCAGTGCATACATTTCATTATCAGCTTTAAGTAGCCGAAAACAACAAGGATCAGGGTGTTGAGCACAACTGCTGGGAGAGGACATTTGAAACAGAGAAATTCACACTCAGCAGAAGATAGTGCGACATTGAGTTCAGCAACATCCAATGCCAACTTGCTGCAACTACAAAGCAATACTGTGCTTAGACACCAGTCCAACCTCAATTCATCCTTTCTGGTGCATTTCCATAGCCTGCCAGAATCGATGCATGAAGCTAAGAAAGAGTGCATTAAAAAGTTAGCAATGGCAGCAGTTGAAACTGACATTTTAAAGTGATGCACCAGAATATTTTATTAGATTCTAAGCGATATGTCTGATAAAACACACATGCAAGTTTGAAACATGAGAATAAACGGCACTAATTTAGTTAAATATCAATCAATTTTCAAAGTTCACCTTCCTAACTAAATTAGTTCAATTGTAACTACTTTTGCTCATCTGATCTGTCTATCAAAACTGGTTTAGGATTAACTCTTTAATGTATAGTAGGTAGTATAGAAAATAGCTGCAAAAAAGCCTTTTCTGTGTGTGTGTGTGTGTGTGTGTGCACGTGCGCATGAATGTGTGTGTGTGTGATGGTGTACAGTGTTTGCATAAAAGCCGCTTTGCTGGACTTTAATGTGCATCCCATATACTGCCACCTCCTGCGCAGTCTCTGTTTACAAAAATTAGTCAAAGCCTAGATGGCCGGTCATCAGTCACTCTGGACACTTTATACTATTAGTCCTTTTATAGTATGACACCGTAACTAATAATAAAATATTGTCACATCGATTAAACAAGTAAGGACTAATCTAACTTTAGAAATGTCAAAGTATTCCTTTCATGCTGGAAAAAAATGCAATTTATTATTTGTCATTTAAAGTGGACGTCATGGCATCACCGGCTATATTTTAGCTGGAAGTGTGCAATCAACTTACAGTTTTTGCAACCGAAACAATACTTTTGCAGATTAGAGCGTGTCTTGTTATTTATTTATTTTTTTCAGATTTAAGTCCTCTGTGTGGCAAAAAGACTCACGGGTAGGAAAGTGGAGCTAATCTCTAAATCAAATGAGTATGAGCCCAGCGATGCCTATAGGGCCAATGACTGTATATGGGAGTAAAAAAGATTTGGGATGTACTGGGAGTAGTGAAGGTGGAGCTGAGGATGTTGAAGTAGCTAAACATGCTGAGGTGGATGGGGATTTGCCTGCTGACAGAGCTCTAGGACAAAATAAAGGAAAATACAAGCAAATCTTTTCACAGGTTAGCCAATGAAAATCCAGTTTGCTGATGACCTATCTTGTCCTTGTCTCCTTGTTTTCATTAAAATTGTCTCTGCCACCCAAGACATTCTGTAGCTACCAGAAAAATAAAATAGTCATACCCTTTCTACAAAATAAATAAATACATAAATAAAATACTGCAGTTTTATTGCTTTCTTTCTCCATTAATGTTCTCCCTTAACATCGCCTCCAACCACCCAGCCCCAAACTGCTTTATAAATCACTATTATTGACTTTGTTGTAGCAAGAATGATTTAAATTTTAAGCTGGAGAGAAGCTGGATATCTTTAACACATGGCCATAGGTTTAAAAATATTTATTAAATAATTACAAGCAATTTTAATAATTTTTTTATTATTATTTTTAATTTAGGATAAAGATAAATTAATTACTTTAACACATGCATATTACGTTTGATTAAAACCTTGTACATGTACAAATATCAATTTTGGGACTTTTTAAGCGATTGAATTATGGCCCTTTTGGATTTCCATACAGGACTGTCTCAGAAAATTAGAATATTGTGATAAAGTTCTTTATTTTCTGTAATGCAATTAAAAAACATGAAATGTCATACATTCTGGATTCATTACAAATCAACTGAAATATCGCAAGCCTTTTATTGTTTTAATATCGCTGATTATGGCGTACAGCTGAAGAAAACTCAAAAATCCTATCTCAAAATATTAGAATATTTCCTCAGACCAAGTAAAAAAAAAAATTATAACAGCAAAACAAAATCAAACATTTGAAAATGTCCATTAATGCACTCAGTACTTGGTTGGGAATCCTTTTGCACAGATTACTGCATCAATGCGGCGTGGCATGGAGGCAATCAGCCTGTGGCATTGCTGAGGTGTTACGGATGCCCAGGATGCTTCAATAGCGGCCTTTAGCTCATTTGCATTGTTGGGTCTGGTGTCTTTCAGCTTCTTCTTCACAATACCCCACAAATTCTCCATGGGGTTCAGGTCAGGGGAATTGGCAGGCCAATCAAGGACAGTAATGCCATGGTCAGTACACCAGTTACTGGTGGTTTTGGCACTGTGGGCAGGTGCCAGATCTTGGTTGTGCAGCGTTTCCTGCCACATTTCCCCCTTCCAATACACTTTTTGTGAATGTGCTTTGAAACTGCACTCTGTGAACAGCCTGCTCTTTGAGAAATTTCTTTTTGTGTCTTACCCTCCTGATGGAGGGTGTCAATGATGGTCTTCTGGACAGCAGTCAGATCAGCAGTCTTCCCCATACTTGTGATTTAGTTTACTGAACCAAGCTGAGTGTTTTTCAAGGCTCAGGAAACCCTTGCAGGTGTTTTGAGTTAATTAGACGATTCAAGTGATTAGTTGAATAGTACTAGTATACTTTTTCACGATATTCTAATTTTCTGAGACAGTCCTGTATATTGTGCAGTACTAATTGTTCATATTTTGGGCATCTGCTTATGTGACATTTTTAGATTTGAGCTCCAAAGGTAGAAACTGGCTTGGGATGGGGGCTCCATCCTCACTACTGCAAAGACAAGTCATAATAAATAAAATAAAATCATAGTTTTATGCAACTTAAATGTTAGGCATACATTTTTCTTGACAAACAGGCCTTTTACGAACAAAATATTACAGCCAATAATTAGAGGGTTGGAGGGCCCAGTTGTGGGCACCCCAACTACCATGGAGCTGGAACAACTGACCTCGTTGTTCCTCGACCTCGACCAACCATCTAAACCATTACAGCCTATGAAAATAGCTAATGACTGACTGAACCAACATCATCAGTTAAAAATCCTTATCAGAATGTCAAGGTAGGATTTGTTGCGAAAGATGAAATAGTTAAACTTCAACATTGCATTCTCAAACAAATATGCTTGGTTAAATAAATTTCAATCAATTTAATGGCTGAAATTGAAATACCTCCCCAAATCTCTATTTATGGTGCAGTTTGCACATTTATGCCAGCATGCTCTGTATGATCAGACCCACTTTAAAGGCTCCACAGATGTATTCACCGCAGCACCTTGCAGTTAAGAGCCTTGCTCAGGGGCAGCTTTACAAGCTGTTTTAGAAGGTGATAAATGATACATATATTTCCAGTCTTCAAAAGGAGGGAAAACTGCGTTCAGTGTGGGGGTAAGACGAGGGGGCTTTACCCTCCACCACATATTCTGGCAAAGGATGATCACTTACTCGGCCTACAGCCAAAGGCAATTCACAGAGATTTACTTGTCTGTGTGCTTTTTTTCATAGATTCTATGATTGTTCTTGTCCTTGCCTTTCAAAATGAAAAAGATCTGGAAATGTTAGAAACACTCATGAGCGTGGTGCAGACCATCCCTATTCCCGTAACGCCGTAAGAAGTCTGGTGGAAGATTTCCTACAGAGCAACACTGCCATCCACTGTCAGTCTCTCCTCATGACACCAACCTGCAGAGGACTCCAGACTGGAAGGACAGAGTAGTTGAGCAGGACCGGTGTTCAGACGCAACCAGCACAACATAGAAAATCCAGGGGATTTAGACCTTGTTTTCCAAGAGAAATCGATTGCAGATGTGATTGGTAAAAACACCTTTCTCATATCAGATTGAGCATATTTAAGAGGATTCACTGTGTTTTACAAAATCAATTGCTTTAACCTCAATATAATGTTAGTTACTTTTTGGTGCCTGAAAATGATCAGTTTCTCTTCAAACATATATTTATCTTTCTTCTGACAGATTTGTAAATGAGGTTTACAATTGATCAAACATTGCCTATAGCCTATGTTTGAAGAGAAACTGATCCTTTTCAGCCTTTTTTTAAGTGCCTAATAGCCTGTTTGGACTAAAGTTGTCAGATCTTAAGATGATAAGACAGCAACTTACAGTCTTTCTCTTTTTTCAAATAGACATCATGCCGTAGGTACTTGTGTGGCTGAAGGTCTCTGTTTACTTTAAAACACAACAGTTAACTAATATGTTTTTTGTCAGCCCTAACCACAACATTTAGTGTATTTTATTGTATTAAGCCCAACATTTTTTTTGATATCCATAAGTAAACACTCGCAACTTTTTAGTTAACAGATTCCACATTGCCTAATTTCCTCCTAGTTTCAACACAGCTGTTCTGTGAAGGCATCAGGGGTGTGTTAGAGAAGGTCACTGAAAAGAACAGCGTCATGAAGCAATGGAATGATCTAAGATAAATTCATATGTTAGAATGGCCTAGTCAAAGTCCAAACCTTACTAAATCCACTTAAGAATCTGAGGCTAGACTTGAAATCTGATTTTCATAGATGCTCTGCATTGAATCTGCTGAGCTTGAGCTAATTTGCCAGGAAGGATTATGTGTCTAGATTAAGCTGATAAAGACATACCACAGAAGACTTGCAAAGTGTAATTGCAGCAAAAGGTCTTTGTAAAAAGAATGAACTCGGTGTAGCTGAGTACCAATAAACTCCAAGTATCCTTTTCTTGCCACACAATTATGCACTACTTTGTATTGGCCTTTCACAAAGCATCACAATGCAACAAAATGTGGAGGAGTTCAAATTTAGCTTTCTACATGGTTAGATTGTTTATCCACACCCAAAATTAATTTTAGGTAATCTAGATTGAACGTTTCAGGGACTTTAAGACAATGTGTCAACATGCCCCAAAGGAGGTTGTTTATTAAAGTAAGTGCAAAACTTTTAATGAGATACAGGCACTCAGGAGTGGAAACACAATTATTTTTTATAGACATTACTTTTCTATGCGAGGCTGCCACATTGGATTTTAAAGGCAGGAGTTAGAAAGAAATCTCTGGCATTCCCACTTTTGACAACCACAGACCTTTGTTAATTTGACCAAATTGCCAATGAATAAGGATAAGTTGTATCTTTTTACCTATTTAGCTTTTTTGTTTTTTGTTTCTAATGACAAACTGAAAATATTGTGTAATACTATGATTTTAAACCACTGTTCTAAGCAAATCAGAACACAAAGCTCAAATGCTTGAGTTAGGAAATATCCTTGATCCATTCAGTGCACTGGATGTTTAATGATGTGTACAATAGAGACAAGTAAACTAGTCTAACTCATTAGGTATTAGATAGAATTGATTCCCATTTTATTTATTTTATACTTTAAATGCTCATCCTTCGAAATAAGCTGCATTAAGTACTCCTTAAACAAAGCAAACATATAAGACAGAATAGGAGCATGGATGAGTTGAGCAGAAAAAAATAGCTTCTCAAGCCTCTGTTTTTCTCAGTGGTTAGTCTTTGTTTATGTTTTTTGTTTTCAATAAAAACAAAACTGCTGGCCAACTATTTCATCTAACACTGGACATGATTTAAAAGCAACTAAAGTCAGTCAGAACTAGTTATAGGCTGTACTACTGCCCTACTGCTTGCATAGATAAGAAGGGAGAAGGGGGAAAATTGTATCAGCAGATAAATAAGCAATATGTCTGCACCAAAACTGTGGATATGCAATTTCCCACAGATAAAATGCTATCTGTACAGTAAGAACATGGCTTAAGACTTCCACATTTGGACATGTCAATCTGCAGTGAAAATGTCAGTCAGCACCTGGTAAGATGAAAAGAAAATAAGAAACAGATGGAGTTTAATACTTTAAAACATCCTCAAAGCTCCCATTTTCATTCTATTTATGAAAATTAAAACAAAAGTTAAAAATATAAACAAATTTATCACATTAGATTATAAAAGATTTTGAATGCAGCAAATGGTCTTGAGGAGTGTCAAAATATTAATCATACTTTTGTGACGTTGGTGCAGTTATAGGTAAAACATACCTGGAAGACATTTAAGCCCGGAACACCGACAACCAGTCGAAGATAAAAATGAAAAAGTTTATCTGTACCTGTGTTTGTGTCCCCTTAGTATCTGCTGGATGCCTGTCTGTATTTTGGCATTTGTTCTTTCATATTCTGTTTAGTATTGGACACTAAACAAAAACATTTACATGAACAATCAGCTAACTAAAACAGATTTTAAGAATATATCAGTAATTCAGTTTATGTCAACGTGTGTATTAAGTGTATAATCACATTGCGGTTTGTGCAGTGGTTAAGACACTGTGCTTTGGACCCAGTGGCCATGGGTCAAAACGCCAGTTAAGGACACCTCCAGCAACCTCGAAGACTTCAGGAAAAAAGGAGTGAGAGATATAAATCAAAGTTCATGCTTGCTCGGACATTGATTTTGCCATGGGCCATGTCAGACGTTAAGGAACCAAAACATTGCGATGGGAAGTGCGCTACTGGAACAATACACACAAGAATATTGAACTTCTGGCCAATAAAAAAGTTTATATGTCGAGGATGTGGGAACTATGGAAGTCTCGACATCCCACATTCAGATCAACCAAGAAACCTTTTTATAACTCAGTGTTCTTTTGTTTGCAAAAAGGGAATTTCCATCACAACCAGAAATTTATGAGGCACAACAAAGATAAAACAAGCAAGCAGTGGGTCAGTTGTGCTAAGTCGCTATCCACACCCAATAATGGGTATCAAACCCTGCTGAGATACCCAGAACACCTGAACACAAGGGCATCTGACCTAAGAGATAATATTATATTTAAACTTGGATCCCTGGACCCACACCACTTATCAGCAAAAAGTAATGGAGTACCCTTTGAAAGTCCACCAGAAGATGTGAATAAAGCTCTATGCACAATGCCTACTTGGAAAATCACAGTGATCATCACCCTGGTATAAGCTTCAGAATTTACACAACATGTGCCTTGCGGAACAGGGTCCACCACGGAGGCAGAGGCTGCAAGCCAAGATCAAGACAACATGGAGAGAGTAGGTAACAGCAATAGTGCCGAGTATGGGCTAGAGGTCCCCCAGTCAAAATTGAAGATGTCACTATGAGTGTTAGTGAACAATGGGGCTAAGATCCTGTGGAAATTCCAAGAAAGACGGGATTTTCAGTTGAACAAAGCTGAAAAATAGTGCCACACAGATAAATGTACCAATCCCAAGTAACCGCAACATCAAGAAGAGGGGACAAAAAAAGAAGCTTAAGAAATACGAGAGCTCAAAGAGAATGGAGAGAAGTTCTAGAGAATCATGGAGCCAGTGACACCACTTGTCAACGGTGCACTTGGGCGTGTAACTTTAAAATTGGGGAGTGGCTACAGCAGATTTCAGATACAATCTAAGCTCTCTGGCAAGAACAGTGAAGTCATAGGCACAGTGAAGATACTGCTAAGAACCCTCTGGTAGATGAAACAAGTTTACAGGACAAGTGGAAAGTTGTCAACTGAAATTAACATTTCTCACCAAATCCGCAGCATCTACTGCACCTTTAACCCTGCATTCCTGTAGTTTAGGATTCCAAACCTGTACTGTTTATTAAACGTTATCTTTTAATCATTAATCATTGAATTTGCCATCCAAAAATCTGCTTAAGGCTGATTTATGTTATTTTGAAAATTGATCTAATTTAATACTTACCCCAGTAGAAACATAAATAGGCATTTGTGCTCCTAGAATAAACATGTCAATGTCGAAAATTTCAATGAATCAAACAAAACTATACAAACATAATCTAATCTTAAACAAGAGCTTTCAAATATACTGTACAGTTGACTTGTATTTCAGAATTATTTAGAAATCTACTGATGATTACTGGTAAGGTGTTACATTACTGGAGCCATATCAGAAAGTTTTCTGGGCTCTTGTTAAAAGGTCTGTGGTACATGTTGCTCCAAAATATTTTTTGGCTTATGTACAAAAGAACTCCACCTTCTACACCACCCAAGTCTGTGGACTGTAGTGATAAGCTCTCTCTACCCTAACAAGAAAACTGTGGGGCTTAAAGCGTGGGGGAGAGACAGTCCCCTGAACGAAGCCATGCTACCATTAACCAGAAGATGCTGGCAAAGAAGTTTAGCAATTATGTTAGTTTCAGCAATGTCCCAGATAGTTCATTTCATTCATCATCTATACCGATTCATCCTTGCAAGGTGCCTTTCTCCGGAGGTCATTACACAGGGTACAGCCTGATTAGGGTGCCAGGGTAACACAGAGATACAAAGGACAAACAACAATTTACAGACACACTCACATGGGCAAGTTAACATGGATGTTTTTGGACTGGGGAAGGAAGCTGGAGTACCTAAAAAGAACCCATGCTTAGTTAGCATGAGAACATGCTAACTAAGCAGTTAGCCCCAGATAGGATATTGAACCCAGTATCTACTCACTGCATAGCAACAGTGCTAGCAGCTGAACCACCAGTCATTTTATAGTCTCTTGGGTTTTTCTGTTCATTCTGTTTGTGATATTTTGTTCTTCTGTCAAACTGAATAAAAACTCAATCAAAGTTGATTTCAGAGGGTTGGCGTCTGGCTATGGATGGTTAGAGTTTTGTATTTCAAATCACAAAAGTCAAATGAATACCATATCGTCATAATAAGGCAGTCCTAAAGAAAGTGCTTTTATTTATTTATTTTTCTTTTGGGCCTTTGAGTAAATAGTGATGTTGTTGTCAGATTTTTAGCAGTAAAATTGCAAACTTGTCCAGAAGCTCCTTACTCAGCCTACCGCCTTAAAACAAGGATTTTTTCTCTTTACATTAAGACCACAGTAGTAGAAGAAACATTTGTCCACTCACAAACTTCTTCAGTTTTTGCTTCTTTTACCATACATACACATTTCAGGTCATCAACACATTTACAGCCGACAAAGCTAACCTGAGTCTTTTAATTTATCATTTCATTTATTGTGTGAAAATTGCCATCCAAACCAACCTGGCAGGACAGTCACCTTCCAGATTTTCTGGTGAAGAGCACATACAATGGTTTCATAAATCACGACAAATTCACACAGCATTTTAACTTTTTGATGGCCTTTTTTTTTCTTTTTGATGGCCTTTTTTTTTCTATGGATATCACCACTATTCACACTTTTTGGAGAGCCTTCCAACCAGAAAATCCAGGCACTGCTGTTCTCTCTTCAGCAGAGCGGCTGTGTTCTGAGACCAGGTAAGATCATGTGTGAGCTGAACCCCTGAGCTGTCGACTATCTCTACTGCAGTGCTGTTGATGCCTTGTTAAATCATTACAGCACTTAACCCACAGACAAAATGCTAACAAGTGACTGTGCAATAGCTTTGGTCCGCTGCTGTTTTTCTTATTGAGGAACATAATCAGACACATACAGAACAATGCTGCTAAACATCTATTTAGCGTGAGAAACGTTTTATTTATGATAAAACGTTGCTGTAATAGCCAAGATGTTGCCATCCTACACTTTTAAAAGGGGTAAATGTAATATGTCTGGGTCTAAGTGTTCAGACAGTCTGCTGGTCTACTGCAGACTGTCTGACGTGGGAAAGGTCGCTCTTCAAAACACCAGACACATTCTGCAATGACAACAGCTGAAAAGATTTTATGCAAGCATGAATGCTTAAAGGAACTCTTTAGTAAATAAGCTTTTCCAGGAGTTTATTGAATACAGTCAAGAGTAAGAGAGATTGCAAACAAAGAACAAACTGAAGTGGGATAATCATGCCGCTGTCGATGGGTTAGGGTTGTGGAGGTCAGGTACTCAGATACACTGACCAATCCAGCTGCTTTTGCATTAAGAACCTGTTCCTGTGTCTGGGGTTTCGGCCCTGCAGTCTGCTCCCAGAGAGCCTAAAATCCATCTCTCTGATGGAGCCGAGGGTTATAGTGATGGCTGGAAGGCATTGGGCAGCTGCTTTCCAAGTCTCTGATGTGTTGTGGTCGCTGAGCTTAGATGCAGAAGGTACTGATGGTTCAGATGAAGGGGATGCAGCAGGACTGTATCACTGTTTACCTTTAGTTTAAAGCAAAAGCTGGTTATACTCTACAGCCCCTAGCCAACGTATTTATCCCCAGGTAATATTAATTGTGAAGTGAAAGGAAAGTGAAATGCATTCCATTCGTTCGGATTGGATGGAGGGTGTCTCTGAACATCCACTGGCATGTCTTGCCCAAAATGCTTGTTTCCAGTTGAAATCAAAAGACATTTTAGAAGTGTGGATGGCAATAAATTACAGAAACACCTCACTGAACAAGAAACATGTTTATTGATACATTTTTAAGTTATGTTGACAGCAAAAGCTGACCTAACTTTGAAGTTCAAATAAAAAAATTAAACTCTTTTAACAAATGTAAGTAGTAGTAGCAGTATCAATCAACCCCCTACTTTAGTACCTTGTGAGCATCCTTTAGCTTTTATAACTGCCAAAAAACAATTTCAATAAGTGCTGACAAGCCTCCAACACCTGACCATTGGAGGTTTTGCCCATTCTCTTACTATATTAACCTATTGCATAACAGTTTGGGACCAAGCTAACCAAACGACAATTAACCCATTAAGATCATTACACAAACGGGCATTCAAAATAATGGATTAGAAATGTCATTACTGTCTCATTTACAGAAAGGAAATGTATTATGTTTTGACAACTTTCTTAATTTAAGTTTTCTTTTATAAAGTCTTTTGTTTGTATAAGTCTTCTATTTATATGTGTGTGTGTGTGTGTGTGTGTGTGTGTGTGTGTGTGTGTGTGCGTGCGTGTGTGTGTGTGTGTGTGTGTGTGTGTGTGTGTGTGCGTGCGCGCGCGCGCGTCTGCATGCTGTCACACCTAACTTGTTACCAATGTTATTTTTTAGATTCTGATGTTGATTGTCCTTTCTAAATTCTATGTTGTATTTTAACGGTTTGAAATTTTGAAAACTCCATGCTTTTAAATTTGTCTTTATCTCCAAAGCCTACCCAGGGACAGGGCTTACAAATTAGCCATTGCTAGAAACCCGTATACATAGCATCGGCTTTCAGGAGGCAATGTTTAATGTTAAGTTGTCCCTGTTAAATAAACCAGTAAATAAAGTAAATACATTTTTTGGTGGCTTCTCAATCAGAATTAACTGTAGTGACTGAGAAGGCCACTCCAGAACGTTCCAGGATCTTTTTTCTCAACCAAGCTATGATTCCAGTGATCGCCCAGGTTTTATCTGTTGACAGAAGTCACCACGTTGCTCTTCAAAATGGCCTGATCATCCTGAGAATCTGTGATGCCAGGTACAAGATCAGGATTGCCAGTTCCTGCCACGGAAAAACAGCTCCACGTCATCACTGATGGTGTTCCTCTGACCGTAAGCCTGGCATTTCACGCTCATGCTGCTGGTCCGTGTGCCCAGACACTTCCAGTTTGGTTTCATCAGTCCATAAAACTGTCTCCCAGAACTCTGTACACTTATTGAAATTCCTCCTGACATATTCTAGTTCACTTCTGATGGTCCATGTGGTCAACAATGGACCATCAACCATGAAGTCCTTCTTTTCGCAGGACACACCTTGTTGTTGCCACTGAAGCTCCAGGACCAGCCTTCACCCCCCCCCCCCCCTGTAGATGTCTTTCAGTCTCCAGACTAAATAGCTTAGAGCTCTTGATGAAACTTTGGGCTTTCTCCCATGGATTAAGATAAAAATTTAATTTTATCTTTAGACCTCATCCAACAGTTTGTTTGCACTTAATCTAGGAAAAAGGACCTCGCAATTTAAAAACCCACAAACATTACAATTACTTTTCGTTTCACTCGTGCTCCTTCAGCTAGTAAAACTCAAATCAAACTGCTTCACAACCTCTCCCCAAAAGCTGCAGCACAAGGTGAGACCTGGATGGAAAGAGAAAGGAGCAAGCGTCTGGCAGGCGAGCAAGCGGCGCTGTTGTAGGAGAACGACAGAGTGCAGTTCCGCGCAGTAAATGGCGGCGTAAGAAAGCAGGTCGAGCTCTCAGCTTGTGTTTTTGTGACCCCTCCACGCATGGAGCGAGAGCCAAAACGGAACGTTATTCAGAGGGAAAGGGTTGTCTTGAACTGTTGTACATCAGCCCAGCCTCTATTGTTGTTTTAGTTCTGGGATATTTGGCTGGAAACGGAGGACTGAATTATTCACTGATTCAGCTCAGATTTAAAAACGCCTTCGTGCGTGCGCAGAAAGCAGTTGCGGCCCAATATTGTTCAGATTTGTCTATGTTCCAACAGTAGAAGCTCAAGCTAGTTTTACTAGGGTTTTTTTTTTTTTATCTGTCTCTGGGTTTCACATCTTTCTCCTAAAGCGCCTGCTGCCAACTGTAAGGAGACCATTAGAGTTTAGATAGAAGATCTTAATCTAACAGTGAACTAAATATGCTGCAAGGCTGAGCAGATCTGAGGCTTTTTAACAGCTTTACCCTCCTGCAAATCTTAATGCCTCAGCCCTCTGCAGAGGGAAGCAGCATCTTCGTTCTGCACTCACTCCTGACTCCACTGGCTCTGAGCCTCGGACAAAGGATGCCGGCACTTATCCCCCTCTCTCTCTCTCAGGTCATGGAGCTCATCCCGTTGCACCTCATCCGGGACCGTTTGCACATGTGCGCTGAGGTGGGCGCAGAGAGCAGGCCGGTAGCTTAAAGTAGGTGCGCAGTTTTAACAAGGCGTTGCAGCGTTTGGTTGGGCAGAGGCCCACTGTCAGGGAGCGGCAACATTTCCTTCAGACGTGGGGATGATAACTCAGCCATCTGGGCACCGCCATCACTGCTTCCTCTGCTTCCTCGGGCTGTAGGGATAGAGTTTGGGAAATTCTGGAGCTTTTATTGCCTTTCCTAACCCGCAGCAAAGTGCTATTAAATTACTACGACAGAGTGACTGCAGTAGCTATTGCTTCAGAAGAAATGCTTATACATAAAAATCCCAGCCGTGGATCTTTTAAATTACTTACGGCAGAGGAAAGGATTACCCTGGCAAGCTTATCCTGAATTATTGAGCATTTTGCCATCGTAGCATGTAGTTAAGGAAAACTCCTGCGGTGCTTTCACTGTTTTTAGCTCTAAAAGTCGCTATTTCACTGCGGCATAAAATATTCACGGGGCAAGGAGCTGACCGGAGAGCTAATGCTGTACTGAGCTGCGAGCTGCACGGCTAGAATCCTTCTAAAAGTTGACAGAGACGCACACATGGATCCCCATCTGGCCAAAGGCGGCAGGTTGAATTCAGAAGACAGGCAGAAGGCCTTCCAGGACCTCATAGACCCGTATTTACTGCAGCAGGTTGGCAGTCGACAGCAAGATCACCGGGTCTGAGCAGGTTACCCTGAGGAGAAGATGTCCTCATCAGACCTGATTCAGGAGCCGGGAGAGGAGATATATTAATGTAAGTTGTAGAGGGGGCTTTATCCCACCCATTTTGCAGGTGGTTGTGCTCCTACCATTTCTTTATAAAAAGAAAAATTGGGGAGTGGTGCCATTTTGTCTCCTGAGCCTCTGCAATCTGGGAGAGCTTCTATTCCCTGAAGTGCCGCTGAAATCAACTAAGCAGTCATTTTTTATCCACATATAATTTCACCATAGGGGACAATGGAGAGGAAAGTAGCTCCCTTGATGACTATTAAAAGCTGATTACACCGAGAGGAGTGCCTTGCACCATGCCGGATTTGAAAGGATTTATGTTTCGGTTTCTCAATTTAGCAAAAGGAAAAAAAAAGATTCCCTCCCACTGCCCACCCTCCTGGTGCTCGTGGGGCTTCATTGTCTCTCTTAAGACTCTGGTAACATGTGCACCATTGAATATGACCCAAAGTTGCTGGTCTAAATGAGCGTTTAAAGCCACTAAATTCTTACATTAGCATGTCTTTCACTATGCAGATGCTAACAGAGTACAACAATGTTTCTCACCACAGCATGGATCAATATATTTCTTGCTATATTGATTTTGCAGTGACCTGAACATTTATTTTTATATGTAACATAATGTATTGTGAGCCCATGCAAAACACCGCACTTTATATAAGGAATATGTAATTAAGTAATTGATATATATATATATATATATATATATATATATATATATATATATATATATATATATATATATACACACTCTTCTTTGATAGTATTGATGCAAAGACATATCAGAGTTCATTGCTTTAAAAGTTCTCTGATGACTGCAACAGTCGGTCTCATCACAGAGGAGGACGAGTCAGAGTACAGGCTGTGGATCCAGAGCTTTGTAGACCGGTGCCAGCAGAACCACCTCAAGTTAAAAGCATGGAAAATCAAGGAGCTAGTGGTGAACTTTCAAAGACCCACCTCACTGACACAGGTGAGCATCCAGGGAACTGAGGTTGACATGGAGGACTCTTACCATACGGTAAGGCGTATTGCAGGGGCGTCACCAGGGGGTGGCCAGGGCCACCCCTGGCGATGTCCTGGCCACCCCACTGGCCACCCCACTCGCCAGTGTAAATGGTAGTAGCGTCAGTTTAGCATTTCATCCCATTATGCACAGGCAGCAGCACAGCCGCTCTTCTTGACCTTCTTGCGCACCGTAGCTCACCCTGCCGCTCCCCCCTCCCTCCCCCGCCCGTCCGCCCTCCCTCCCCCTCCCTTCTAGCCGCTGCTGCGTTCTCAGACAACTACGGCTCAGCGCGTGCCCGCCTTCAACGGTGATAAAAGGAATTAATAGAGAAAGCGAATAAGACTAACGGTAAGTAAATAAGTCAAATCATTTGTTTGTAAAAGAAAAGGGGGATATATGAACTGTATCCGCTCCTGTTACAGCGGCTTTTGGTGTCTTTTTGACAAGTTTTCAAAGAGTTACGTAGCTACCGCTGTTAGCTGGTGCTTCTGTATGGTTTGTCAATTTCCAGACAACGAAGTGAAAGTCCACAGACATGTCTTCTTATTTTAAGAAGAAAATAACAGCAGAAGGAGATAAAGAGATGACAGGGGAGCAACAGAGAACGAGTGAGGCGGAGGAGGAGAAAGAGGAGGTGGATGGAGGAGAGGAACAGAGAGCAGCATGATAGACAGACAGACAGACAGACAGACAGACAGACAGACAGACAGACAGACAGACAGACAGACAGACAGACAGACAGACAGACAGACAGACAGACAGACAGACAGACAGACAGACAGACAGACAGACAGATAGATAGATAGATAGATAGATAGATAGATAGATAGATAGATAGATAGATAGATAGATAGATAGATAGATAGATAGATAGATAGATAGATAGATAGATAGATAGATAGATAGATAGATAGATAGGCTTTATCGATCTCACAGTGGAGAAATTCACTTGTCACACATTGGCTTAATAAACAAAAGAAGGTGCCAAAGGAGGAAAAGGTGCATAAGGTATATACAGTGTGTGTCCACATATGTACAGTATTTTAAAACTGTAGCGAAAGCAGGTGTTCCTGCACCGACAGGTGAAGTTATGACCATGTGGCCATAATAATGAAATTAATGAATTGTCTAGAAAGTAATATCCTCGGAAGAAATGTATGTTTTGTTAAGTGTATTTGTTTTTTATTGTGACGGACTCACTTAAATATAGACACTTAAAAAAATAAAACAAATAATTATGCGTTGTATATATATATATATTAGTTTGTCTGAATCGAAATGCCTATAGGCCATTAATACAACTAGAAATGATCTTAACTATGGGGAGGCTGGTATTATTATTATTTATTGTTATTGTCATCATCATTTTAATGTCAGAATAACAGACTTTTGCGCCTATTTCATTATAGATATCTCCCAGTCAAGACTAGAACGGCCCAAGCAGCCACAAATAAAAATCTTCCCTCGAACCTGTCAAGGGGACAGAAGAAGATGCTTTTCTTGGTACAACACATATAAATGGCTTGAACTGAGTCTGGTAACCAGAGTTGGAGACTATGGATCTTTGCTGGGAAGTTATTTTTGTAAAATTAATTATTTTTGTTTCAGACTAAGTAAAGGTATAACTGTTTCTTACACATACAGTATAACCTTGTAGTCAAAATAGGACTGTTGTTCCCTGTTTTCCCTGAAATTGCTGTTACATGAAATATGTGCTACTTCCTATAATATTTTGTCCTTGCTTTCCAAAAGCTTTCAAATATGACTTAGTCAATTATACAATGAGGCTAACGATGTGCAAGATAAATAAATGATTTACTTGTGTATTTAATAGTTCATATGTAAGAAAGGTAAATCCATAACCTGTTTGTTAAATATTTCATACGCAAGCACTGTAACAGCAAAAATGTATTGGTTACTGCAAGACTTAAGAAAATTACTTTTTTATTGGTTCATGCCACAATTTGATGTGGTTTTTTTGTGACTGTCTGTTTTTGAACTTTAAATAAAGTACATTTGTGTGAACAAGTATTTGAGTCGATTATTTTAAGTATACAGGCATTTTCAGCTATTTTCTAAACCTACTTATTCCTGTTAAGTGTTAGCAAGAAGGGGTTGGGTTGTGTACTGTATATAGTATAGTATGTATGATTGTAAAGGGTTTTCTATTGGCCACCCCTCGCTAGCTTTGTGCCCCATGTTGGCCACCCCGGTAAAAATATTCTGGCTACGCCCCTGGCGTATTGTGTCACTTCCTGTTGTCGCTGTGTGAACTGCAGTGTGTTGCTCCAGGCTCTCTCGCTGTTATCTTTAATCTCTTTGCTGTAACATCTGTTTCCAAAACATAAGCACTTTTAAAACATTTTCTGTGGCTGCACATCACGTTTGGGAACTCCTCGTGTTTCACACGGTTTGCTTTTTGGTGTTGTAAGAGGTCGCTAGCCTAGCTTTAGCCTAGCTTTAGCCAAGCCTTAGCCTCATAATAGCTTCTCCGTCTCTGACTAAGTCTCCTATCTGCTGCTCTCTGTGTCGGATGTTTAGTTATTCCTCTGCCTCCTTTAGTGATAATGGTACATGTAATAAATGTAGTGTTTTTGTAGCTTTGGAGGCGAGGGTATCAGAATTGGAGACCCGACTCCGTGCTGTTGAAAAACCGGCTGATAGCCGCTCTTTTGCTAGCACGGAGCCACATAGAGTAACTTCACGTAGCGAACCAACAGCAGCAGCACCCAAACAGCCGGGTAACCAGGCTGGGTGACGGTTCGTAGGAAACATAGCTCTAGATCCCAGCCCCCAGATCACCACCAACCCGTCTGCATTTCTAATAAATTTTCCCCACTCAGCGACACACCCGCTGAGGAGCCGACCTTAATTATTGGCAGCTCCATATTAAGAAGCGTGGCACTAAAGACACCAGGGACCATAGTTAAATGCCTGCCAGGGGCCAGAACGGGCGACATAGAATCCTACTTAAAACTACTGGCTAAGGATAAGCGTAAATACAGTAAGATTGTTATTCACGCCGGCGGTAATGACACCCGGTCACGCCGATCGGAGGTAACTAAAGTTGGTGTTGCTTCGGTGTGTGAGTTTGCTAAAACAATGTCGGACTCCGTAATTTTCTCTGGTCCCCTGCCTGATCTGACCAGTGATGACATATTTAGCCGCATGTCGTCATTCAACCGCTGGTTGCCAAGGTGGTGTCCCGAAAACGACATGGGCTACATTGATAACTGGCGAACCTTCTGGGGAAAACCTGGTCTGATCCGGAGAGACGGCATCCGTCCCACTTTGGATGGTGCAGCTCTTCTTTCTAGGAATCTGGTCGGATTTATTAGTTCTCCTAAATGCTGACAACCCAGGGTCCAGACCAGGGAGCAGAGCCGTAGTTTAACACACCTCTCTGCAGCTTCTGTACTGTTACCCACCCATTATCCTATTGAGACGGTGTCTTTCCCACGGCCAAAACTAAACAAATTAAAAACTGATCTAAAAGGAGCAAATCATAAAAATCTAATAAAAATTAATACGGCTCACTTTAAACCAAAAAATAAAACAATTAAATGTGGTTTATTAAATATAAGGTCTCTCCCTCCAAAGACTTTGTTAGTTAATGAATTGATTTCCGATAACCAGATTGATTTATTTTGTCTCACAGAAACCTGTCTACAAGAGGACTACGTTAGTATAAATGAGTCAACTCCCTCCAGTTATTTAAACTTCCATATTCCCAGATCTGTGGGAAGAGGAGGAGGAGTGGCAACCATCTTTCAGTCTGATTTATTAATTAGTCCCAGGCCAAGTAATAACTACAGTTCTTTTGAACATTTAGCCTTCAGTTTCCCTCATCCAAACTGCAAAGCAATAAAACCTCTTCTGTTTGTTGTTTTGTATCGTCCACCAGGCCCTTACACTCAGTTTCTGGATCAGCTGTCAGACTTCTTATCTGATTTGGTGTTAAACACTGACAAGGTTATTATAGTGGGTGATTTTAACATTCATGTTGACACTGAATGTGATAACCTTAGTGTAGCCTTTAAAACTATCCTAGATTCAATTGGTTTTGTTCAAAATGTGCATAAACCGACGCACTCTTGGTTACATACTTTAGACCCTGTGCTGACATATGGCATTGATTGTGAAGAATTAACAATATTTCCTCACAACCCTGTCCTATCTGACCATTTTTTAATAACCTTTGAGTTTAATCTAACTGAGTTCTCCACCCCCAAAAGAGTGTTCCATTATAGTAGATCTTTATCAGATAATACTGTATCAAAACTTAAAGAGTCTGTCCCCCTTTTAATATCCTCAGTATTGCAGAAATGCCCTGTAGATGGCAGCAATGCTGTTTCTTCCCAATCACAAATCGACACCTTTGTTAACGGTGTGACTTCCTCATTGCGTTCTGCATTAGATAATGTAGCTCCCTTGAAAAAGAAGCTGATAATTCACAGGAAACTGGCTCCCTGGTTTAATTCAGAGCTGCGTTCCTTGAAGCACAATGTTAGGAAATTGGAAAGAAAATGGCGCCCTACACACCAAGAGGAATCCTACCTAATCTGGAAAGACAGTCTATTGTTGTATAAAAAGAGCCTTCGCAGAGTTAGAGCAGCATATTTTTCATCATTAATTGAGGAGAATAAAAATAATCTTAGATTTCTCTTCAGTGCGGTTGCTAAACTCACCCAGAGCCACAGCTCTGTTGATCCATCCATTCCCTTAGCTCTTAGCAGTAATGACTTTATGGGATTCTTCATAAATAAAATTGATGCCATTAAAAATAAAATAATTGCCATCCTCCCAAACACGATTACCTCGTCCTCAGTAAGTGAGGCAGCGTTTGAGGAATCTTTAGAACCTGTGCGGTGTTTGAACTATTTAGAAGCAGTAGAGCTATCTGAGCTATCTAAAATTTTAGCTTCATCTAAACCTTCTACCTGCATGTTGGACCCAATCCCAACCAAGTTGTTTAAGGAGGTATTCCCATTGATCAGTGGCCCTATTTTGGACATGATTAATCTATCCTTAGTAAATGGATATGGACCACAGGCTTTTAAAGTAGCTGTTATTAAACCTTTACTTAAGAAACCTTCTCTTGATCAAGATGAGTTAGTAAATTACAGACCTATATCTAATCTTCTTTTCCTATCTAAAATTCTTGAGAAGGTAGTTGCTAATCAACTATGTGAACATTTACAAAGTAATGACCTACTTGAGGAGTTTCAGTCAGGCTTCAGAGCTCATCATAGCACTGAAACGGCTCTGGTGAAGGTCACTAATGATATTCTCATGGCCTCAGATAATGGACTTGTGTCTGTACTTGTCCTGTTAGATCTCAGTGCTGCATTTGATACAGTTGATCACAATATTCTCCTACAAAGACTTGAGTATACTGTAGGGATTAAGGGGAAAGCATTAGGCTGGTTTAAAGGAGAAGTCCGGTCAAAATCAGAATTCAAACTGCTGAAAGTACTTTAAATATAAAACTACTACATACTGTGCAAAAAATTATAAGTTTTTTTAATTAATAATAATTCTCATTTAATCATGTTTATGTGGAGGAATCCATCTTGGTCAAGAATAGTACTGTCACCTCCCATTTTTTGACGTCACTCGGCGGACCCGCTGTTGAGCAAGTTTCAACGCTCTGTTTGTCACGGCGCACTATTTTCCAAGATCAAACTCAGTCGGGTCCTACAGTATATATCTACACACGCGTGTGTGTGTGTGTGTGTGTGTGTGTGTGTGTGTGTGTGTGTGTGTGTGTGTGTGTGTGTGTGTGTGTGTGTGTGTGTGTGTGTGTGTGTGCGCGCTCCGCGCAGCACGGCTTTGCCGGCGCTGCAGCAGAACGCGCGCACACACACACACACACACACACAGCGGAGGAGAGATCGCTGAAGTGACTTAAGTTAGCTGATTATTATAGTATAAGTATTAAAATATAAGAGCATTCCAGCACATGCTGGGCTGAGCACGGCTTTGCACCGGCGCTGCAGCTGAGCGCGCGCACACACACACACACACACACAGCAGAGGAGAGATCGCTGAAGTGACTGTGTTGAAATAAGCAATGTTTTTTCCTCTTTTACCAGTTGTGTTGGAACATCCGATGGCCATGCACGTGGGCATTGTTGCTTCAGCAATAGCTCTTGGGAATGTCAGCGGTGAAGTCCTCTGGAAATCCAAAATAATTATCGATGATCGCAGCTGTGTAGAACGGCTCCTATTGACTTTGCATGGAAAGCGGAGAGAAATACTGTCGCCGCTTCCGCTCTTCCACGTCGCAGGATGTGATGTCAAACGCCCCTTACTGCCCATATTTGGGCAGTCATGTCAGCCCCCATACACAGTGATTCAGACGACAATTTATGTTTTTATTTTCTTATTGATTAAAGATAAGTTCATTAAATAACCACAATTGTATTAGTTTTAGTTATAGCTAATGATACCCTGATTTTTCCTTGTTGACCGGACTTCCCCTTTAAATCTTATCTGTCGGACAGATTCCAATTTGTTCATGTTAATAATAAATCTTCTTCAAACAGAGCAGATCTGTCAGAAGTTGTAATCTTTGGACCAGAGTCCTCAAAAAATAAAGTTCTTAATCAATCACTTAATCTGGATGGCATTAACTTGGCCTCTGGTAATAAAGTAAAAAATCTTGGTGTTATTTTTGACCAAGACATGTAATTTAAATCCCATATTAAACAGGTTTCCAGAGTTTCCTTTTTTCACCTCCGGAATATTGCCAAAATTAGAAATATTCTGTCCAGGAGCGATGCTGAAAAACTAGTCCATGCATTTGTTACTTCAAGGCTGGACTATTGTAATTCTTTGCTATCAGGAAGTCCACAAAATGCAGTTCAAAGTCTTAAGCTGATCCAAAATGCTGCAGCAAGAGTTCTGATGAAAATCAACAAAAGGGATCATATTTCTCCAATTTTAGCTTCCCTTCATTGGCTTCCTGTTAAATCAAGAATAGAATTTAAAATTCTTCTTCTAACGTATAAAGCCCTTAATAATCAAGCTCCATCATATATCAGAGCTCTGATTACCCCGTATGTTCCTAACAGAGCACTTCGCTCTCAGACTGCAGGTCTGCTGGTGGTTCCTAGAGTCTCTAAAAGTAGAATGGGAGGCAGATCCTTTAGCTATCAGGCTCCTCTCCTGTGGAACCAACTCCCGGTTTTGGTCCGTGAGGCAGACACCCTGTCTACTTTTAAGACTAATCTTAAAACTTTCCTTTTTGACAAAACTTATAACTAGAGTGGCTTATGTTGCCCTGACCTACCTATGGGGATGTGCTTCTATGGGCTTAGACTACTGGAGGACATCAGGATCTATTTTTCTCACTCTATCGAGTTCTACTGTTCTTCAATTATGCATTGCTTGTCATCATTTCTGCTTATAACTTTTTGTTCTCTCTTTTTTTCTTCATAGTAGGTACATCTGGTCTGGCGTCTGTTAGCTGTGACATCATCCAGGGAAGACAGATCACCCGCTATTATCATCTAATATAGAACAGATTCTGGATCAATGTTTGCTTCTGTGCTTGTTTGTCTCTCTTGTTGTGTCTCTGCTCTGTCTTCTGTAACCCCCAGTTGGTCGAGGCAGATGACCGTTCATACTGAGCCCGGTTCTGCTGGAGGTTTTTCCTTCCCGCTAATAGGTGGTTTTTCTTTCCACTGTCGCTTCATGCTTGCTCAGTATGAGGGATTGCTGCAAAGCCATGGACAATGCCAACGACTCTCCCTGTAGCTCTACGCTTCTCCAGGAGTGAATGCTGCTTGTCGGGACTTTGAAGCAATCAACTGGTTCCCTTATATAGGAAATTTTTGACCAATCTGTATAATATGATTGATTTTGACTTTGTAAAGTGCCTCGAGATGACATGTTTCATGAATTGGCGCTATATAAATAAAATTGAATTGAAAAAAATTTAATTGAATTACAGGTACCTGGGTGTTCACCTGAACCATATACTGGACTGGAGTCAAAACACTGATGCTCTTTACAGCAAGAATCAGAGCAGACTCCACCTGCTGAGGAGGTTGAGGTCTTTTGGAGTGCAGGGGGTGCTCCTGAAGACCTTCTTTGACTCTGTGGTGGCATCAGCCATCTTCTATGTTGTCTATGGTGGTCTGTTGGAGCAGCAGCTGATCTGTAGCTGAGTGGAAGCGGCTGGATAAACTCATTAAGAAGGCCCACTCTGTCCTGGGATGCCCCCTGGACCCAATGCAGGTGGTGGGAGACAGAAGGACTGTAAGAAAAATCACATCACAATATGGGCAATATCTTCCTCCCCATGCATGGAGCTGCTGCAGAGCTGGAGAGCTTTCAGTGACAGTCTGCTGCATCCTAGATGCTCAAAGGAGCGCCTCCGCAGGTCCTTCCTCCCGCCTGCTGTTAGACTTTGTAATCTCTGCTGCTCACAACAAACTCAATACTGTTTACATCATACTAATGGATGCACAGGTTCTGATCCGATCATGAATCGTTTACACTGTCTCCCAGACGCTAATGTCCATTTGCACACACTTTAGCTACTTCGAGATGCTGCTGCACTATCATGCATATTGCATATTATCACAAATTCTGCAAATAGGCTGAGTTTTTCCACTGTTTTACTTGAATTCCTTTACCTGAGTATGCCATGTTATCAATAACAGTGCAATAATTTACCCTGGTATTTATTTTTACTTTTATTTTTGCCATCTCTGATGAAGCTCATCCTTTTTGCTTTAAAACTAATTTTGGATTAGATTAGCTTGTTTTGTTTTTTTTCATTACTATTAATCATGTCTTTGCCACTATCATATTTCCCCAATGTGGGACCCAAAAGGAATTTCTTATCTTAGGGATATAAAGTATACATTGGGCTAAGCCATCCCCGATGGTCCCCTTTTCCCTCCAGATGATATCCTATCATGTCTGACTTCAGGTCCTCACCTTCAATGTCAGTGAATGTGAGCTTCAGGGGAGAGCCACCTGGTGTTCTCGCTGAACGGCCAAAGAGCACTGCAGGACCCGGCCTGATGACAGATCTGCTCTGCAGCGACTTCACAGGAAACCGAACTTGGAGCACTGGGAGGACTCCATGCCACAACCAATAAGCGTGATGTTTAATGTGGGATCTAAAGCCAGAATGGGAAGTAACGACAGCCCTGTGTTTTGCATTTCAGTCATGAACCGTTTTCATTTGGAAACAAGGAAACTTTTATACATCGCAGCTGATTAGGGGCAAATCAGACAGCTGTCAAAATCAAGGACTGCTTCTTTAAATAGTTCTCCTGGAACAACACAAATGGATTTCGTAGTCGTCTGCTCTGTGATGTGAAATCAAAGAGTTAAGGGTCCCCTGTGGATCTGCTCTTTTCTTCAATAACTAATCCTGCAACACAAATTACATGCATATGGGGAAATTATTAATATCACTTCAGGTGATGGCAGCAAGTCAGATATTTCAACACTGCTTCCACTTTTCTGAATCCTAGTATAACACTTGATGGGCTATTACCATCGTTACACATTCTGGAGTAAATGAGTAAGGCATGGTGTTGGAAAGGGATGGAAGGCAACCCACACCCTGACTAATCTGGTCAGAGTGTGGACTAGCAGGCATGACTTTATGTCCCTGAAGTAAAGGCAGCATTTTGGCTGCTTTTACATCAACCATCCATTATGCTTTGGTACTAATATTAATATTAATGAACTATCCCTATATGATAGTTTGAACGTAAGACTCATCCAGGTCACAAAAGAAGCCAGAGAAAGCTCTGCAGACCTCAGTCAGAGTCAGAGTTCCTGATTCACCAATGAGACAGAAAATGGGCAAAACTGCATCCATGGGGGAGTTCCAAGACCAAGACCACCGCTGACCAAAATCAACACAAAGATTAGGCTCACCTTTTCCAAGAAAAACGTGATGATGCCCAGAATGTTTGGGAAATTCCCCTGTGGAGAGACACTTTTCAAACACTGGATGAATTCTGGGCCACTCTTCTTCACACTTTTCTTCACATCCTGATTCAAGTCCTACCTCAGCATCTATTTTAATTTCAGTCAAAAGCTTTATTTGTGTGTTTTATTTTTTCAACCAATTAAAAGTGAACTTGCTGGTGTGGTTCCTGATGCCTAATCTAAGTACACGTGAGTTTAAGGTCATGAACTTATGGTCATTCTCCTTCATGCATTTTGTGCTGGAGAGCAGAATTCATGGTTCCACCAGTTAGGACAGGTGTCAAACTCAAGGCCCGCGGGCCGAATCTGGCCTGTCAAGGCAATTTATCTGGCCTTCAAGAGCCAAAAAAGGCATTATGTCATCAAGTAGAGGGATATATCCTTTTAAAGTGTATAAAGTGGCAAACTGTGCCTCCTGTAGCGAATACTGATTTTTTTTAAAACTGTATAGTAACACCACCACCAACACTCAGACCAGTGGCTGTTAGCTTCATGGAGCAATTCCTTTTTCAGATTGTCGCATAGCTATATTCCCTTAATAAATGGCATCATAATCTGAAAAACTTTTGTATTTACTCAGGTCATCAATGTGTGACATCAAATTTGTTTGATAATCAGAATCATTTAAGCGTGACAAAAAATAAATAAAAAATCTGTAAGGGGACAAATCCCACTTTATGCCACTGCATGTATTTTTATAAATGAGAATTAAATTTTTTTCATCTCTCATGTTTTCCTGAGGATTAGTTTAACGCTATGATTCCCAATGAGTAATGACCAGAACCCCACACAACAGAAATGACAACAAACCTCTGGACGTCTGATTTTAATGGCAGTGATAGAAATACACGGTGTCATGACACAAACACGGCTTGCTGACAACATCCTCCGTGACTTACGATGGGTGCGGGACAGGACGAACATTTCCATTTCACTAGATGTTGCTGTTGAACTTGCAGAAAGAACAGTCCAGATGATTTAATCTGGACAGGGAAAACGTCCCAGAACAACACTGTTAGCTCTAATTAGATTTAGAAAACACGTCCTACACATAGGCTACACATTATTCCATTCAAGCACACCCAGAACAGGACGTTCTTCATTGTAAACACATTATTCTGCCATCTGATGGAGGTAATTTGATCCCATTCAATCGGACAGTCCGATTGAATGGGGAAAACCAGACCTGAGAAGCAAAACACAGAGGAAACAGTGGACAGGCGTTGAGCAACATGCCAAACACACAACCTAAAATCATACAATTAAGTGTTTTTTGTAGCTGTATGACATTAAAGTCACATAAGAAAACCCATTTCTCTCAGATTCGTTTTGTCCTCGTGTCTCTCTTGAAGTGCTGCCCTCGCTCCTCCCCGAACTCCGTATGGGTCGCTAGGTAGCAGCACTGACTTATTTTTAATATACTGCATCTTCCTGATGTATGCAGGTTTGTCGCCCAGGCAGCCGACAAAACCTTCAAGCTAAAACCTGGCCTGACATAAGGATGGATTTCATTAACGCGGGCCAGACCCATTGCTAACCCAGGGAAGCCCAGAGTCACAGCTGAGGCTGTTTGAGAGCGCTCACCCTGGCAACACCAGCAAGAGTCACAAGACCCTTTCAACCCCCCACTCCCCCGAACACCCCCACTCCAACCACACTTACACACGCACACACACCAAGGAATGCCCTGGGATTCAAACCGGGGAATGTCCCGCTGCAATAACACAACAGATAGAGAACCACGGAAAGAAGAACAAACCTTCACCGCTGACAATCACTGAATAAATAAGCTCTAATTTAAAGTTAGCATGAGGCTAACACCTGGCCAGGTTCAGTTCCCTGTAATCAAACTAATTTGTTTGATGAATGACTCGAACATTGTTTCTTAAGTGGAACATGAAAAAAAAAGGTGTTTTGGTGCAAAAATATACACATCATTGATCTTTTCCTAATATTGACGGATTTTTTTCTGATTCTTAACGCTATCGACGTAGTGTTAGACGTGGCGGTCATTTAAAACTCGCCACGGCTGTTCAGATCAGTTTTGAAGATCAGCGTTGAGGTTCAGGGCAAACATGCTGCTTTTCCCTCCCCTAAAACGATCCTAGTGCAAAGTAAACGACAAATATTAAAGGAAATAATTAGTATTCCTGAACTTTAAATGTGCTTTTATACATTTCATAGCGTTGCATACGTTTGATGGCTTAAACAAAACGCACGCACAAACTGTGCTTATAGGTAGGTCTCAAAAAATGAGAATATTGTTAAAATGTTTAATGTTTATTGTCACTCATCTCAAAGTGAAACTCATATATGATACGGACTCTGTACACAGAGAGTGGAACATTTCAAAGCCTTTGCTTTTTGTAATTTCGATGATTATGGCTTACAGAGGAGGAAAACCCAACATTCAGCGTCTCAGAAAACTAAAATATTACTTAAGATCATTTAAAAAAAAAAAAAGACATTTTGAACTGAAATGTTTGGGCCTTGCATGAATTACTGCCTTAATGCAGCGTGGGACAGAGGCGACCTGCGGTTCTGCTGAGGTGTCATTGAAGCCCAGGCTTCTTCTTGACAACACTCCCCAGGTTCTCCATGGGGTTCTGTTCAGGTCAATCAAGAACAGGAAAACCATGGTCACAGAACCAGCTTTTGGTACCTTTGGCAGATTGGACCGCTACCAAGTCCTGCTGGAAAATAAAACCAGCACCTGCATACAGCTGGTCTGCAGAGGGAGGCGTGAAGTGCCCCAGAATGTCCTGGTAGACGGCTGCATAGAGAAGCCAGTGGACCAGAACCAGCAGATGACATGGCACCCCAAACCATCACTGGCTGTGGAAACGTCCCTCCGGACTTCCGGAAATGTGAAATCTGTTCCGTTGCTGGTGCACCTTTTCCTACCATACTTTTTCCTTCCACTCAACTTCCTATGAACATGCCTGGATATAGCAGTCTGTGAGCAACCAGCTTCTTCGGCGGGGATTTCCTACAGCCTCCCCTCCTTGTGAAACGGATCGATGACCAACCTCTGGACGTCTGTCCAGTCAGCAGTCTTCCCCATGACGGCGGCGCCTGCTGACCCAGACCGCGCCGGTTTAGAGGCAGGAAACCTTTGCTGGTGTTTGGAGGTAATAAGCTGGTTAGGATGTGACATCACGAGATTTGTTATTAAAAATCTTCACATCCTAATTTTCTGAGACAAGAAATTTGGGTTTTTTTCATTATCAGTAAACCTGATCATCCACATTACCAAGAACTAAAAGGTTTGAAATATTTCACTCTATATGCAATGAGTGAAATAATATTTGAGTTCCACTTTGTAAAGCAAGGGACAAAAAACACAGAACGTTCTCACGATATTCCAGTTTGTTGAGATGTGCGTGTGCTGGAGCAGCGGCACATCTCACTTTGCTCTAAAGTCTCTCAGTAATTACTCTAAGATCCTAAGTAGTCTTTTGATATAAAAAAAATCTTTATTTTATAAACGCTGTTGTTCTTTTGAGCTGTAATTGTGCCGAGACAAATGATTTTTTTTTTCTTTTCATTATAACATTCATCAAGGCACATAAAATTCTTAACGTCTGAAAAAAATAAATGATTTAAGATTTAAGATGTCTTTAAGATGCCTAGTTGTTATTTTAATAAAATCCTCTAAACCCTACAAATTGGTCAGCTTTCGTTAAAAAAAAAATAAACACTGTATTTAAAAAAAACAACTAGAATATTGTGGCTGGCTTTGGGCCGCCCTGTGTGCTGAGAGAGTGCCACGTAATAATTACGACTGCAGACATTCTTTCAGCTGCTGCAGGATCTCGGTGCCGCTGCTCCACACCACCACTTCGGCCCCGGCAGAGCTGTCGGCTTTCTGAACCTTCAGCCTGGCCAGCAGTTTCTCCAGGGTGAAGCCCTTCCTGGGCATCACAGCGTCCTGCCCTCTCAGGCACAGAGAGGGGCAGAGGTCGTTGCCGCCGTCTCCCACGTAGAAGACCCGCCCGTACTCCACGCCCGCCTCGGCCCTCTCGGACAGGTACCCCTCCAGGACCTTCCTCTTGCACATGTTCACGGGGCATTTGTGGCAGTTGTGAGAATGGTGGTGCTGCAGCTCCATGTAGCCGGACTCGTTGATGCTGGCCGGGTTGGAGAACACCTGGTCCACGGCGGCCCGGAGGCCCGCCCCCTTGAGGACCCAGTCTATGAACAGGGTGTTGGAGTCGGAGACGACGATGCAGTCAACGGCGCTTTTGCTCTCCGCTACGAATGTGAGCAGGTCCGTCATGCCCGGGGTGAAGGGAATCGTCTCCATCACGCTGCGGATCCTGTCGGGCGTGATCCCCTGGTCTCCTGTTGGGAGCCGAGGAAAAACATCAGTGGAACGAAACGCTAGAAAGCAGACCACGTGAAAACTCTGCGTTAGTTCATCCTGAGCTCTTGAAAAAAATACTACATCAGAGGTATGCTAATCTTTCCACTCATTATTACAAGTATGCTGATAATTGGTCTGCCTTCAGGGAGGCTTACAACTATCCAGTGTTTATACAGAGTACATGAAAATACATCAAACTAAACACAACATCAGTTTTTCTTACTTTGACATTATACTTTCAAGAGAGAAATAATAATCGGATTGGTTTGTTGTTGTGAAAGTAAAACATTTGACCTTTGCTTGTTTAATAATGATTAACCATAGACAAGAGCGATATCAAACATACGTTGCCGCTCAAATGTATTCATGCCACTTCAACTTTCGCAGCTCCAAATGCAGCAAAACAAATGAATGCTTAGCTGGGAAGTGGAAGGAAAACTAAAACGTGGCTTTCAAAAATGTTCATATAGAAAAATCAGGAGAGAAAAAAGGAACCACTAAAATAGGCAACAATGATGCCATAAAAATAATAATTTCTATATTATCATCATTATATTGGCTGTCAAACCAAAAACAAAGGGTTTCACAGCTGGGGGTAAGTTAACTTGGAGTTTATGAAGAGAGTCAGTTTGTTGAGGCACCTCTTTGGAGGACCCTCTGAGCAGAAAAAGGACCAAATGGGACATCAAAAAGTAGTAAATTCTAACCTATATAGGTCATCACTCTGCCCATGTACTCAGTCCAGTGACCGTCTCTGTATGAGGCCTTGACGGAGACGGGAAGCGTCTGATCTGGAAGGCAGCTAAAGGCAGGGAAAATAAAGATCAGCAGTTAATAAACAGCCACCTGCACTGATCATAAAACACCAGCTGGCTTTATGTTTACACCCCGATTCCCTACACGTAATTTATACAAAAACTTTTATGACATACTTGAGGACCCAGATGTCGCTGTTGTCGTCCACCACGGTGTGGTCAAAATCAAAGACCATCAGAAGCTTCATTTTAACCAGCAACAACCTGCCTTGGCAAAAACAGAACACGTTAAGGACGCGTTTATGGTTGCGGCTAATTTATTTTTCGCCGATTGGAATAAACAGGGTGACTCGATCAAACACATTCATTGCTCTCTATGAATCACTGAAACGGTCGGGACCGATCGGACAACCACGTTTAAATAAATCATGCTCATGTCTCGCGTGTTTGTTTTTTGCTCGCGAGTAAAAGCTCCGTTTGAGTTGTGCTATCTTTAATACTACCAATTATTTACCCGGAAGGCTGACGTTTGTCACAATTCCTGTGTCGGAACTTTAAATCTGTCTTAGAAAGACGTGAAATAAATGACACAAACCTGTGGGCCGAGCTGTGTTCTGGCCGAATTTACAGAAACGGTGACAGAAAATAAAAGTGAAAGGACATCGAAACGAACCCTTATCTTCCTGTCATCAATCCGCCGGCCCGGGGATCTGTCAGTGTTCAACTTGCTCGCGCTGTGCGGTAGTTCCTCGGTTTCTTGCTAATTACCGCCCCCTAGTGGCTCATGGAAAAGTTGCTTGACAATACCCTCTGAACAGAAATTCTCTTTTGGCTTTAACCTTGTTGATGTATTTCAATTGTGTTGTGCTTTTGTAAAATATAAAGTGCAGCACGTCATTATTATCCTTATTTAATTTTAGAAAATCACACTTAAAATGATCACCTTAATATAATATAGCTATACTACTACTACTACTAATAATAATAATAATAATAGTAATAATAATAATAATAATAATAATAATAATAATAATAATAATAATAATAATAATAATAATAATAATAATAATAATAATAATAATAATAATGTGCTGATTAACATTTTAGATTACGGGTAATAAGTCAACAAAACGCGTTGCAGCCATGTGGCCTCTGGGTGGCAGTATCGAGCGCTCAGCGCAAACTACGCAGGGAAGAAGAACTTTCCTGACGCGTTAGTTCCTGGTGGCATTAAAAACATTTTTTTCACGGTTTGCCTTCGCAGTTAATCGCCCTCTGTCGCAATCCCGTTACGAGTTGAGTGTTCTTCGTTCTTCGGACCAGTATGTTGAGAGGGTTCGGGACGTGGCTGGGTCTGGAGAAGACGCCAGAGGAGAGGGGCAGAGAAGAAGAAGAGCAGGAAGAGAATGTGGTGGAAGCCCAAAACGAGGTAAACAAACAGCAAGCAGCTGAGCAGGAGGATGGGACAGCAGAGACGAAAGAGGAAACCCCTGACCACGGCAAAGGACTCGGTGGTGAGGAGCAGAGGGTCTGTTTGTTGTTTTCTTCTGGTTGAAGCTTCTGATCCAATTCAGCAGGTGTAGCTGCGGCGGCAGAGGTTTACATCCACTCTTCATGCTTATAAAAGATGGATGCCATGTTTACTTTGGGCTTTCAGTGATTTCTTTGAACGGTTTTTTTTGTTTTGTCCAAGGGGGGAAATACACATGCAACTAAAACCATTTTGAAACCAGCGACTGTGTGCGGAAGGTTTAATCATGTGGATGTTTTCTTATCAAAGCAGATCTCAGGAAAAGCGAGAAACTAAAGCCATTTTTAAAAGATCTGCTGAATCCAAGGCGATCGCTGTAAACAGACCTAGGTAAGCGCAAACTGTTAAGATGTGTCACCAGTTTGCCACGACCTGATGGGAAGAGCTCACCCTGATATCAAAGGAAGTCGCTAAAGCAGGGAACCACACGTGGGAGCAGGATGCGCTGGAGATGGCTACATGGGAAAACCAGGGGACTTCTGGGAAAACGGTCTAAACTCGGCGGGAACAGAAGGCTGAACTCAGACGAGAACGATGTTTGGCCAAGTTCAGATGAGCCTTTCAGACTAAAAGTAGTTTGGCCATCTGTCGGCATGGTGTCGGTAGCGTCATGCATGGTGATGTCAGGGAAGCTGTCGCAGGGTGCATTCAAAGAGCATCGATCCCAAAACGCAAGTCCGACCCGGCTTTGGACTGAATAAAGCAGGCTGGGGGCAGAATCATGGGACACGTCTCAAGCAGTGATCATTTCTTTCAGTTCTACATAATTAAAACAACATGTTCATACAAATAAGATCATGGTTGAAACCCTTTTGAGGATTATTCCCTTCAGTTTTGACCAGAGGTTGTTTAGGGTTGGTTAAAATAGGCCTTCGCATGGCATCTCCGGAGTTTCAGGCGGCACGGCCAACGGGGAGATAAAGGCTTGTGGCAAATGTGGACGGCATTAATAAAAAAAAGCTGCTTAGGTGATGATCCGCCGGTCTATAAACCTTTTATAAGCTCACATTTTGAATCTGCCGCGACGCCCAGCCCGTCAGCGCGGTCTGTGCCGGAGGAGGAGCTGGGGACGTCTTCTCAACTGTCCTGGGTCTCTCCACTGAAGACGACCGAAGCCCTTCGTGCGTCAGCCTCCTGGGCAGGTCACCACGTGTAGCTCAGAGGAACCTGGATAGACGTGCGGATGGCGCGGCCTCCTGTTGCAGCTGCACAGCTAATTTAGCGGCTGGGGGGTCAGATTAAAGGCTGCTGGAGCATTAAGGAGACTTACAGCAACCAAAGTCTGCAGACCAGCTTGGAGGACCCTTCAGAAAGTCGACTGATCAGGACCAAGCCGACCAGGCTGGCCTTACGGCGGAGGTCTGAAACCTGAGCTGATGCTTACACGACATCAGGTCTGCACATCCACACAGAGGGTCATGATGAAGCCGATCGAGCCTTTCCAGAGAGGCTGTTGCTTACGCGTGCAGGAGAAAGGCTGGAGGCACGCAGGGAGGTGGAGGAGCCTCTGGTTAGGAACCGGGAGTGGGACGCAACAAAAAGAGAGATCACAGCAAGACCAAAAGGGCCGTTCAAATGAATCATTCCTGCCCATAATGAGTGGATGTGACCTTTGACTGTCCGAATTCTCTTCTTTCATGTATTCAAAGCAAACAAAAAACAGCAATATGTCTTTGCTTCAGTCCGTTTAGGGAGGCACGTCACTGCAGGGGTTCTGTTCTGCTCTAACCACTCTGTCCTCTCTTCTGCTGCGTCATCTTCCAGGCTTCATCTTCAGTTTTGCCTCCAGCGCCACCAAGAAGCTGTCGGAGTCTGTGGCGGAGACCGCCCAGAGCATCAGGAAGACCGTGGAGGAGGGGAAGATCGACGGCATCATAGACAAGGCACTCTGCCCTTCTTGGCTTATCGGAGCGTCTGCTTTAGCGTTTAGGACACGTTTCATCTTCAAGGGCAGCGTTCAACTTATCATTTGTTCCGGCATGGCTCGCGAGCCCGTTGACGCGTTGCCCTTGAAGCGATCGGTCTGCTCCTGATTTACTTGTCGACTTGTTTGTGTGTGTTTTTTTTTTTTTGCAGACTATTCTGGGGGACTTCCAGAAGGAGCAACAGAGGTTTGTCCAGGAGAAGAAGGCCAAAAGATCGGGTAAAAGGATCTCAGCCAAATCCTGCAGACACTGTTCATCTCCTTCAGTGTATTTTACTTTATTTAAGAGACTCCCTCAAAGGTTTAGCATTTTTATAAAATGGAAGGGAAATGATGTTTAAAATGCTTTTAGAAATGCCAATCTGAAAAGTGTGGAGTGCCCCTACCAGCCCGTACGTCTAGAGACGGAAACTTTTTGCCCGTTCCTCTCTGCCAAGCAGCTCAGGCTCGGTCAGACGGGACTGAGAGCCTCTGTGAACATCCGTTTTCCTGTCTTGCCACTGCTCCTCAGTTGGACTTAGGCCTGGGCTTTGACTAGGCCATTCTAGCACATACATATACTTTGAAATCTCTTTTATCAATTTATGCAATATTGATCACACAGACCTGCTTGGAAGCAGTATTTATATTTTGACGTGTAGTGCATTAAAATGACTGGTTAGGTGGCCCCTCGGTGCCCTTGAGGGCCAAACCTCACATAACTCTAGGTGGCAGACACACTTGAGCCCACAGAGAATCATGATGATGAAGGAAAAAAAGATAAAGTTGAGGGAAACATTTGCCACTTTAAATCTCTCCATCGTGGGTCCGGGTTGATGCATGCTTGGGGTTGCTGTCCTGCTCAGCGGGGGCCCTCGGCCCCGGTCTCAGCTCTTTTACTGCGTCTAACAGGTTTTTCCTCCGGGATTGTCCCACATTAAGCTCCCGCTCATCCCGTCCACTCAGACTGGTTTCCTAGTCTATGCTAGGAAGAGAGCATCTTACAGCACGATGCTGCCACCACCATGTTTTACTGCGGGAAGAATGAATTCATGATAATGTGCCGTGTTAGTCGTCTTCCACACACAACGTTTTCTACTGGCTGATAAAGTTCAAACTGCTAAATATCCGCTGAGTCCATCTACGCGGCTCTCAGGTACACACTCTCCCCTCTACAGCCGCGCCGCGTGACAAGACACCAACGAGCGCCCTCGGACCTCTCTGTCTTTTCCCATTGGGCCCCAGCGTTGGTCTGTGGGTCAGATGTACTGTTTTCAGCCTACATGAAGTCCAGAACCAGGATCCATTTAGACATCGGGAATGTTGCGTTCACGTGAACGGCCCGTTTCACTCGGCGCCCCAGCAGCTCGCGGGTAGGTGCGTGCAGCAGAGACGAGGCTGCGGGGTGCTGACTGGCCGTGTTGCTGTGTGTGCAGAAGCAGCGGTGCCTCCATGGGTGGGCTACAACGAGGAGGAGACCATCCAGCAGCAGATCCTGGCTCTGTCCGCTGTAAGTGGCTCCTCTCGCCGTCCGGTACCACGCGGTTATCAGTCCGGTCCGCATTGAATCTGACCTGCGGGTCCTCTGGTGTCCTCTGGTGTCCAGGACAAGCGGAACTTCCTGCGGGACCCTCCAGCTGGTGTCCAGTTCCACTTCGACATGGAGCAGATGTACCCCCTGGCTGCCGTCATGCTGGAGGAGGACCAGCTTCTGAACCGCATGCGCTTTGACCTGGTCCCCAAACAGTAAGAGCGCCTACAAGGGGGGGTCCTGGGCTGATCTGGCCGGACTCAAACCTACGAGCACCAGTCGGGTCCCAGCAGCTGCCCGAGTGTGTGAATACGTGCTTGTAAGGTGGTGTGGCTGTTTTGACAGGGTGAAGGAGGAGGTGTTCTGGAGGAACTACTTCTACAGGGTGTCTCTGATCAAACAGTCGGCTCAGCTCACGGCGCTGGCCGCCCACCAGCAGCAGCAGCAGAAGGACGCCGGAGAGGGCGGGGCCAGTGTCTCCCCCGATGACATCGTCTTAAAAGGTCCGAGACTTGTTCCCTCACTACCTACGTGCTTGACTTTGTGTTTTTCGTGACCAGAAATGTTTTAAGCTTAACTTCCTCGTTAGTTAATGAAGGCCTGCAGGAGCCTGAGGGTTACTAGGCTGCCCGGAAAACTCTGGAACTGGCTTTAAGTGTTTTTCCAGGTCTGGATGAGTGTGAAACATCTTGAATAATATCTGCTTTTTTCCGTCTTTGTTCCCAAATCCACAGCTTTTTCTAGTTTGTGGGTTTTGTAGGTTTACATTTTTAATGAGCTCTAAGAACCCAGCCAGAGTTCTGCCTGAGGCTCGGCCAGGGCTGTAAACACGTATCCAAGCATTAGTGCACTGTAAAGGATTTACGAAGCAATGCGACTGTGGATTTGAAAAAAATCCAGAGTAAAATCAAACTTTGGTGCCGAATTATTGTTTTTAAAAGCCACTAGCTGTGTGTTGAGGATCAGACCACTCTGAACTGGAACGCTAACCCTCTGCTTACTATAGATCAGGGGTGTCAAGCTCCAGTCCTCGAGGGCCGGTGTCCTGAAACTTTTAGGTTTCCCTGGTCCCACACACCTGAATCAAATAGCACAATTAGCTCCTCAATATGCAGTCAGGTTCTTCAGAGTCCTGCTAATTACCTGATTATTTGGCTCAGGTGTGTCGGACCAGGGACACATCTAAAAGTTGCAGGACACCGGCCCTTGAGGACTGGGCTTTGACACCTGTGCTATAGAGGAACAGCGAGAGTGCCGCTGCGGCGCGGTTCAGAGCTGAACCCAAAAGCTGCAGACGGTCAGAAAGACTCGGAGTAATCCTGAGAAGCAGCTGAACCCAAAACTTATGTAGAAAGGGCTCCAAATGAGCCTGGGGACAACGCAGAGAAAGTCTGGGGACTAAACGGTGACCCTGGGGATCGGCGGCGTGCAGCTGGTTTGTGATCTGGTAACCTGAACATGGCTGTGCTGCTTTGCAGACAACGTCAGACCCAAGACGCCTCCAGTTTCCATCGGCGACATGCAGAAGGTAAGCATGCCCCGCAGCCCTGAGTCTGTGTGAAAATGTAGAGAACCGAGCAGTGGTTAAGTTTCTGCCGGCCTGTCTGCGCCGACCTCAGGCCCCTCAGGAGGAGGAGGAGGAGATTTCAACAAGCCCTGGAGTCTCAGAGTTCGTCAGCGACGCTTTTGACTCGACGGAGATCAACCACGAGGACCTGAGGAAAGAGATGGAGCAGCTGGTGCTGGACAAGAAGGACAGCCCCCCCTCTGCCGACGGTCAGCTTCACCGTCACTTCTGTGTGTTGTGTGTGTGTGAAATGAAACTAACCGCGCTGCAAACGCAGAAAGTTTGGTGTGTATGCAGCTCCTGAAGTCTGCCTCGCTTTTCCCGCAGATGAGCCAGCCGACTGGGAAAAAGAGCTGCAGCAGGAGCTTCAGGAGTACGAGGTGGTGACTGGGTCGGACAGCAAGGACGACCAGTGGGATCAGGAGATCGAGAAGATGCTGCAGGCCGAGGACAGCTAGGAAACGGCGCCGGACGCACTGCGGCTCAGAGCAAGGGACCGGTGACGCGCGAGGGCCACAACGGCATAGTCCTCTCTCCTTACGCAGTCAAGCTGATCCAGCTGTAGCAACAGCAGCGTGTCTGCTGGAGGCAGGGGGGGGTATATTAATGAAGTACTACTTTCTCAATCAGTTTCATCTTCTCCTTTTCCTCCAGCCTCTGTCTTTCGATGGGTACATCCTCTAGGGGGAGCTCCCGTACAGCTTCCATCAGCCTTGCACAGCGGGCCCATTTCATGGCAGGCATTAACACTGCGAGTGGGACATGGAGCTACTTTATAGGGCCATGAATCACACCCGCTTACAGGAAGCTGTGCAGCTTTGCACGGCTGCAGAAGTAGAACAGAGTTGTCGTTATCAGGCCCGCTCTCGTCCTGCTCGTTCAAGTCCGAGTGTCTGCTATGAAATCGGCCTGCGGTGGTGGCTCCCTGCTAGCTCGTACAGTTGTGTGTTGCACAGTAAGGGCGGTCTGATGTAAAATTAAAGGGTATGTATGTAAATAAAGACAGCTGTAACACTATACTGGAAGTTAGGTTTTCTTGGTTGTGAAATAATGTTTTATCGCCTCAAAATTTGCATTCAGTGTTTCTCTGTAGCTGGAAAACTGTACTTTCTGCTGTGATTTTTCTTACTTTCTTTGCATTCTTTAATAAATAATAATGTTATTTCAGACCAAACTGCCTCAGACTTATGCTGGGGGGAAAATACATCTGCATTAGAACTTTTTTGTGCTGACGATCCATACAGAGACGACTTGTTTTCTCGTTTTTGTTTCTGTGCGTCACATTTTAAACGGAGCGACTCGGATGCAGCTGAAGCGCAGACTTTCAGCTTTGATGTAGTGCGTTGAACAAGAAGAATCTGAGGAACTAAAGCATTTTTTTTTTTTTACACGATGCCTTCATCTCAAAGTAGTTGGACAAATGAAAGAACTGAAGATTTTTTGATGCTTGGTTGAAAAAGCCTTTGCTGTCAAAACCAGCCTGCAGTCTTGAACTCATGGACACCACCAGACGCTGGGTTTCCTCCTCTTCCTCGTTTATTTTTGGGTCTGAAGTTTAGTCTCCAACGTGTGCTCAGCTGGGTTGAGATCAGAAGACGGACGGAGCCATGCGAGAGTATCTCCCTTCTTTGCTTTAATAAACTCCTGGCTTGACTTGGCTGGAGGTTTTGGGTCAGTCTGTATTATGAAATGTGGCCCAGTCAAGCTGACTACCTTTAGCTGGTTCTGAGCGGGACCCTATGTCTCTGAACACCTCAAATCATTCGGCTGCTTTATGTTCAGAATGGATTCATCAGTCAAACTGAGCCATGCGGGCCCACTGCCTCCTCCGGGTTCTGCAGAGGGCCTGGGATGCTTTGGGTCACGAGCTGTTCCACGTCTTCTCCATACTTTTTTCATGCCACCATCCTGGTAGGGGTTGATCTTGGTTTTATCTGTCCAAAGAATGTTCTTCCAGAACTGGGTCGGCTTTTCTTAAGGTGATTTTTATGGCAAAGTCCAATCGATGCCTTGCTGGAGGCTTATGGGTGGCTTGCGCCTTGCAGTCTTCCCTTTAGGGTAGATCTGGCTATCAACACGCCTACCTCCTGGGGAGTGCTGTCCTGGTAGGCCGGTGTGAAGGGGGTTCCCTTCACCACGTGAATGATTTGGAGATCATTTTATTATTAATAAACATTCATTTATAGAGGTAGTCTCATTGAGACACAGGTTCTCATTCACAAGAGAGTCCTGCATCATCCACCACGGTTATTGATTTAGTTTTTTGCATTGCTGAGTTCCCCAGTGCTCGCTGGTTTTCTCGGGATGCACCAAACTGTAGACGTTGCCACTCCTAATATCGGGACGATTTCTCGGATGGCTTTTTCTGTTTTCACGGCTACTTGCACCTGCATGGAGAGCTCCTCTTACCGCATGTTGTCTCTCCACAGCAGACTCTTCCAAACGCAAGCGGCACACCTCAGATCGACTCCTGCTCCTTTTATCTCCGTAATTGATGACAACGTAACGAAGCAACTGCCCATGAAATGGCCGGTGAATCAATTGTTCCATTACTTTTCTCCCTTTAAGAAGAGGCTGGCAAATATCCTCAAGGCCTGGTGTCTTGCAACGTTTCCCTGGTCCAGCACAACCGAGTACCGGCTGAATTAGCTCCTCAGCATGCAGTCACGTCCCAGAGTCCTGCTGATGAACTGATCATTTGACTCGGGCGTGCTGGACCAGGGACACATGTACAAGTTGCAGGACACTGGCTTAGGGTGTCCTGCAACTTTTAAATGTGTCCCTGGTGGCTCAGGCCTGGAGTCGGACACCCTCAAACTCTTCATCCAGTTTGAATGTGGATGCCCTCAAATGAGAGCTGAGAGTCTGCACATTATGTCCACGTCCATGATATAACTATATAATTGGAATATGTTTCAGGAAAAAAGCTAAACTTATGTCAGTTTCCAAATATATATGGACCAGACTGTATAAATGGCAGAACAGTGTTGTGAATGAGGCTAGCAGCTAATTGTCAGCTAAACTGTAGCGTGTGGCGTTACTGCAACCTGAACCCTGCCACACAACACGGGAAGTTACTTTACATATTAGCATCGCAAAGGTTTCCTCCCCGTTTAATTGTTTCCCAGTTTGTCACACAACCACAGCCTTCAGGCTGTTTAATTGGCGGTTATATTTGATAGACTAACACAAAGTGGTATATATGTCATGCTATTCGAACCGTTTCTATGACTAAAACGTGTGAAAGGTGTCTGCCCTGCATTAACGGTGTGTTTTACAGCCAAGGTAGCCAGAGAAACAAAAAAAAAACATTTTTGCACAAACCCGGCAGGGTTTTTTTCTACCCCATGTATGTATGTACAGATATATGTACATTCTTACAGATATGTATGAATGCAAAAACAACAACTCCCTCGTACACACTAGCCCTCATTTTACATTTTCCCCGTAAAACGTTTTTTTTGTTACAGATTGTTGTTGCTGTTCCACTTGTCTGCCTGTTTTTGTTTGCTTGCTTTTTAACACAATGCAAGCGTCAGAAATTCAAAGTCCTTGTTTTTACACACAAACTTGACAATTAATGTCAATTCTGATTTTGATTCTGGTTCTAAGTCTGTAATCAGTGTTTCCAAAGCAGCCAGCATTCAGTCAGATTGGATGAGGAGTGTCTGCAGTCATTGGCGTTAACATCTTGCCACTGGGTCTCCGTTGGAATTGGGTTTGGACTTTGACTGGGCCATTCTAACACATCCATCTGCTGCGGCTGTATGTTCTGGGCTGTTGTCCTGCTGACCTCCACACCAGTCCCAGTTGTACGTCCTCTCCCAGGTTTACTTCCAGGGATGCCCTGAAACCAGACTGGCCTAGCTTCCCCGTCGCCGCTGAGGAAAATCCTTCCCATGACGCTGCCGACCTGTTGCGGGCCAGTTTTCAGTGGACATGCTCGACCGTGTCGGTTTTGCAGATGATGGATTTCACATTTCTCTGTCAGGTGTTCAAAGCGCGTTGAATTCAATTCTCCACAACTTCCTGGCCAGTCTGCGGTGTTCCTTGGTCTCCACGATGCGGCTCTTTCACTACTCTCTGAGAAAACCTTAAGGCCTTTACAGAACACCTGTTTTTTCCCCTGAGGTTACACATGTGAGCTCTAGCTGCTGACTTCTGGAGGTGAATGCTTTTGCTAGATTTTATTTAGGAGTAACAGAATTACGGAGGCCACAAAAAAAAAAAAACATATGCTCTTTCCAAATTACAGTCAAAAGTGTTTAAAATCGAATTTTCTTCTGCGGTCATGTATTACTTTTTGTCGGCCCACAGCAGAAAAGTCCATTAAAATGTGTGAATGCCTTCAGAAGGCACAGCACATAGCAATTTATGGTACAGGACGATGAGAGCATTTTGGGATGTCCTTACTAGTTTGTTTGTGCAAAAAGCTCAAATTAGAATTTCAAACAAAATGCCTTTGTTATCCAAAAATTTGTCACCTCTGGTTTCATTCCTGGGGGAAATAAGAACTAATGGGGTAGCATCCGAAGGCAAATCAAACACGTAATTCTTGACCAACAAGTTACACGTATCACGAAAAGCAAAGAGTTATGACTAATATGAGAAGGGAAGCGACCACAAAGGGAACACAGACATGAGTTATCATTTTCAGCCGTCAGCAGTTATACCGCAAACATCCACAAGAGGATCAGGAGTCAAAGCCCTGCTTTTTCTAACCCTATGGTGGAAAATAGAGCATTTTTAACGCAATTATTCCTGGGACCTCTAACTGTTTAACAAAAGTAGGTCTTTCCTGAAAAACCTTCTTCGAGTACATTGCTAAATACATTTTATATATCCTTGATACAAATGCGAAACACACAAAAAAGAGAGCTCAGGGACGCTGATTCCACAAAAAAGAACATTTGTGAAAACCAACGTTTCACTTTTTTTTTTATATGAATCCAGCAAGAATCAATTGAACTTTATGACAATCATTTGTTTGGACGTTTTAAAGAGCTGCACAGAGCATTGGACTTTAGCCGGCATTCGTAGTTATTCCACGGCATCCCGTGTCACCACAAGTCTGAGCGTGTTGGACTCTCGGCGCTCCATTCAACTCCACCGCTGAGAGGAAAGTCTTTGCAGCGAGGCAGTGAGTCAGCCGGCGCGGAATGACAGAGCGCTTGTTTAGGTTGTAGAAAGTCTGTAATCGTGGTAAATGAGACCCACACAGCTCTGCTTGTCCCCTCCAAGCAGGCAGCCAGACCTGCCTCAGCATGTTCTTTGCATTCTACACGAGAAGGCCAGGAAAAGATGCCATTTTGTCTCTCTGTTCTGCACAAAAAGTACATAGGAATGAAAGAAAGAAAAACGACAGGGGATCGAAATCTCATTTACAAGAAACGATCAATGCAGAGATCAATACGGCCCAGCCTGTGAGAGGTGAGCCATGCTCTCTCCTTCCTCCTGGGTTTGAAGAGGATCAGATGCAGGTAGCTGGATGAATAGACATTTGAATTGGGGGGTGGGGAATTCCCTCTTTGTGTTGTTCCTCATTCTTATCCTGGCACAGTCTCCTGCTTCAGCATCACAGCCGGAGTCCACCAGCTGCTCTCATGGAGAATGAGCGCTGGTCACCATGGTGACAAAGCCCAGCAGACGAGGACCCATGTGTGTGCTTTTATTGCCTGGATGTGATGTTTTTTTAACAGGGTTTTAATAATGCATAGAGGCAGACCTGTGTGTGTGTGTGTGTGTGTGTGTGTGTCACAGTCTATTCCTACGTCTGCATTCCAGACAAAGAAACAGAATTAAAGAGGCACACGTCAGTGCTTTTCTCAGTAGATATGTCTGAAATGTACACCCTGTGTTGGTAATAACCCAAGTCATCCACAAAAACAAATCTAATCAAGTGTAATAAGGTGAATTTACAAAGGGAATCAGTGTTGAACATGTGAAGAAGAAAAAAAGAAACAGAAAGGCATAAAAAGCTATGAAACCAGTTGAGATTTCTCAGTGTTTAGAAAGCAGCCCGCCCTCTGTTAGTCTGACAATCTGCTTGTTCAGTCCTAAATAAGGGGGCTACAAAAAGGTCTGTCATTATCACCCAGGAAGCATCTCACTATGGGTAAAACATAATAATACTTAGTAAAGAGCACATATGTAGTGCTTCCCTACCAACCACTAGAGCCACATTCACATTCATACACCAACAGGCAGGTTGGGAGGGGGGGGGGGCTACTACATTCTCAAGCTCTCCCCATCCTTGTTGGTGCAAACCAAATGGGTGGTCCTGGTTGTGCTTTCTAAATGTCTGAGTGAGCACCATTTGTGCCCCGATCCATAAGTGCAAAGAACAGAAATTTTACCAGAAAATGATGTATCTGACAAAATCTCTGACAGAGAGATCAAGGGCTAAACCATAAGAGAGTGAAGAGCCAAGGAACCCTTCAAGCCTCAGAAAGTTCTGGAATAAGACTAACTTTTTTTTCAATGAAAACAATAAGCAATGAATAGAAGCCTCCATCCCTGCTGACTGCTGTAGACTCCACTGCCAAAGAAAGTTCATGTTAAAGATTGCTGCAGAATATTCAGACAAGCCAGTGAAATGCAAGGTGTATAGTCTGGTTATATGATGGATATCACTGCATTCACAATCTTTGTCAGAGGACTAAACATCAACCCAAAGATGGCACACTAACAGCAAGAAATGTAACAGAATCTGAAGATGAAACAAGGGTGACTTTTTTAACAAGACAATGACCCAAACCACAGCCAAGATTTCAGAAAAAGAAAAAAAAACTCCTTGAACCTGAATCCAGTTGAAAAGCTACGGTAAGATCACAGTGTACCGGAGAGGCTGGTAGAAGCTTTACGGTTTGAAGACAGTTAGAAGACAGTAGAAGAATGGATCGTTTCACACCCCTGCAACTGACTGGTTCTTCATACAGATAGTTATAAATCATTTATTGACCAGTTTGTATTTATGTTTCTGCATGTCTGAATTTCTTTGGTTTTAACTGAAATTTTGTGGGCAACAGTGGCACAGGAGCCGGGGAGTTTCTCCTGTGACCAGCAGGTTGCCAGTTCGCCACTTCACCCACAATGCCCGCTGGCTGTGGGTGAAGTGGTCAGAGGGCTCCATGGCACCGATGTTTGCAGCCTCGCTTCTGACAGGGCAGCTGTGGCTACATTGTAGCTTATCACTGAATGTTGTGTAAAGCGCTTTGGAGTCGTCAGACTTGATAAAGTGCCATACAAGTACAAGCCAATTACCACAATTTTCATTTATCTATCTATCTATCTATCTATCTATCTATCTATCTATCTATCTATCTATCTATCTATCTATCTATCTATCTATCTATCTCTCTCTCTCTCTCTCTCTCTCTCTCTCTCTCTCTCTCTCTCTCTCTCTCTCTCTATATATATATATATATATATATATATATATATATATATATATATATATATATATGTCAGTGTTGTATAGTAACAAAGTAAAAATACTTCACTACTGTACTTAAGTATTTTGGAGTACTTTATACTTTACTTTTCTGGAGCATAACATTTTTTGATAACTTTTACTTCACTATATTTATGAACTTAATTGCATACTTTTACTCCGATACATTTTAGAGAGAGAGAGAGAGACTCACGCACGCAAGTGTTTTGACCCCACCTACTGATTGACTGGGACTTGCCTGGGCTTGTTCATCACCACCAACAGGATAAGAAGCTGGTTCAGTAGTAAAGCAGGTTAAGTTAACCTTGTGGTATAGGTAGAGCATCTAATAGCAGAGCATTTCCTGGCTCCTTCTCCTCCAGTGCAGCCCTGATTAGGCACACCTGTCAGGCTGCTCACCTGGCTATAAAACTCACCCCAGTTTGTTCCTCGTCGCCGGCTCGTATTCAGTCATCCAACACCTCGCCCGTCAGTTCCAGTCCTTCATGTCTTGCTCCCCGTCTGTTCAGTTAAGTGCCTCTTTGCTGCGCTGCTGGATTCTGCTCCTTCATCTCCGTCTTCACGTTCTCTGGTCTACACCCCTGGTTCTGCAGCAGCCCAGCTCCTCCGACTCCTGACAATCATCTCTGCTCCATTCCTGTCAGCCAGCTCCTGCACCCTTCAACTCCCGTCTGGTAACTGTCTCTGGTTCTCATCATCCATCAACCACCGTTGGCAATAAATTCTTAAACAAAAACCAGCTGTGTGTGTGTGTGTGTGTGTGTGTGTGTGTGTGTGTGTGTGTGTGTGTGTGTGTGTGTGTGTGTGTGTGTGTGTGTGTGTGTGTGTGTGTGTGTGTGTGTGTGTGGTGGCGGCAGGTGTAGAGGGGGGGCCCAAAAAGCCTGTGTTGTCCCGGGCCCTAGCAAAGCTGTCAGCTGGCCGGCCTGCAGGTGTATCTATTAGCAGGTTTATCACTTCCTGTAGGTTAACTAAGCCTGGTTTATCACTTCACCATGTTGTTAGTATACACCCGCTGGTCTAAATTTTGCCTGCATTTGGATGTGTACAGTTTTAAAGTACATAGCACTGACCTCACTTGAAGAAGGAAAACTGAAAACTTACAAAAAGGTTGTATTTTCTTTCTAAACTTGGTCTAAATTTCTCCTGCACTTGGTTGTTTATATTATTTTAAGTGAATTTGACTTTCAAAGTTTACCAAATCTAAAAAACTGCATTTGCTTTGTTTTACTTTTTACTTATATTTTTTATTACATTACTTGAGTACATCTGTTTTTACAGTAATTTTCATACTTAAGTACAAGACATTTCAGATACTTTAAGACATTAACTCAAGTAACATTTCAATCAGTGACTTGGACTTTTACCATAGTCATATTTTGGAGAGGTACTTATACTTTTACTTGACTCCGAGATTTCAGTACTTTGTACAACACTGATATATATACCAGTTAATACGGCCCTCTGGGTGTAAAAAAGGGAAGCACGGGGAAGACTGGGAATGGCCAGAAATATTACAATGCAAAGTGCTGCGCAGTCAAGTGGAACTCATCCACACAATGAGGTTATGTTTGAGGCTTTGCATGGCTGCTAAAGGGTGACGAGACCTTGCAAAGCACCAGTCTTTGTTTTTCTGAAGTCCAATGACTGCTGAATGTTGCAGATATTTATAACTGAAACATGTCACCTTGTGAATCCATCGCTTTCTTTGTTGCTTGAGCTGTAAATTCCCCCTCATGAAAATTCCCCCATGTGTTTTTAAGTTCAGTCATTTCACTTTTTTCCCCACCTCAGATAAAGTCAGGCCTTTGATAAATGTTGTCCGACCCACTTAAGAAGGTGAGAAAAAAATAATATATATATAATGATTCATTAGTCTATTCAACCCTAGAGAGGTGGGGAAATGTCATAATTTTGAAAGACAAATGATATCATTGAATAATAATGTGCCTTTAAAAGCTTGTTTTATCAGGACGTTACATGGCAGCCAACACAAAGTAGTACTTAATCTGAAGTGCAGCGAAACAAATCCATGGTTTTCATTTATTTTATTATATTTTTCAAATACAATTCTGAAAAGAACTGCAACCAGCCTTAAGTAGTAGTATTAATAAAAAGCAACTGGAGCATAATTTCATCTCAACATGTAATACAACTATTCCATGGAGGCCCATGGAGGTGCCGAAATCTGCAGCTCAGTTGAGTGAATCTTGTGAAAGGGGAAAGCTAACACTGCTCATAGCCCTGAACATAGGAGCACGGTGGAGGCAGCATCATGTGGAGGGGATACTTTGCCTTAAGCTGGTCAGAGCTGATATAAAGATGCATGGAGATAAATACAGGGCAATTATGGAGAAGAATGGACAGAAAGTTTAGTCTGTACATGAGTCTGTAGAAATCCACGCAGGTGATGAATCACCTTAAAATCAACTATAATTTTCACTCCTCTTTCCTTTGAAATCTTCCTTAAATGATAAAAGCAGTTCTGACCTAGTGTTTTACAATGATATTCAAAAGATAAGGAACTGTCAAAAATGACACCCAGGTTTCAGAGACTACTTTTCACAGTTGGAGTTAAGGAAGCGATATGCTGCCTGATTATATGAATTTTATCATCAGAGGAGATATTAAGGGTTTCTAATTTGTTTTCATTTAACTGGAGATAGTTGCTGTACAGCCACATTCTGATTACTGAGTTCAGACAGCTTGTTCATCTCAGATGGTCGAAAAGAGCAATACAACTGGATATCATCAGCATATAGATGGTAAGAAATTTTTTTATGGCTTTTCAGGAAGAGAATCGGACTCACAACTGAACCCTGAGGTATGCCACAAAACAGTGGTGCACTTTCTGATCTGGTCTCCCTGATGTCTGCCTCGCCGCTCTAAGTGGTCCCTCACAACCACCATTGAGCATTTTTCTTATTGAAACCTTGAACCTATGAACCTTACATATACAAGCACACTCTCACAAACACCAGTAAGGGGTTGGATCCAGGTGCTCACAGATTACAGCAGTAATCAAAAGACGACATGTGCTACCCTATGTGGACAATGGCGTGCCATCTGAAACTAACTGTTAACTTTAAACTTTAAAAAGTATTGTTTTCTTGACAAATTACTAACAATAATATGACGAACGGAAGCCGACCGCTTTTGTTGGCAAGGCGAAAAAAGGATTGAGTCAACACTTTTGCTGGGCTTCATGAAGCAGAGTAGGTCAACAGGAAGGATTTTGGCTTCTCTTAATCTGAAGCGCTTTTCTCCACAGGCTTAAAATGATAAGGAGCATCACACACCTCAGAGATGAGGACACAAAACAGTTCATGACATTATGATTACAGGAAACTCAAACAGAATCGGGGGTCAGACCACCAGGGCGACTGGAATAGATGTTTGTGCGCATAAAGTTTATCAGCTAAAACATTTTTTCACTTTTTCCGTATCGTTGACATTTCCTGCTCCCCTTTTCACTGTAAAATCTCTGGATATGTCCAAGAGCTGCAAGTTAATTAAATAAGTGTGATCTTCAAACTTCAAACCTCTTTCACATTTACCCTCAGTACTTAGCAGCATGTTTCAAGTTTTATCTCAGTTTCTGAGGTAAATGAATGAGCTGGCATTTGTCTGCAGCTGTGGTTTGATTATCTTGCAGTGGTTTAACTTCCCCTCCACCTGCTACATGTCTGGCACGCTACTTTTCAGGGCCAGAAAACATGCAGTTGTGAAGAACTCTTGGAGAGACGATGTCCTCAAAATAAAGCTTTGACAGCTGTAGTTTGGCAAAAGCTCACAAATAAAACAGACTTTTAGCTGTTTCCATTCACCACTACTATGTTGTCCACAGTCTTTGCAAAGCTCGCTTACCCAAAGGATTCTGGTGACAGGTGGCAGGAGGGAGTTTGCCAAAAGACAAGCATATCGGAGAAACAACGCTGGAAACAAAGAACTGGTGCCGAAATGACAACATCTTCCTGACTAGTGTCATAATGTTAGTTTTTTTCTTAAATGACATTATTCAGTCACTTGCCTCTGTAACAAATTATAGCTTTTAACTCCCTGGGTAGGGTTCCTGCTTGTCAGGTCTCTAATCTACCAACTCTCAGTGGACATTTCTACTGATTTACTCCTTCTCACTGATCAAACCAGTATAAATCTTCATCTTATGAGCTCAAATTAGAGCTGAACGCATTGCTGTCACTACTTTCTACTGGTTTAGCTAAAATGCTATGCGCTGATACCCAAGTTTGATGTTTTGAATTAAATGTCATCACTCTAAAGCAAATTTTAGCTGTCTTTTTCCAGCTCCTAGCACAATTACAGAGGAAAAGTCTTAACAGTTGTTTAATATGCCTTTTAAATAAGTATTTTCTTACTTCACATAATACAAAATAAATAATATCAAGTAAAATGGTTTATTCTTGAATATTGACAGCATTTCTTTTTAATTATGAGGAACAAACATGTTTCATAATATTAAAAGAAACAGTTTCCAACAAATTAATAACAACAATTTTTGACACAGTTGTGAAAAAAGTGATTGTCTTTTAACTGTCTTGTGTCCATAAGAAGGAGCCTTATTCGCTTAATAGTCTGATGCAAGGCCTTGTTATGTAGGCAAGGCTAAACATATTTTGCACATTTCTTGAAGTTAAACTGGTTCCTGCCGTATGCTTCTGCGGCAGTTTTCAGTAAGTCCTCAAAAACAAACACATCAAGAAATAAATTTAAGTCAAAGGAGCAAAAACAGCTCTTCTGCTGAATCGGTCGGTTACAATGAAATCTAAAGAGCAGCTGCCAAACGCTTGTCCCCTCCTCGGTGCGAAGATGTAGGTGCTGCCCTACAACATGTGTTAATGAGTCTGCCGCGGGAGGGACACTTCAGCTGTGCACCTCAAAGCGTGTCCCTTTGCGGGGGTCAGGCCAAGGAAAACCTCAGACAGAGGAGGTCTCCTTCTTCGTTCATGAGCTGCAGCACCTGAAGGGGAAAAAAGTCTAAGACCATTGATTAAACCCTGTTTGAGATATTTAAAATAAAACACTTAATGTCGGTAAGTGTCTCTTCACGTTTACCTGGTCCAGCATATAGAAAGAAAGAGGAGAAAGGGAAAAAAGAAGAGAGAAGAAAAAGAAAGAAGATTAAAAAAGGGAAGACTCCTCTGTGCACGTTCCTAAATTTCTTGGCGGATCTCTTGAGATGCTGCTTCAGTTTTTCCAGATGACCTTTATCCACCAGTCCCTCTCGCAGCAAAACACCCACATGTAGTGATGCTGCCGCCTCCTCGTGTCACCGCTGGGATGGTGTTTAAAGGTTGGCTGGTTTTCCCTCCCCCCCCCCCCCCCAACAGATTTAATCATGGTCATCTTGGTCAAACACTTTCATTTTAGACCACAGGGCATCTCTCCAAAAAATGAGAACATATGTCTTTATCCCTGAATGAATTTGCACACTGTGAGCTGGCTTTTTTTTTTTGCTGATTTTTGTTATGACCTTTTCCTCTGAGTGGACTTTCGGCCCATCTCAGCGCAACAATTGTTTATTTGCGGCTAATGATTGATTTGGACTTTTTTTAACATGGCAGAACCTGTGTCCTTCCTGAGTGATACGATAGCTCATTTACCTCATCCTGTTTTTACTTGCATATCATTCTTTGAACCGATGAAAGTGGCATCGTCAGGTTTCTGGCAATTGTGACAAGAAAGGCTATCTTGATTGATTGCCAATTTTTTTTTCACACGATAACTCACAAGGAAGCAGTGTGTCTGAGGTGTGCCTTCTGATACATCTACAGGTGTGTCTCAGTTTTACAGGAATGTTACAAAGCCGTGAAATCTCCATCCGGCCTTCCCCTAATTCTTTAAAGGCACAGTCATTTTAATAGGAACTTCTGAATTTGAAGAGATTATAGATAAGATTATTTGGATTTATTCTGGTATTTAGCAGACATACATAACTGTCCTAGTCTGAACTGATCTAAAACAGGAAAGGTTTCGTCTGATTTAATATCAGACAGTGAGAAAAGACGGTCACGTCTAACTTTTTATATGATACAGGTAACCATCTGGTTTCACATACAGATGTGTCAGGAAGAAGAAGCTACGTGCCAAAACAATGGTATGCCTTCTCCTTTCAATATCATTCATTTCTAACTATTGTAAAAAAAGGTTTCATTTTATATCTTGTTATATTTGACATTATACTTTAATAAGCCGCAGTTCATTGTAAAGTATTCACGCCATGTGACCTTTGTGGCCACATTGCAACCATAGACTTCACTGTATTTTGTTATGATTTTATTTGATAGATCAAAATTGTTGAAATGCAGCATTTGATTTCAACCCCCTTTACTTTGATACCTCTCAATAATATCCATTGATGTCTTCAGAAACCACACAGTTATAAGATGAATGAATATTCTTGCAACACACTGTAAACTGCTGTGTGAAGGTTGAGTGAATCTGCTTGTTGGACAAGCAGCTGGTCACGCTGTTGCCTTGCATCAAGTTGGTCCTAGGAGTAACTCCCAAGCTGAGGTAAGTCTGCTTGGCGTTTGCAGGTTTTCCCTGTGTGTGGGTGCCCTCCAGGTGCTCCGGCTTTCTCCCACAAAACATCCATGTTAGGTTAATTGGTTTCTCTAGATTGCTCTTAGGAGTGAAAGCATGGATAGATGGCTGTTTGTGTCTCTGTTATGCCCCTGGTGACCTGTCCAGGGTGTAGCCAGCCCCTTGCCCTACGACTGCTGGAGACCAGTGACTGAGTTTTTAGGGTTCCAATCCCGCAGAGTGGCTATGGTTGTTCAGACATCTAGCTATGTCAAAAAGGTCAACGTAAACTGCCAAAAGACAGATTTATATATTGTTTTTGGAAAAAACCTTAGAATTTCCATGATTTTTAAATTGATTATCGATTAGCAATTATGATATCAATTTTGTTTTATAACACAATCATTTAATTTAGGGACACGATCAATGATGCATATTATACATATTTGATATATGATGAACCATGTATTATTTATGAATAAGTTTTATTTGGCTAAGTATTATGGACATGACAATAAACTAGTTTTGATAGAAAAAGTACTTAATATATGTATTTGATTAAACAATATAATTCCTTCTACCGTCATGGTCATCTGAAAATATTTTGGGAATTGTGAGATGAAATATGGATTTCTAATTATTTTTTGTCCACAGGTCATTATTGGTTTATATTGTATGAACACCTTTTTATTTTTATTTATTTATTTTTTGTTTAAAACTGATTAGATTCAGGGACATAATAAAAATGTTAAAAATTATTCCCCATACAGACATGTTTGAGAATATTCTAGTTTTTTTATTTAGGGTTGAATTTTTGCAGCTGGCTCAGTACTTTGGAATTGAATTGTTAACAACGTTTGGTTGGGAAAGTACTTAATCCAGGTACTTGAAATATGACGTATATCCTTCCCTCTACAGTGAGTGATGGTCATCTGAGAATATTTTGGGAACTTTCTGATGAAATATGAATTTTAATACTTTTTAAATTAGAGGTCATTATTGTTTATATTGGTCATTTTATAAACAATATTTTGAAAAATCTTTAGATATAGGCACATAACAAACAATGGACATGGCTATCTGAGATTTGGGAACATAATAAATTATAGATATTTTGTGAATTTCATAAACTCCCTAAGTACTTTGGAAGTCTATGGTTGACAGTTTTTGGTCAGAAAAGTATTTCATCCAGGACTGTGTTAAAAAGCATATATATTTCCTCTTGCAGAATTTTTAACGATCAAAATTTGTAAGAATCTTTCGATAATTTTATGATGAATCATATATTATTTATGATTATTTAAGATTTTTTTCTTTTAATTTGCCTATTAAAGTGGGTGGTATTGCAGTTAAGAATTTTTCTATATAGTTTAAATTGGCAATAGGTGTTGTGTTACCAACTATAGTATGTGTAAATAGTTTAATGTGTTTTTTTAATTTTCAAAACTGAAAATTACATTTAGCCAGTATACAAGATTTGTAATTAAATTCAATATGAAAACAATGAATAAGTCGTTTTGATTACGGTTTCAAAAGTAATTATCATTTGCTTACGTTCTTTCTTGAGCAGCAGGGTTGAAAACCACTGCTCCAAGCTGGACTAGCAGAGGTTCAACATGAACGTGCCTGTTTTTAGAGACAACGAGAAAAGAATCTTGTAAACTGCTCTGCATCTTCGGTAGATGTATGGACTTCCCCCTTCTTTTGACACTACAATCCCTTTCAAAGACAGGTGCGTCCCTGGTGGTTAAACTATACAGTTTTCTGATGGCGTATATAGCCACTTGTGAAACTTCTCATCACTGTTTCTTTTTTTTCTCATGGGAATATGCTTTTTTTGCACGTGTTGATTAAAAAAACAATGCAAGAGTCTAAGACGTAGTGTGAAAAGCCTGTCTGCAAGCCTATTAGCAGTAACTATGATCTGGCTTTCACTATGTATCAACCACATTAGGCATCAGGACAAGGCCAAAAAAACGTATGAAAAGTTAAAAGCGAAGTTGAAAGGCCAAGATATAGTGTGGTTACAATAAACTTATTTGGAATTGCGAGCCATGTGACAGATGTGGGCTGTTAAAGAACTGTGGCTAAAATGACAAACCACTGATGATGATTTTCAGAAGAAACCGGCTCTTGTGAGGCAACAGCAAGCAGGCAAATATCACCCACGCAGCCCAGGAGCGGCACTGCTCTGCATACCTGGGGTATACGGGATGGTTCAGTGAGTGTTTGATGCCCACCGCCTTGCCAGTGAATTTAAAACTTCTTAACGTTGTGTCATATATTCAAGATGTAGAAATGTTGCAATTGTTTGTAGTATGAACGAGTGATTTTGAGATACTATACTTGACTGAAGACAGGTGGGAGCTTCTAATGTGCATCTATAAGAAATTGACTGGATTTTGGAACTGAGCTCAGATTTCAGTCTTTCCAGGAAGCTTTTGACCATATTTGGTGATTTTCACAGGTAAAACCCAATAAAGGGGCCAGTGAATGTAATGGGACAGGTTACGATTTGCTGCTGACAAACATGAGGAAACATTCTCTGCCCTGAGCCTCACCCTGTTAATGTCAAGCCTCTTATAGATCATCCATTAAGAGAAGAGTTCACACTCGCAATGTGTTTTCAGGTCTCTCGTTGAGCTGGATGATAAGATAACAAACATCTGTAGATGTGAGACCGTTTGTTTTGTCTCCTAATGCTGTAGCTTATCTGTTCTGCTTCTCATGTTCACTATTCTCTGAAAGCGAGAGAATAGTGAACGTGCCTTTTTCATGGTACAATCTGAAACTTTGGCGAATTTATTTGAATTTATATGAGAGACCAACACAATGTTGCTCATCATTTCCAAATGGAGGGGAAATTATATGTCGTTTTTTTTTTCTTTCTAAAATTCTTGTTCGGACCTTGTTCCTACTGTTGAGCTGACTTCTCAGAACTTGTCTTACTCGTTGCAGGTATTTAGCTGTTGCTGCTTTCCTTCTGGCCTCTCAATGGTTGCCATTTGCTTGTGGTATTCCAAGGTACTGATAGCTCTCTTCAACATCTGCTGTTCTCCCTTCTGGGAGTGCAATCCCCTCTGTGTGGGGGATTACCTTCCCTCTCTTTGTCACCATCCGGCCACATTTCTCAAGCCCGAATGACATTCCGATGTCCCTGCTGTAGATCCCTGTGGTGTGGATCAGCGAGTCAATGTCTTGTTCACTCTTAACGTACAGCTTGATGTCATGCATGTACAGGAAGTGGCCGATAGTGACCCCATTTCTGAGTCGGTAGCCATAGCCAGACTGGACAGAGCATCTCCTTGGTATATTCCACATTTGATGGAGATTTGTGCAAGTGACTTGAAGTTGACTTCAAGAGTGTGGCTTTCCACAGCCTCATGGAGTTGGCAGTGAAGGCTCTCATAGTGCTGTTGACCTTGTACAGCTTCAGGCATTCCAGGATCCATGCGTGTGGCATTGAATCATAGGCTTTCTTGTATGCACTGAGATTTTTGGTTGGACTGTGCTAAAAGCCAAAGAGCAGGTCCTTCCATTTCTTTCTAGCCTTTGCCTTCTTGTATGTTTGTTAATGTGTGAGTGTGACTCTTAGCACACCTGTCATCACACAGGCAGTTGAATCTTTACTACTGTTTGCAATTTAACCGACATGCCCTGAACACGAACACACACACACACACACACACACACACACACACACACACACACACACACACACACACACACACACACACACACACACACACACACACACACACACAGAAAGAGAGAACCACACACTTCCTTGTAGACAATAAACCACTCATGTTGACTGTTGAAATGCAGACAGAAAGGCAGCCAGGTGCTGAGGAGAGATACTTCCCTCTTTCTCTCCTCTCCTCTAACTGCCTCCTCTTAATTTTTGTTGTCTGAGGTTAGTAACAAAAATCAAAGAACTTAGTAATCTAATAACAATGTGGACTTATATGCATGGCTGAATACAAACCAGAATCAAGATTGCTCAAACAGCATTTTCATTTCATGTTCTTTTTTTTTTTTTTCTTTTGCTATTTTGCCAACAAATAGTCACTGCAAGAATGCTGTGCAATCTGTTTAAAAAAAAAAAAGGGGTTGCCACAGTGGATCACCTGCATCCACCACTGTTACACCGACCACCTCCATGTCCTCCTCCACTCTGTGAATGTTCTTCCTCATTTCTTTCTCCTTTTTGTAGCTATATATCCAAATGCCCACCCTCTCTCCATTAGGCAATATACTTTATCTTAAACATCCAACAGTAGTCATTGACATATGCCAAAATAGTTGTGTGTGTGTGTGTGTGTGTGTGTGTGTGTGTGTGTGTAGTGTGCGTACAAACAAGTAAAAAGGTTTTTGCACAAATTGCTGCCTCCTTTGAGGGGCAGGGTGCATATTCCATTTCTTTTGCGCAGACCTTGTAGCTCAGAACAGCATGGTGGTGGCACAGAACAGGCAGACGTCTGCTGATATGTTCACGACAGAAAGTCAGTGAAGGGCAGACGTTCTTTTTTTGCTCTCAGTGATCCCTAACTAAAAACGACTGAGCGTTATTTAAACTCCCTTTTCCGGCACGTCATGACACAAACCTTGGGTATAAACTCCATACAGAATGTGGCAGGTGTTCAGCAGTTACAGCAACAGTAGTTAGTATAGTTTTGGTGAACACTAAAAGGCAGAAAGCGGAAATCTTAGATGAAGCTGGTGGGAAGTCGGTATTATCACGGCTAAGCATAAATCTCACACAGAGGATCTGCTTTAGTGCTGCTCAGAAATATACAGAGATAATGACTGAAATCTGTCTGAGCATCAGCTGGGTGGCTAGGAAGCCATGCAGCTTTACCACTTCTGCACATATCTGTCTTTGTATTATTTTATTGTTGTTTGTGAGCATAATGTGAATTCATTTTCCCCACAGAGGGATGGCATGTCCCTTAGGAGAGCCCCAAAGGAGCATTTGAACACCATTTGGCAATTCCCATGAGCAGTATCCCCATCTGACCTCCACCCCGGGCTGGAGATCTACAGGAGAAGACGCCATTTAACAAGGAGTGATGTAAAATCTATAGAAATCCAATTAAACAGATTGGAAGGTGTGATAGCACAACCTAATGTGATAAAGGACCAACGGCTTGATGTTCCCGCTTAAAAAATGAAATAAGAAGTAAAAGCCAGGCGCCGCTGAGGTTTTGATGCTGCATATTTTAGGTTCCTCAGAAAGGTAAATGACTCATTGTACTCTGGCCTTTTACCACTCACCCCCCCCCCCCTTCCTCTGCTCACGCTTTCAGTCATAGCTCTGTGGTTCACACCTGACAATCAATTTAGACAAAACATGAGTAGCCATAACCGGAAATAAGGATTGTTTTAGAAAATAAGAGCTCAAATTTGGCTACGAGCTGAGTTGGGAGAGTTGTGTGTAAGTAAGTGTTGTGGGAGATGGGTGGGTGTGTGTCCAAACCTTTTAAAGAACTGATTCAGATCAACCATCATTTTTAAATTTCTCACAAAATAGGAATGTGATTTGTGGTCTAAACTTGTTTGCAAGCTCTTCCAAACTCCACTGATGTTGCTCTGCTGCGGCTGATCTTCTTCCATCTTCTTCCTTTCATCTCTCATCTTCCTCTCCAGTTCTGGAGGACACGCGTGGAGGACACGCGTTTTAAGGAGTCCTCTCTGTATTTCAAAATGCATTTCAAATTATTTTTGAGAAAACAGCACAATACACCGTCGAGGATTATTTCCCTTTTTTCTAGTTTGATAATAGCCATTTTAGAACACCTTAGATGCGCTGTACACTGTGACGCAGAGCTTTTATTTTGAAGGTCTTAAAGGAAGCAACACGTTCTCATTGAGTGCACCTTGACGCCGCCCCTTTCTGCTCCTTTGACCGTCACTACTCGTGCTCGAGTCGAGGCACAGTGGGGAGCCGCTGGGGGCGCTGGTGAGCCTCTGGCTGTCTGGGTCAAACAACGCGAAGAAGAAGAAGACAGTAAACAGGAAGAAGACTGGGTTGGAGAGGAGGATTACGAGCGGAGTGAGAAGTTGGTAGGAGCTGAGAATTGTTTGGCGGATTGCATAAACTGTACATTGAATGTAGCTTTATGGCTTCCACATCAGGTGGAAATAGTGGAGAAGAAATGGAGTGGATGATGTCTAGGTCTGCAAGGAGAAAGCGAGAAATGAGGCAAAGACAGGAAAGAGATAGAAGTTGGTCAGATGGGAGTGAGATTAGAGAGGAAAGAAGTAAAAAGACAAAAACAAATACAAGCCCGGGAAAAAAAGTGCAGGGAGAGAGAGCAAATGGGGAGGAGGAGTGGAAAGTTACAGTTGAGTTCAAAGAAGAGGGAGGACATTTACATCCGGTTAAACTAACTAAAGCAATAGAGAAAGAAATTGGACAAATCAAGTCAGCCAGGATTATGAATAATAGAAAGATATTAATTTATGCTGTTAGTAAAAAACAACAAGAACAGATTCTCAAAATGACAAATTTGGTAGGTGAGAGAGTCAAAACATTCATCCCTGGTGCAGCTGCAAGATTAAGAGGAGTGATTACAGGAGTTCCACTAGACATGACAGTTGATGAAATCAAACAAGAGATTAAAGGAGGCAAAGTTGTTGAAGCTACAAGGATAAAACATAAAAGGGATGGAGTTGTTAAAGACACCATGGCAGTAATATTGCAGTTTGAGAATGTTGTATCAGAATCTGTGCAGATTGGCTATATAAACTTCAGGGTCAGAGAATACATTCCCAATCCAATAAGATGTTTTATTTGTCAGAGAATGGGTCATGTAGCAAAGGAATGCAAAGGGAAAATGAGGTGTGCAAGATGTGGAGGGTCGCATGAGTATGGAAAGTGTGATAAAGACGCCAAAGTTAAATGTTGTAATTGTGGAGGAGAACATAGTGCAGCATATGGTGGGTGCATAGTACAGAGGGAAGCAAGGCAAGCACAAAGAATAAAAATAACAGAGAAGGTGTCATATGCTGAGGCATTAAGGAAAGTTAGAAAAGAAAGTATAAATAACTTGGGAAATAAAGAAACAATTCAAGAAGTTTTAAATCAGGAAAATAAATCACAAAGAAAGGAAAAGCAAACCATTGTCAGTTCAACAGATGAAAGTAATGTATGTAAACACAAATGTAATGTGGATAAAAATACAATGGTGGTGAAAAAAGATAATTTTGTGGCATTTATCTGTCACATTATAAATGTTACAGTGCAAATGAAGAAGAAAAGTGATAAAATCAAAACGGTTGTAGAAGCAGCAGGAAGGTTTCTAGACATGAAAGAGGTCCAAGCAGATCAAATTCATAAACTTCTGAGTTCAGTTGGAAATGATCAAGAAAAGGATTAAAAAAAAAAAAAAAAAAATGGTCATACATATTCTTCAATGGAATGCTAGGAGTCTTATAGTAAATGGTCAAGAATTAAAAAAATATATACATAAATTAGAAATAGTTCCAGATGTTATTTGTGTTCAGGAAACTTGGTTAAAACCATCTTTGGATTTTAAAATTACTGGTTACAGTTCTGTAAGAAGAGATAGGAGAAACAACAGTAATGGAGGAGGTTGTGCAACTTTCATTAAAGATGGATTGGCATATAGAGAACATCAAGTTCCTGGGCAGTATGAATGTGTAAGTGTAGAAATATTTAATTTGGAAAAAATTGGTAATATTAGGATTTTCAACTACTATAATCCATGTAAAAAGTTGGAAAGTGAGGTATTTAATAAAATTTCAGGATCAATAACGAGAAGAGAAGTTTGGTGTGGGGATTTCAATGCACATAATAGCCTATGGGGAAGCAGACAGACGGATAATAATGGTAAAATAGTGGAAGAAATAATGGATGAAAGGTCACTGATGTGTCTTAATAATGGACAAGGAACAAGAATTGACATATATAAAGGTACTTTGTCATGTCTTGACTTAACATTAGTATCCAATTCGATAGTTAGTTCTTGTAATTGGGGTGTGAGGGAAGAATCCACAATAGGAAGTGATCACTATCCTGTTAGTACAATCATTAAAGATAATTTATTTAAACAAGATGAATTAAAAATAATAAGATGGTGTTTTAATAAAGCTAAGTGGCAAATTTTTAAAACAATATGTGAGCAAACAAGTCATTTAGTAACATTAAAAGGAAATATAGATGAGTGCACTAAACAGGTAACGGAACATATACTTAATGCTGCAGAAATAAGTATTCCAAAAACAATTATTAAAGGGAAGAAAAAAATTGTGCCATGGTGGAATGAGGATTGTAGCAGAGTGATTAAAGAACGAAATAAAGCTTTTAAAAATCTACAGAAAAATTTAACAGGAGAAAATCTTATTAAATATAAGAAGAAAAGGGCAGAGGCTCGTAAAATAATCAAAGAGGCTAAGAAGGAAACTTGGAGAAATTATTGTTCTTCCATAGGAGCAGAAGTAAAACTACAAAATGTTTGGAAAATGTTTAAGAAAATGGGTGGGAATAGAAGTCAAGTTAGAATTCCAGCATTGGTTAGAGGTCAAGAAATTGTGGTATTAAATAAAGATAAGGCAGATGTTTTGGGTGAGGCTTTTGCAGCAGTGCATAGTGGGGAGCATTTAGGAAATATACATAGAAATCAAAAAGAACAAAAATTAAAAGAATATAATGATATCTATAAAAAGAAAGATAGATCGGTTTCAGCATTAGATGAAGAAATAAGTATGAATGAAATAAAAACAGTTATTAAAGATACTGGATATTCAGCTCCAGGGGAGGATAATTTATGCTATGCAATGTTTAGAAGGTTACCGGAAGCAACATTAAAATTAATATTACAATTTTTTAATAAAATTTGGAGAGAAGGTGAAGTTCCAAAGAAATGGAAAACTGCAATAATCCTCCCATTTAATAAACCAGGAAAAGATTCTTCAGATCCAAATAATTACAGACCAATAGCATTGACATCTCACTTATGTAAATGGATGGAGAAAATATTAGTAAAAAGATTGGGGTATATGTTAGAGAAGAGGCAGATAATAAGTAGTTATCAATGTGGATTCAGAACAGGAAAGTCTACTATGGATGCATTAGTGAGAATTACTAATGATATAGAAAAAGGATTAAAAATGAAGGAATTGATTATAGCAGTATTCTTTGACATTGAAAAAGCGTATGACTCAATGTGGAGGGAAGGTTTATTGATAAAGTTGGAAAATATGGGAATAGGGGGAAGAATGTATAACTGGATAGCAAGTTTCTTTGCAGATAGGAAAATTAGAGTTAAAGTTGGGGATGAATACTCAAGAGATTTTAAAGTAGAAAACGGCACTCCTCAAGGAAGTGTAATTAGTCCTTTACTTTTTAACATTATGATTAATGATATATTCTTAAATCTAGATGAATGCATTAAATCAGCACTTTATGCAGATGATGGAGCTATATGGATGAGGGGAAGGAATGTCCCACATTTAGCTAAAAATATTAAAAGAGCTGTTAATAAAATAGAAAAATGGTCATACGAATGGGGATTTAAATTGTCGGTAAGTAAATCCTGTTATATGATTTTTACTAATAAAAGGAATATTGATATAGGAGAGATAAAGTTATATGATCAACCTATAAAAAGAGTAGATGAATTCAAATATTTAGGATTATGGCTAGATAGTTCATATACATGGAAAACGCATATTAAGCAGCTAGAAACAAAATGTAAGAAAGTAATAAATCTCATGAAAGCAGTGGCTGGGAATGATTGGGGGGCTGATAAGCAGTCATTAATGAATATATATAGAGCTCTTATGAGATCAGCAATAGATTATGGTTGTATAGTATATGAAGCAGCAGCAAAAACATCATTACAAATTGTAGATAAATTACAATATAGGGCATTAAGATTAGCTACTGGAGCAACTAAGACTACTCCTATTAACGCTCTTTTAGTAGAGGCTGGAGAAACTCCTTTAGAAATAAGACGGGTCAGAATATCACTGTCATATTGGATCAGAGTTAAAAGCAGTAGTGAAGGAAATCCAGCAAAAAGCATAATAAAGAATTGTTGGGAATATTCTAAATTCACAAGAAAGGGATTTGGATGGAATGTGAATGAATGGGCAAAAATGTACGAGCTGGAGGATAAGACATTCTCACAAAATAATCCAATTAGTGCTGTACCACCGTGGTTGTTTCCAGAAACAAAAGTTGACTTAAAAATACATGAAATGAAAAGAGAATGGAAACATAATGAAGTTGGGGTTAAATCTAGCATATATATCAGACAATTGTTTTATAGTTTTTTAAAAATATACACAGACGGGTCAAAAAATTCAAAGGGAAATGTGGGTATAGGGATATTTATCCCAGAGTTTAATATTTGTATATGTGAAAGATTAACAGACCTTTTATCTATATACACAGCAGAAATGGTTGCAATTATTTTTAGTTTACAGTGGGTGGAGGAGGTTAGACCGGATAGGGTGGTAATTTGTACAGATTCAAAAGCTGCAATAGAAAGCATTCATTCAGGAGGAAATAGTAGGAAAGACCTGGTAATAGAAATTTATCAGAGTTTATATAGGTTATATAGGTATGGAATAGAGGTTCAGTTCTGTTGGGTACCGGCACATGAAGGGGTGAAAGGAAATGAAACAGCAGATAAGCTAGCAAAAAAGGCTTTAGGAAAGCAGAATAAAGATCAGATTTCATTTGGGAAAGGGGAAGGTAAATCAATAATTAAAAAGAAAGAAACAGAAATATGGCAAAAAATATGGGATGAAGATGAGAAAGGAAGAAGATTATATAGGGTTCAAAAATCTGTAATATGTAAAAATTATGGAAAAAGAAGCAGAAGGGAAGAGATAATTTTTACTAGACTAAGAACTGGACACACATACTTGAATGAGTTTTTGTATATAATAGGGAAGAGAAATAATGATATATGTGAGGGTTGTGCAGAAAAAGAAAATGTGGATCATGTTTTGATGAATTGTATTAAATATGCAATGGAAAGAGAGAGGATGAGGAAAGTAATTATGGAAACAGGGAGAGATTGGAGTATTAAAGGAATTTTAGGGACAGATGGAGATAGGGAAGAAAATATGGAAATTAATAAAGCATTGTTTTTATTTTTACATAACACAAAATTAAAAAATAGAATATAGTAGGTGGAACCATAGAGCTACACACTCATGTACAGTAGGTGGCGGTATGCACCTATAAGTTGTTTGCAATCCGCCAATAAAAGGAAAAGAAGAAGAAGAAGAAGAAGAGGCACAGTGGGTCCTCGCGACGTCTTAAATGAACCTTCACGCCCGCGCTCTGTTTCTCGAGTCTTTTTGTATTTTACTTTTTAATTCTATTTGAGCATTTTTATTATTTTTTTATTATTATTTTTACTTCGAATATAATACAGCCCACCTCTTTATTTAACAAGTGAAAACGAATTACGCCCCCCTGTGAATGAGTGAATTCGTCCTTTCACGCCGCTTCTGCTCCTCTCCCGCCCGGGTTCGTTGGGTTTTGGAACGCCGGCTGGAGAGTTTTTGTTTTTGTTTTGTTTTTTTTTACCTGGAGTCTCCGAGCTTCGTACGTCCAGGTGAAGCCTCGCACGGTTCCGCTACAAGGCGGGGGAGCCGCTGAAAGGTGAGCCTGCTCGATGCTACCGCAGGTCGACACAGGTTGAGTCATGATAACAGTCTTTGCTGTCCAAAGGTGCCTTTTAATTGTGCTGCGTTTTGTTCATTAGCGAGAGATACGGAGAGGTGGTTTGAGCTGCTGTCTGTCTGGAACATGAACACACCACCCGTTCAGTCCACTGTAAAAAGTTGGCACCTTGAATTGTCTTGTTGCTGAAAAGTGCTTTAGAAATAAACTTGGCCTTGCCTTGCAAGAACGCGGCTTTTACTTAAAACTGAAAAATAATTATTTCCCCTGTTGTTTAACTCATCTAACTATCGGACTACAACAGCCATGATAATCTAGAGCTTTTTCCTATTTATTTATTTGAATACAAAGAAATAAAACAAGGTGGTATAATAGTTTTAGGCTCATATTGTGCAGTAATGTTACACGTCTGATGTTGTTCTGTTCCTGTTAGTCCATCTAGGTGTTAAGTGGCTATCTAGCTAGTCTGTACTGTAGTGGTCCCCTTTAAAGACATCACACCTCAGGACTGCTGGTCATTTTCTCTTTTCCTTTTCATGCCATTGCTGTCCAGAACCTTTCAGTCAGCTGAGCAGCTGTGTGCAGCAGCAGGTGGGGCAGGGGCAGAGATATGATGAGAAACTATTATACACATTACACAATTATACATAAAGGAAAAAAAACAATACAAGTATAGTTTGATAATGTTAGACGCAAATGCCTAAAGCCACGATTATAAGTCCTTCAAATGAGGCGACAGAGAAAGTGCCGGGCTGATGCTGCGCACTGCTGGTCAGGAGGCTGGCCATCGCGTTTCTGGACAGTCTGGGTGTGGAAAGCGGATGAGCTGTTAATCAGCTAATATATTTACAGAGGAAAAACAGTAAGAAATAGTACTTAATTTAACTGGGGTTTGTTCATGGGAGAAAAGTTTGCGTTAAAACCAAAATAAGAAACGTAAAGATCAACACGGCTGTATTTATCAGTGTGCGAAACCATGTTAAACTGAGTGCACCCCCCCCCCCCCCCCCCCAAGACGTTGGCACGCACCAGAGACAGTGCGGCAGACACGCTGCAGTTTAAAAGGCAGGGAGCCGGGCATTTACAGTTCGAGCCTCCGCTCTGCGTTCAGCTGGAGGATGTGGTTTCTGCCTGTTCTGAGGTGTGGAATCAGAAGACTTCACTCACAGGAACAACAACAACAAAAAAAGGGGTGAAAACGAAGAGAGCGCAACTGGGGCATCACCCCGGATTAAAGGCTCCTAAACTGGCACATGCAGATCAAAGTCGGCGCTTGAAACTGAAAGTCGACAAATGTTTTTTTTAAAAAAAAAAAACTACCCATCTTCAGAAATGCAAATATTGCTGCAGCGTCTCATTGACTCATAGCAGAGAAGCCCTTTCTCGTTGTGCTGATTTTTTTTTTTTTTTTTTTTTTGTAGAATGAGGAAAAGAAAGCGCTTGATGGCAAACTAAAAAACCTTGTGGTCCGAACCCGTGTTCACGCTGGGGAGGGATCGGTGCTTAACAGTTCACAGGCTGTTGTCTGTGGGCGACGTACTTATTGATTTATCCTCAGCCCCCGAAGGACTTATCTGCAGCATTCCACCTGCTCCTTCAATTTCCTCACCAAGGCCAAGGGGCCGCTCAGAGAAGGGTGCACGGTGCATCACTGTGGTGCTCTGGCCGAGAATGCAACCCAAACGTAGCCCAGGGAGCATTCCACATCAGCCGGGTTGGCTTCAGAACTCTACAGATGAGCTGTTCTGTAGAAAAAAAAAAAATGTATTTATTTTTTCCCTTTATTTAACCAGGTAAACCCCGTTGAGATCTGGATCTCATTTTCAAGGGGGACCTGGGCAGAAATCTGCAAAACACTACAACCTGGTTACAAAAATAAAACCAATTAATACTTATGCACAAAAATAAAACAATAAAAACAATTTAAAAGCAGTGACACTGTTTCATAGAAGCTTGTTGTCTATCTTTAAGAACCGCTCGAAATAAGTCCAATGAAATAGTTTCCGACATCTTGAGCTCAGACTGGAGCTGATTCCACGCCAGGGGTCTGCAACCTGTGGCTCTGGAGCCGCAAGTGGCTCTTTGGACCTTCCACAGTAGCTCTTAATAACTTTGGCTACAAATTATGTTTTTATTATGGCATTTAAATGTAATAATGATAACAAATGCAGGTTTTAGCAGTTTTTTTTCTTGGAATAATTGCGTTTAATTTTCACAACTGAATGATGCTAAAAGTGCCAGTAATATTTAATTTTAAATCAATGTTTCTTCATTATGTTTTAAACAATTTTTTTACATCATTATCCAGAAATATCAACATCTCGTCCATCTTCTTTTTTTAAACCTCAAAATAGACATAAAAGGGTGTTTTTTTTTTACCGATGACAACATATTTCCTACAGTAGATCTTTATCAAAAATCATAACTTGTCTTTTTTTAAAAGGCCAGATCACATTTGCGGCTCTAAACAAGTTTAATTCCAGTATTCATATCTAAAACATCTCCATAATCCAGAAGTGGCAGGAATGTTGCTGCTACCAATTTACTTCTAGCTTTGAGTGAGAAACACGGTCCATTTCGATAATAAAACCCAATCTTCATTTTCAATGTTCGTAATAGATTTGCTATGTGATTTTTAAAAGAAAGTTCATTATCTAGAATAAAACCAAGATATTTATAATTACTAACAAACTCAATTTGTGCACCTACTGCAGTGGTAAGGAATAGTTCAATAATTTGAATAGGAATAATTCAGATATACGTCGGCCCGGCTAGGCAGGATTGGACCGGTTTGTGTGCTGCATGGGGAGAGATGGGGGCAGACAGTGATGGGCGGGGGGGGTTCTCACTTTCAGAAAGCCTCTGCATAAACTAAACTAAATGACTTTAGCTCTCGTTTTCACACTCGACTCTACAGCAGCCGCAACAGGACAGAAAGTTGAGCTTCTCTGATAGGGCCGCGCGCAGACGGCCACAGCACTCCTCCTTCAGCAGACGGTGTCAGAGGAGAGCGTTTTCCGGCAAATATTGTTCCCCTTGACGGTGCGCCGCTCCGCTCTGAATGGTGACACCAAGTCTCAAGGGACTAACCTGTATAAATAAAGGGTTAATAATAAAAAAATGAATGAGGATCTATTTTAAATTAGTCTTTAGCAGTACTTGGCCACCTTTCTCCTTTGCGGACACCTTGTGCAGTGTTGGGGGACTCTGCAGGCTCACTGTGTGTCTTTTAAACAGGCTCTGAATCAGCCAAGCGCTCTTTGACCCTTATTCACGCTCGCTGTCACTTCGGCTCCAATGCCTGACAACAAAGAACAGCTTTTGTTCCTCGGATTCCTCTTCCCCGCACATTCTTCCCTGCTCCGCTGTGCTGCTCGCAAAAGGTGGGGGGGGGGGGGGTGTAGAGTGCTGCAGGACAGTGATCCAGACCCAGTCTCTCTGCTGTAAATTAGGGCCGGGCGACATGGCGGTCTTGGATGGAGAAGGCTTAGAAAATGTTAACGAGCCGCCCAGGCAGAGAGGCTGGGAGATCTGTTCTTGCTTAGATGCATAGCTTTTGTTGTTATCCTTCTCTTTCAGCACCACTTATTGAATGGTTCCGGTTTTAATAGTTACCTTGGTAGTAGTACAGCAGTAGTATACTTGTTTGAAAATAGTATTTAGATTAAATATGTACTCAGTGAATATTTTGGATCAGATTTTTCACAAGGCAGAGATGTTTAAACATCCACAAAGCACCAAGTGTTACATGTGGTTCTACTTTGGCTTTCTCCAACAGTTTTTTTTTTTGGTTTGTTTCTTCTTTTTTTTAACAAAAGCTTGTCCAGCTTTGTTAAAAGCTGGTGGCTAGCCACTAGATACGTCAACAGATTATAGGGGTGTAAATCACCATCTTTATCACGATACGATGTATCCATGTGTTTGGATGACGATGCGATATTTGCCGATATCACAAAGTCGATTACGATTTCCGATCGATAAGATGCGATATCATCCGCCCGTCTAACGCTATGATTTACATTGATATCAACTCACAACAAAAACCCAAATATGATTTGACCATTTTATGTTTAAATCAAAAACATTATTCTAATTTTCAAATAATGATAATATTAGATCACCTGTTCACCGTAGTCTCATGCCATGTGAATTTAAAAATAAAGGTGCATCTTAATAATGACAATATGATCGATATTTTCATCTTGCATCAATTGGATCGAGGGTCGATTACACTCTGCAGTGCAGCCAGAAGCACAATATGAGGATCTATTGCTGCCGCTTACAGCGTCAGTACAGCAAACCTTCACAATAAAAGCGTTTTCCAGGTTTTAAAGATCTTCAGATAGCACGGAGCTCATTAAAACACAACAGCGTGAATGCATAGCCTCTGACGTTAGTGTGATAACTGATCAATTGGAAAGAACGATCAGAAAACCAAAGGATTGTACTGTTGCTTTACAGAGTGAACTATGCCTATGAGATGTTTTGTTTTTAAATGGAAAACGGCAACGTATTTCATACAGCTCAGTTATGCTTAACACACGGTGGCAAAAGCTGATTAGAAGGTGGTTCAAAGTGCTCTTTGCTCCTAAGTTTCAATACGTAACTGTTTTAAGAGCTGTTACTTTGTACAGATCAAGATGGCGATCTTACTATAAAAAGGATGATAGAGATCATAGTGTTCACCCTTACTAACTTGGCGCACACTATGGTACCCGGCATTGCACCTCACGCTTACACTACCAAGCGCCCCGCTCCTCAGGAAAACAAATGGCTTCTTGGCTTTTCAGGGTGTCTAATGTGATACTCTCCAAATCCCCTGAAGCTGGAGCAGTGATCAACTTCCCCTTGGTTCAAAGGTACTTCTGGGAGCGTGACATGTCTCACCGTAACATTTAGGTGGAACTGCCTCAATGTGAACAAATTCAAACATCGCTTGAGAAATGTTGTAAACTTGCCTAAAAGCCAACCACAACAGCTATCAAGCAGAAGTGACCATGTAGGCAAGTCACCGGGAAGCCCGTCACCAGTCATGTTTTGCTTATGATAGAAATACCAACTCATATGGTCCTGAAGCCGCAGACTCCCTTACGACTTAAGTCACGTCTTCAGCCGAGTGTCTTGAAAATGCCACTTCCTGTCAGTCGTAGCAGTCTGAGACAGCCTGACGCCGGCCCTGAAGGATGTGCTGAAAAGTTTCCATCAGACTCCCTCGCATGCTGTACCACATTTTCGGTTCAAGATCAGGCGATGACCAAGCTGAACTGATGAACTACAAACATAATTTACACCTAGTGTGTTAGCTTATGGTGATTTTTGCCTAGACAAGAACTTTGCGGAAAGTTTTATGGTGCTCACAAGCATTTCAAGTGCCCCAAGGGGCCAAATAAAGCATATATATGTGCGAAAATAAAGCATATATATATATATATATATATATATATATATATATATATATATATATATATATATATATATATATATATATATATATATATATATATACTTGTGCACAAGTGGGTTTTACTTTGGGTAGTTTTGTTAGCTCCTGCAGTCCAGCAGCACTCATGCTGGATTCTGGAGCTTGAGATGACATGCAGCGGTTTGGCTGGAAGCATTTTCATGAGGCTGCCTGTGGGGCATATATAAGCTAAAACCTGCAGCACAATAATGGAGACAGCAGAGACTTTCTCTATAAGCCAGCCAATGCGTTAGGTGGTGACTGGATCTTACAGATGACTTGGATTTATTTGCTCTATGTACGTTTGTGACTCAGTCTGATTGATTTCTGATCCATTCAGATATTACCGTTACGTACAGGAATAAATGTGATGAAGACCTTCAACACCTTAAAACATGGTGGCTTTGTATTTTCTGTCAGTTGAGCAGGAGACCCTGGGTGTTGTCTTCACATGGTTGTGCTGCTGTGTGTCCCTCGTTTGTAGTTACCTGCCTTGAACTATCTTCAGACTTTAGACCGCATTGGTCTGCCAAACATTAAAAGCTTTTATAGCCGAGATAATATGACAGGGACGCTTTGCTTTGTTTTGAAAGTGTATGTCAGACAGGCAACTGCAGACCAGAGCCACACATGACTGAAACATGTTGGTCTTACTATCCATACCCGTTTCATTTCTATGGCCTAACCCTGACCCTAAACCTAATTGGCACCTTAATCCTAAACCTAACGCCTACCCCAGAAAAAAGGTTCTCACAGTACTCGTAGAATGCGCAAAAATGTTCTCACTCAGCTCCAAGTACGTGTATACACACACACACACACACACACACACACACACACACACACACACACACACACACACACACACACCCTTGTTTTAAATACATACTGAGAACCATGTTGTGACTTTTACCCATTTTAACCCCCTCTGTGGCCTAACCCTGACCCTAAACCTAATTGACACCTTAGTCAAAAACAAGATCCGCGCTTTACTTGTGAAATGCGAGAAAAGAAATTCCCCTTCTGCAACTACAAATGTATACACACACAGATGCACAGATGCACAAACGTAGCTCTGCCGACTGAAGCGAGCGGATATTTCTCATACACAGCAGTTCAGAGGAAGACGGTTCGAACCAATGTTAAGAAAATCAAAATAAAATAGAAACTGAAAATCATTTTCTTGAGTGAGATTGTTAATGTCAACAGACTTCTATTGTTTGTCATGAACTATGTTGACGAGTCATGGCAGCCTTGATCCTTCTATCTCTCTCACAATCTCCTTTGACAGAAACCACATATCAGCATGGCACCCAGCTTTGAGTCTACGTCTACGAAGGAGTTTGCCCTCTCCTCCTCAGCACCTTCTGGTGCCTGTGCCCTGCTCCGCGCTCTAACTCATCGGCAGCGCTCAGCTCTAGCGTCGGCATGTTGTGCTAATGACTCCAATGACGATCAGGGCCGCACCATGATTCAAAATCATGCCGTGGTGATTGGTGACGACAACAGTAGTTGCATTAGATCCATTCTTTCATCACTCCTCGAATTCGCTCGCCGCCTCGGCTGTCTGTACTCCGTGTTGTTATGGCTGGTCTTCCACAGCGTGACGTTCAGATAGACTCGTGATGCTGCTAGCGATGTGAGTAAGGCCCTCTGTGTGATGACGGAAGAAGCGCGGGTTTACTGGAAAGCCCAGACGATCACAGACGGGGATCTGGGGGTGTTGGGGTGCCTGTGAGCAGCAGGAGGGATTCACACAGACGCTGATCGCCAGCCTGGCGCCTTGATGTGTGCTGGAAAGCAGACGAGGTGTTAACGTTTCAAGATTAGTGAGCGTGCCGCAAGTCAGACTCTGTTCCGATATCGCACAGTTTCACGTATGCACGGCACATCCACGGCGGGGCCGCTCGTTCTCACAGACAACACATGGGAAGTGAAAGAAAAGGGGAAATTCTTGCTCTGAATACATGCCTGGCCGCCCTTCAGGAGCAATAGAGTGGGTGTGGGAGCAGACAGAGTATACAAATGATGCCAGATCAGAAATATGAAATAACCTGAACATGCTTTAGGACGGTATGGTCAGAGAGATTAAGGGCTCTTTGTGTTCAAGGCAGTGGCGCTTGTCTTCATTGGGCTCTTTGTGGTGCCGAATACCAGCGGCAGTACCGCACACTATGATGAAGGGCCTTCTTGTGCAGGAGTCCGAAGATGTTCAGCAAGTCCTTTTTTTTTTCATCCAGTTTTGTGAAACTAGGTATGTAAGAACTCTGTGGGTTCACACTTGTAAGAAGCTGTCTGTGGGTGGAGAGACACCTCTATATTGCTTGCTTATTGTGCAAGCCGAGTTCATCGCTGCTCATATTGTGGAGCTCAGAGAGATCCAGTAAGCGGTACGCGACCACTGCTGATGCAAGGTAGCAGAAGTTGCTCGCCGTCCGTTTGACCCAGATCAATAAATCAGCCGATACACCCGATCACCTGAGGTGTATAAAGAAGCCCTGTGCACCCAATCACCATGGAGTCTCAAACAGAGCTGAGCAGGTAGCTCCTCCGCTCAGCTGAGGGAGAGGGGTGGGGGGATGGGGGGGGACTAGCACTGCCAGGATAAAAGCTGTGACTAGTACCGATTATTTAGATTCTGCAGCTCTCCTCCATAACTTAAAGTGACGGCAACGCCACTGGAAAAGAGTGACTGTAGCACAGTGTGGAGGGAATAAACAGTTTCTTCTTATCACAACAGACACACAACCAGAGGAAGTGACAATGGAAGTTTTCCCATGAATAAAAGCTCCAGATAGCGTTTCGAAGCCAGCGCCGCGTATCTTTGGGCCTAAATTTAGACGGCTGCTGTCAGCGTGGCATGCCGGCATTCAGACGTAGACGGAAACACGCATACTGTGTACGATTTGCTGCTTGATGGTGTCTGCACCGTTCAACGCCACAACGGATCTGCTCAGCCCCCCCTGGAGTGGGAACGTGCCGTGATCTCTCTAGTCGGACCTTAGGCATGATGTAACGAGCTGTTGTTATTCAGGAGCTGTTCAAGTGCTCCTTCGGGAAGTCCCCAGCTCGGCCCACATTCGCTCTGCTGTTTGAAACCGCTGCAGAACTCCCTCAGGAGTTTTTCATTTTTCTTTTTTTTTCTTTTTTGTCGACCTCCTGCGGGTTCAAAACCCAGTCGTTTCTCAATAGTTAACCACCTAAAGTCCCGTCACTTTGTGTCACTGTTTAAAAAGAGGAAATGACAATAAACAGAAAGGTATACTCCGCACGCGCAGAGGCGCGTAACACTACATATGGGGAGATGACGACTGCGCGGTGGTTTGTCAGCGTAGGGCGGCCTCAGTCAATCAGGAGTAATAATTACATATGATTCTCGCATAAAATGCCGCTGTTTAATTAGAAGATTTGTGAGGATGGCGATCATGATTCATCACTACCAGAAGGCATTTGAATCGCCTCATCCAGACAGCTGGGTAAACAGCGAGCGACGTTCCTGATATTCCTGTTCCTTTGGACGGCTGAATGGTTCCAGGAAGAAAATGAACGCTTCTGGCCGTAGTCTGAAAATCTACTCTAGAATCTTTTACCGTGTGTGTTGCTGTTAGACCAGGCCTTAGGCTCTTCTCAGCTATCAGGTGTGTGGTCCTATTGTTTGTGTTCATATATACGGTAGATGTCTGCCCCCCCCCCCCCTCATGTCAGGCTAACTCAGAGATCTTTGTCTTTCTGCTGCTTGCCTTTCTGCACCGTCTGTGGTTCCACCAGTTCCTGTCTGTCCTGTAATGTTTTGGAGATTTGTAACTGTTCAGCTTCCCCTCCAAAAATGATCTGCGTCTGCATCTTTTTTCCGCAAGCGCTGCGCCTCAGCCACAACGCACAGAAACCCCGTGCGCTCACAGACAGCCGAGTCAAACCTGCAGCTGTTAGTGAAGCCCCAGCTAATGGGTCTGTAGAGTGTTGCATGCGGAGCTTAAGCCGGGCTGAGTTGCCGTCTTTGGTTGAAACTAAGAACGTTTCTGTCTGATGGGTTGTTTTGCAAGTCGGTTTGGTAAGAATCAAGCGGTGGTCCATAAATGTGTCGTAAACGGGTGTATTTTTTCTCTGAGGCCCTCTTAATACCTTCTTTCTGGTTCTTGAAGGAGACATTGTTTCTGGCCAATTTCCACATGGTCATCATTTATTTTTAAGTCCATTATTATCTCACCCAACAGTAAAGTACCAAAGCCCTGTTCTATAGCTATTTTACATTTTTTTTATGAAATACAGAGAGACACCTGAACAATGTCCCCTGTTTTTTTTATGCAATGTTATGAAAACAGGTGTTTACACACAGGGCTGCTATTTGTCTATTTTGTCAACAGTTATTTTAATCCACAACTGCTTTGTTAATGGCCCGCTCTCCTTTCTCAGTGTCGGCTCATGGTTTACTGGACCTTCCTGAGTCAAACCAGGTCTGATTGAAAATCTAAAATACTGAAATCCATCCATCAATCAATCAATGAGGTATTGGTGGAGGTTCGTAAATATAGACGTCTTTATGATTCGTCGATCATCGTTAGTAATTCCTGGACAGAAATCGCCGTCTTTCTTGGAAGAAAGTAGGAGGCTTTAAAATGTTGGAAAGAGCTATGATTTCTACTTCTAAGTCGAGTGGGTACGGTTTGAGTAGGAACACAACTCCTCGCCCTCTAGAGTCTAGGAGAACAGCACTGCTTGGGAGGAAAACAAATGCTGCAGACACACGTCTCAAATCCGCACGGAACGTGCATGCGTCGAGCATTGACCAGCATTAATTCTGTTTCGGTTGAGTTGTGTTTGCATTTTAGGTTGTGAGCTAGAGCTGATCATACGCAGTCTAGATTCTCTAAGCAGCAAAGCAGAAGTGGGACATGACCCATTCATTCTGTTCTTGTTGTAATATTCATAATCAAACCAGCACAATCAGATCGTTACAAGTTTGTTAAAACCATTATTAATACCATAATTTAAAAAGGTCTCGTGAACTTGAGTTGTGCTGCTGCCGAAGGAGACCTTGCCTTGCACCTTCTGCGTTCAACTTTTTCTGTGAAACCATGTCATACTTAAGAAAGTCTTGGTTTTGACACATGTACCACCCAACCCCACCCTGTCCACTTCACATCCATCTCCCTGTTCTATGTTCTGCTCTGTTGGTAGCAATTATGTCACACTGTGGACACGGCTCTCCCCCACAACTTCCTGTTGTGTTTTGTAGTTATCTTTTCTAGGTTTGTTTTAAAAATAGAATAAATAATACAATGTAAAATTCAAGTCACTTCCAGGAAGAACACTAAAACAAGTATTAAAGTACAAAATCAAACCATTGCTCTTTTAACTACCCTAAAGTGAAAGAAGAACTGCAGTAGCCGATATGTTCATAAAATGCATTTATTTAAAAGATAACAATCATGGTGGTGAGGGAACCAGATGTCTGTTGTCAGCGCAGCAAAGTTAGCTGCTTGGAGCTCCTGGCTAACGTCTGGACGGACTGTTGTTGTACAGATCTGCTATTGCTGTTTTTGAAGAATATTTTCGTCCAGGAAGACCGCATTGCTCGTCGAAGGTTATCAACAACTCAATAAAGGACTCCTTTTCCACGGTATAAAATGACATCATTTCCTTCGAGAGATCTTTAGGTACAGCCAACATGCAGCTGTGTCCATCTGGGGCTTTCCTCTTCGTATTTAATCGTTTTAGTAAAAGCACTTTGAATTTGCTGCCGGTGAAAAGCTGTTCCAGAGCTGGTTGACGGAGCCGCCGCACCTGTTGACGGCCAGATGGCGAACACGTAAATGCTTGTGGAGGTCTGTGGTTTGAGTCCTTTGCTGTCACTAAACGTCTGCGCAAGTGGCACAACGCCTACGTTGCATCCTGTGGTTTACCTTTAAAGCCAAAATAATCCCAAATAGGCACCTTTGTATTTGTCTTTGCAACCAGTTCCTCCGTTGCTTTTTGACATTTCTGTTCTGAAGCGGCAGATCTGTCCGTGCATGGTTACATTGCTCCGCCCACAAAGTCCAAACGTCACCTGCAGGAATATAACGGCCATCGCCGTTTGTTGGACCAACGCATATAGGTTGGAAAACTGGCACATATCGCCCAGCCTTAGGTTACTCCCTAGTTGCAATACACTTCCAGACATCTGGGGTGGGGTCGTTATTTTGGAGTTCTTACACTGTCTAGAGTTTCCTCATATTTTTCACCGTTAAATCTATAAAAAAAAAGCATCTTAATGGGAAGTATATACCCTGGGTGAAAAGTTTTTATCATTTCACGACAGCCTTGGTCCTCCACAGTAGCGAGGGGTTCTATATCCTTAATGATCATCTGCAGGATCAAAGAGCTCCGCGGCCATGTTGGGTGTGCATTGACTTCTGAATAAAGTCTCCATACTGCTTTGCCTGAGGAAGAGAAATACAAAGCACATTAGCCCACTGGAATAAAACGATCCCAAGTCCGATTTTCTTGGAGTGAAATTCACAACATCTCAGGGGGATTTTCAGCTCACAGCCAAGCCCAAAATGAAAACAATGAGCACGTCCGATCTCCAGCCAGACAGACGTACACCCCCCGGCCTCAGGCAGCGGCCGGCGTGACCTAAAGCTGGGACCTGTGCAGTGTTGGTGTTTATTGTCAAACGTTATGTCCATTATTAACACTGCAGTAAACCTGCATTTACTGGACTGCTTGAGGCCGCGTCACCGTCCTGCGTTAAATAAGTGAAAGCCTCTTTCTACGGGGTGGTGGAGCGGAGGACATGGCCGTTTAAAGGAAGGCCTGTTTCCATTGATAAGAGCACATCAACGTCCTTATGTGTGTTTTGAGCCTGAGCTCATTTGTATTCAGTGACTCAGCGGTACAGATAGGCGGCCCGGCAGCTGGAGAACAAGCGTAGCATTAAGAAAGTGCTAGATTATGTCAAATCTGAGCAACCTCAGGACACACTTTGTTTTATTCAGGAAGTGTGTCTGAACATGAGGGCGCTAAAGGCTATTTTTCTTTTAGATTAGCCTTTTTCTACTCTTATTCTTCCGTTTAACCCTGTAGTTGATGAGCAGCCACTCTTATTTGCCAAATACCTCGTCTACTTTGCTCGCACAGAACCAAAGGCTGAACTGTTCCTCTTTTCTCACTGCATTTCTCTGTTTTTGCTTCTCCTTGACAGTCGTCGGCAATGATGGTGCGAGTGACAGCTTATCTGAGGGCTGCGTTTTTTGTCATCACCCTCCTGGCAGCTGGTAAGATACCCACTTCTGCTCTTGTCCAGTCCCAGCTGCAGCTTGCTGTGGGCCGTAATGAATCCAGGCTATGCTGCTTTTTGCCGTTAGTGATTTCATCACCCCGAGGAAAAGGATAGTGATTCTCATTTTCACTGTATCCAGGACAACAAATTAACAAGTTCCTCTCATATTTTTATTCAATCTCATCTCATCAAAGTTGTTCTTAGTAAATCAGTTTAAATGGAGAAACATGTATTTAGGCTTTTCTTGTTAGTTTTGATGCGCGTGACCTACAGCTTTTAAACAAAAGATCGTTTTTAAAAAGCTTAGCTGCCAAAGGCCTTTGCTGTTAACTGTGTGCTTTTTTTCAAGCCTGCTGATAAAAAGTTAAGTCACTTTAAGAGAGCATTGTGGAGCAAAGAACATTCTAAATTTCAGCGAAAATCCACAAGGAGTGGACTGCAGCCTGAGTTGGGGCTTCAGGAGCCATGACAACCATCCTGAAGCACAAACATTATCAGAAGAGTCTTAACAGGACCAAGGAGAAAAAACACACAAAAATGTTGCTCAGTTGCCCAAACTCTTCTCTTCGGATGACAGTAAACTTAGTATTTCATTTGGAAGTGAAGGTGCCAGTGTCTGGAGGAAAGGTGGAGAGACCCAGAATCCACATGGATGGATGACTTGGGAAGCATTGTCGTCTCCTGGTGTAGCTGCACCGCGTTTTCTGGGGTCAGAGACATCAACCAGAACATTTCAGAGCCCTCGGTGCCTCCCTCTGCTGAGAAGCTTTATTGAGATGCAGATTTAATTTCCCAGCAGGACCTGGTCCCTGCCCACACTACCAGAAGTACCAACACCTGCCTGAATGACCGCGGTACCGCTGGGCTTGATTTGCCAGCAAACTGACCTGACCCGAACCGCCCAGAGAATCTGTGGCACGACTCCACAGAACGAAAGCTGCTCTTAAAGCGCCGGCAGCTTCCTGAACTCCTCAGCAGAGTCCCAGGCGGGCCTCCTTCATGCCCTGTTGCACCGAGGCAGGAATTATTATGGAGGGGCTCCTGCCATCTACTGTAAAACTCCTTTTTTATTGGTCTGTGTAAAATTTCAAATAAACAAACTATGTCAACAAAAGAAGGATTTATGAGAGAACGGTCTTGTTTTATTATGGTCCTCAGTAATAGGTGTGGTTGTTTTCTAAATCCTTTGCTGACACATGAGGCCTCTGCTTGACCTCGGTGCTCTTTCACTTGTGTAATATGAGTATTTTAAGATTCAGCACCAGATCGGCAACTGCAAGATAAACTCCTTATCCTGTGTGGAAATAAGAGTTCAATCACCACAGAGAGCGTCCGGAACAACTTTGACTAACTCACGTGTGCACCAGCCTTTCTCATTCCATAAACTAGTCATGTTAAGTTGTTTTGTTGCCAGGACAACCCTAATATCTTAACTCAAATCGTAAAGTTGAGCTTCAGTATGTTACGGTTTGAATATTTGAATTGGTTATTTACCGGCCTGAACAAAACGTGGTGCGTATGCAGGCTGTAAAATAAACATCTGGTTTATCTCAGCAGGTTCCAGTGAACATGACCTTTTCCTGGAGTTTTGTGGCCAATGGCGCCACGGCAAGGACCCCCTGAGCCTGGACATCAGCGTCTCTCCAGGCTGTGCTGGGATCAGTGTCTCAGCCAACGAGAGCTCTCTGTCCGTCAAAGGAAGCATCACGGCCAAGTGTCAAAGGACTGATGTGATTCCTCTCAACAAATCCGGATTTGCTTCGCAGGGGGACACGGACTTCTGTTTGCTCTGGGAGCCTCTGCTGGACCAGATGATGCTTGAGGTGAATCAGTTGGAAGAGACCCTGGTGTCTGTGCTTGGTATAGGCTGAAGATGCTAGAGCTCCAACTCACTGTTGTCATGTGTTATCTTGCTCATGGGCATGGAAGTAACAGGAAGCTGCTTGTTTGGTTTTGTTTCACTTTATTTTATTTTATGTTTTTTTTTTTGCAAAGGTTGGTGGAAGAACCCTCATTCTTTGCCCTCCTTCAAGTCCTGCCGAAAAGTGTTGCACCGACCTGAGTCAGGGCGTAAATCATCCCAACGCAAGCTACGGCATCGTCAATGGAAGAATCCGAACTGATCACATCTCACACAGAACCATGACAGGCTACAGCTTTACCGGACAGAACACCAGCTGCAGTAAGCAGAGCTTGATAGCTTAGAATCAAACGTGGAAATGAGCCGGATTTAGTGATGAAAGTTTTAATGATGAGATGAGAAAGATTTAGTGATGAGACGAATGTTTCAATAATCAAATATTTTGTCTTCTGCACATAATATTTCACTCCTAAGAGGTTTATGTGAGCAAAGTAACCCTCTCTTCTAACTTGTTCTCTGCAGAGGTGTTGTGTGACCAAGCCAACCAGACCTATGTGAAAGGGTGCGTTTTTTTTTCCTCCCTCCTCCACGTTTCATAACAAGAGTGTTTTTGACAACACCCTTCCTCATCTGGCCGCTTGTTGTGATCCCTAATTTCACTGTTGGGAATGTTAATGTAATCCAGTGCGCATCAACAAGCAGGAAGCTAAACTCTAAACGTTCTGTGCACACGAGACAGCGGTGGTTCCTTTGAGCTTTAACACGTGTGTTTCTGCCTCTGCTCCTGGAACAGGTTTCACGGCACTAAACACCCCTGTGCTCTGAGGTCAGAAGAAACGATGACCAGAAGTTTCAGGGGTCAGACATTCACATCAAATGTCAAATGGGACAAACAAGAGGTAATTTTATTAATTACATTTATACACACACATTGCTCACAACTTAATAAACGTAGTCCCACTGTAAGGCAGGGTCAGTTTATTTGTGAAGCACATTTCAGTTAGAAGACAATTCAAAGAGCTGTACACGAACAGAACATTAGAAAAGAAACCATTTCGGAGGAAAGCACGTTGCAGCACGCTGTGTGTAGAAATACAAGCTGATGACACTACGCGGAACACGGTGGAGGCAGCATCACGCTGTGGGGATGCAGTTCTTTGGAAGGGTTCGCAGTTTAGTGCATAGGTGTAATATAGAAGAAGGAAAATGAGCCGTGCCTGCCTATTCCTGCTGATATAATGTTATATTCATTTTGAGAAGCATTGAAGTAGAAGGTGGCGTTCTTTTGGCAAAAACAAGACTCCTACTAGTCTCAGAGCAGCGGCCCTAAGAGCCGTGGGTTGGGCAGTAAAAGCTTGAGCCTTTGGCCAGCAGCTCTCATAGAAGAGGGAGGATACACTAAAGGTGAATAACTCCAACGTTCACGAAGCTCTTCTTCCTATCCGAGTTTAATTCAGGTCTTCAAACACTGTGCTGAGGGTGTTTTGCAGGTACTGATTTTCTCATAGGCCTCCTTTGATGCTTCTTTCTCAGTCTGCAGATTGAATCGCCTCCGTGAAACTATTGTTTTGCAGACATGTCTGTTCATCTCTTAAATCTTGGGAACACAGCTCCTGTTGTCTCATAACACAAACATGTTTGGCAGATCACTCATGAGAAATGTGAAGTGTGGGAAAAAAAGTAGTTTGATGATTAGAAGTCGGCGCCTAAACCATAAACGCAGCAGCTTTAGTCCACATTTAGCTCCTTCGCAGAGTTTGTCTTCTGAAAGAAAACAACAACCAAGCAGGTGGGGACCTAAACCCGGTTTGTAGGTCGCTGCCCCACTCCGTCTGTTTTCACGATGAGCCCACCGCAGGACTTTCTCGCTTTGATACTGGATGACGTTGGTGTGTCCTTGCATAATTACTGTAAGTTCCTGTGCAATTATATTCCTGCAGCTGCTCCGCCGTGTGAAGGAATCGGTTCAAACGAAGTTATCAGGTGCAGCGTCGCAGCACAGGCTCCTAACTTTGCAGCAGGTTCTAAACAAGGGAGGGAGAACTCATCGAAGCAGAGAGCAGCCGTGATGGGGGAGCGGTTAGCCACATGAAAGCCAGGAGTAGCAGCTCCTCACTGACAAGTAGAGGATGCTTCTAGAAAGCTGACATTTTCCAGCAAAGTGTCTTAAAATAAAGTCGTTCAAAGGAGCACCCAGCAATCAGCCGACAGATCTACTCATTATGACTGTATACAGCAGGGCTGGGGGATGAGGTGCGCTCGCACAAACACAGCTGCAGGGTGGTACATGTCGGGTCTGATGGACTTTCTTTGCTAAGTAGTTCCCCTTTTACCTGGCAGGTTTTGACTTGTGTGTCAACTGGCTCTGTGACCTTTTGCTTTCTGTGACTATTTTCCGCTTCTAGTCCAGTACAACCGTCTACATCCCTCGTAGTATGGCGCCAGCCACCAGCATATCAAGCGCAGTGTCCGTAACGTTCTACAAGAACAACTCCCTGTTCGAGGTAAGCCGCTGTCCTCTCTGTGAGGAGGTCTCAGGAGCTCCTCGTTGTCCTTTCTTTCCCATAAGTCCACGTTTTCTGCTGCGTCACTCCTGGTTCTCCTTGGTAAATGCTTATTGTTGGAAGGTAAACGTGTGTCTGTGTGTAAATTTCAGGCGGGCTACAACGAGGTCAAGCTTCTCAGAGACGTGGTGGAAATCACAGTGGGGAATGAGGTCATCGCCAATCTGTCTGAGCCAATCAAGATCGTCTTCAAACATGATGTCATATCTGTATGTTTGTAGGTTTTTCTTTCTTTTTAAATGTTTGATGGAGTATCGAGTGGAATGGAGCATGTTCCCGTGTGTGTATTTCTAGGAATGTAGTGAATTCGGTTATCAGGGTTGATCTGGTCGTGTCATGTTCACTCGTCTCCAGTGACCAAACGGATGCGGTATTTGTGTAGCTCGGAAACCAAATCTGAGAGTGTAGATGATGGAAGATCATTTTCTTATTTCATCTCTATCATCTAAGACCTTCAGCATCTTTCTCCGGGTCCTTTGTGAGCATCTGCTGCTGTGAGAGATGCTAAATATCACGTTAGCATGGAACACATGAATCCTGCACACACTGATACTGCCGTGATGTTCTGTTGGTGAAATACCAGCTCTTCACTTCTAGAAATGGAAATGTATGAAAACTGCTAAACTGTCCAAGCTGAGTTAGACTGGATGAAGGGCGCCGGGGAACAGCAGTTGTGAGTCTATCGCAAAATGTTCCATTCCATTTAGGACCGGAATTTGACTAGGCCATTCCACTACATGAATATCATTGGATCTAGACCTTTAAGGTTGAGTCATACTCGTGCGTTGGGTTGTCGCGCTGGTTTGTGTGCACGAGACCATACAAGCACTGTAGACGTTTAAACTTGTCAAGGCTGTAGTTGCAGTAGTCACCAAAAACACAGAGTGGCAGTACTCAACAAAATAAGCAGAAATGCAGTAAAATAAGAAGGAAATGGCCACACTTCCATAATGGCCACGCGCAACATTGTATATTCATGAAGAATATAGGATTATTGAAGAATAGTAGGTATGTTAATGGCAGCTACACAGAAATAAACGGTGGAGGTAGAAGAAGGCTGTATATTTATGTAGCCGTTGTACACAGAAAGACGTGGAGATGGGAAGACAGCATGTCTGTGAAGCTCATATGGATCTTTTTTTTTTTTTTTAATAAAAGATGACGTAAGCGTTGCTTTACTTAATAAAAGCTGAATGCTTTACATAGTGTGGGGAGTTGGTTTAGACTTTATTTACACTGCAGGTGATGGAAACAGAAACCAAAATCCTTGTTTGTTCCCAGAGGCTTGGCCAATAAAGTCACCGCTGAAAGGCTGCCAGTACTACAGTGAATGCTGTTTTCAGTCACAGCATAAACTGTAACAGCAGAGCATTTAACAAAACTGCTGCTTGAAACGTCTGGGCCATTTGATGTCAGTACAGGCAAACTTGTTCGGCGAGGGCTCCTTTGAATCCCCCCGTTTTGAATGAGGCGGGCGCGTGCGAGCCGCGGCAGGTTACAGAAATTCGGAGGTGCGCGACCTTGCACCGCGGCGGGGCGGAGACATCGCACCCTGTTCAATGCGACGAGTAAACACCTAGCTTTACTGTGGCTCTGGCTGACGGTTCAGGGTAAATGTTCTGCTTAAAGGTGACACTCTGCAGCCTCTGCCAGGGGTTTCCTACCAGGATTGTCCTGTTCAGTCATCAACTCAACTCTGGACCGTCTTTGCTGCTAGATTCTGGAAAACCTTAAATGAGACGTCTTATTTGTTCCCAATCTTCAAAAAAGGCCAGATCTGTGGAATGCATAACTAACGGAGCTTCAAGAGATGTTTTAAAGCTTGTTTCTGCTTTAAATCCTCCATAGAACATTTATACTTATGTTATTGGAGAATAAATGACTTACAGATGAACTGAATTGACCAATTAGCATACTTGTGAAGCCACTCGGTTGAACTGGCTCCTATTAGGGAGTGAAAGGGCAAGTGGAGGCTGGTTACATTTGCTTATTACACTTCATGTTCTGGTTTGTACGCAAAATCAAAAACTATCATTTGTTTTCTACTTGACCATTATGTACAACTTTCTGTCGGTGTGTCACAAACCATCTCAACCATCATACATGGAGGTTTGTGGCTGGACCCTGTCGTCTTATTGTAAACATATTTATGGGCTCTGTGTTATTTTGAGCTGTAAATAGAGCTGTGTTTGGGGGGGGGGGGGGGTAGCTGCACATACAGGTGATTTCTAAACCTGTTCACAAAAACCAATTCCCTTATTTAATTTCAATTGCGTCTTGTTTATCACTCTGAGCGTTGGAGAGAACACACAAAAACCACCAGCAGGTTTCTGTCCTGCGCTCACACTTGCGAAACCAAGATGCGACGGCTTGTCTTCTGATAACGCTCGTTCCCTGCAGGCCTCACAGCGCCTCGTTGGGGTGCCGTCTTCACCTCAGTGTACATGCTTTGGAAGAAACGGGATCTTTTTGTAGCTCCGTTTGCAGCTGTCTGTGTTTAAGTCAGAGGTCCAAAAGGTTCTCTGTGTGAATAAATGTTTCCTTTTTGTTTCAGCGGAAACATAAACGGAGGTGTGTTTCCTGGGACACTCGGAAAGGTCGGAACTCTTTGAGCCACGAGTTAAAAACTCATCATGTGACGCTGCGTTTTATTCAGCACAATGATTGCTTATGGTTCCGTCTCCTTGGTGCAGATCCTCTGAAGGTGAACTGGTTGGTGGATGGATGTAAGACGATCAAGAATGGAGACCAAAACACGGAGTGCCTCTGTGACCACCTGACTTATTTCTCCGTGCTGGTGGTGAGACCTGCTGCTCATCCTGCTCTTTAAAACAATAAAACTGTGACGTGGATTCACTGAACAGGATCATTTCCTCTTTTGCTGCACATCATTTGCTCTCCTTGCACTGTTTCCTTGCAGCAACTGGAGCCTGGACCAGTGCGCCATCTGCTGCCACTCACTGTCATTACATCTGTAGGCTGTGCTGCGTCGTTCTTCAGCTGTATCGCTGTCATGGTCTTTTTCTGCAGGAACAGGTTAACCAACTCTTTGAGCATATTGACATAAACAATGTTTCTTTAGTCATGTTTAGGGCTTTTTAAAGTACCAGGATCATTTCAGTTTAGAAACTACATTCATTTCCAAAAACTAACTTCAGGAAGTGAAGTATTTAACTATACAGTATAACTACGCTGCTGTTTAAGCCTTTTTCAGAGTCAGTGGAAACCCTGAGTTAGAAAGTGCAGGGGCGAGCTCTGATGGCGCAGGGCTAGTGAGCATGACCCATGTACGGAGGCCTTCAGGCCTGGACGCGGCTGACCCGGGTTCAATTCCGGCCTTTGCTGCATGTCTCTCTCTCTCTCTGTCTCTCTCTCTTGCTCAAAAAAAAAACGTTCATGTCAGCGTACTTTGTAAAAAAAGAGCCACTAGTGCCACAAAACCCCAGAAAAGGAATCAAAAAGAAAAAGTTCAGCAGGGAAGGCAAGCATTGAGCACGTCAACGTTTTTCTCAATAAGTAGATTTCCAATGAGCCTCCAGACATGAAATTCACACCAGACGTTGGTAACAATCCACACATATCCACAAATACAGAGTAACGAATGCAAACTAGCTCATAAATTAACTCAGAGGATGAGGAGCGAATAATGTTACTGATATTCATTAAATACTGAGAAGAAAGTGTGGAATGACAACTCCTTTCTGTAAAAGTTAGTCCCATATAGTCCAGTGTGATTTTTACCTCTTTTTCCTCACAAACTCTTTAATCCATGAAGGTTCTGCTCCTTTTTTGACTCTGGGTTGGATTCCTGTCAGCTGATTGGCCTATTTTAACTACTTTATTAATTACTACTACTGCGTTTTTGTGCCAGTAGCCCCATTAGAAATATTTAAACTGGGCAAAACGTTGACGTGCTTAATACTTTGTTCCTTCGGTACCTGTAATAACTATTTAGCCGCGTCTTTCCTTTGGTAACCTGCTCCTGTCCCTTCCTCTGTCCCCTCAGGAGACGATCAAAGGAGCAGTCGGTAGCCATCCACCTCGGCTTGGCTTCGTCCCTGGCCTTCCTCAGTCTGCTCTTCTTCTTCACCGGGGTGCTGGTCAGTGCGGAAGGGAATGTGTGCACCTGGGTGGGGGCCATGCTCCACTACGCCCTGCTCAGCTCCCTTACCTGGATGGGGATAGAAGTGTTTAACACCTTCTGGTTGGTCTACATGGTGTTCAGACCCTCGCCACGGCCCGCTGTGTGGTACCTGATCGGTTTCGGTGAGCGTGTAGAGCATTGTTTCTCAAAATGCGTTTAGTCTTCAAGGCGATGCTCAGTTCCTGATTGACCTGTTCAAAATTCTCTCCCAGCTTTCCCTGTTGTTCCTGTTGTCGCCCTGGCTGCTGTGGGAGATATTTATGGCGTTCTAGAGATTGCGAACGCCGACGACGTCTCCGAGCCTTATCACATGTAAGCTTTCTCACATCTGAGCTGACGTTATCAGAGCAGAACCTGTGATTGGCCGAACAATTCAATTCAATTCAATTTTATTTATATAGCGCCAAATCATGAAACATGTCATCTCAAGGCACTTTACAAAATCAAGTTCAATCATATTATACAGATTGGGTCAGATTATACAGATTGGTCAAAATGTCCTATATAAGGAATCCAGTTGATTGCATCAAAGTCCCGACAAGCAGCATTCACTCCTGGGGAACCGTAGAGCCACAGGGAGAGTCGTCTGCATTGTACATGGCTTTGCTGCAATCCCTCATACTGAGCAAGCATGAAGCGACAGTGGGAAGAAAAACCACCCATTAACGGGAAAAAAAAACCTCCGGCAGAACCGGGCTCAGTATGAACGGTCATCTGCCTAGCAGTGATTAATGGGTGGACTTCTTTGATTTCTGTCTTGTTTGTGCTTTTTGCAGGTGCTGGATGAAAATAACTGAGCAGAAGGCCTTACTGGCTCACTTTTTGACCACCATGACACTCCTTGCCATCCTGGTGCTTTCTGGGATCATCATGCTCTTCCTTGTCTACCGGGAGATCCGCACCAGGGATGAATGGAAGCAGAACCGAGTGGCTTTTTTCAGCATCTGGGGTCTGAGCTGCCTCTTTGGAACAACTTGGGGTCTGACCTTCCTGAAGTTTGACCCACTGGCAGACTTTATTCTCTTCTTCTCCTGCTTCCTCAACTCTTTTCAAGGTTTGTGTTGGTGGGGAACATCCTGTCCTGATTGCACTCTTAAGTCTTGCTTTTGCGAACGCAGAGTTTATCCTCTCATGGGATTGACTTTAGATTCTTTTGTAATTTCGAAAACAGAAGGACAGAAAGCTCTCTGCTAAGCACAGAGAAACCCTTCGGGGGGTTCACAGCTTTAATCTGTTGAATGACAGGGACATTTCCATTGTCCTCACACAGATAAGTGGCCATGTATTTGTTGGGAAAGGTCCATTGTATCAGTGTGGGAATGATAGTGTGGCCATGGCTAATCAAGGTCTCTGTTACTGAGGCCTGACATAAATAAAGCACTTTCCTCTCACATGCAACACACAAGGTTTTATTCACATCCAAAGATTATTTTCAGCCCCTTTTTATTCATTTATCCTAAAAAGCTTACATAGAGTTCAATGATGATTAGGGTTAAGCAACTAAAAACTCAAACTGCAGAATTGTGAAGTAACAAATTCTTCTTGTTTTGTCTGGTTCCCAGGCTTCTTCCTGATGCTGAGGTTCTGCATGTTGGACTGGATCCGGAAACAGGCCGACAGGTCGGTTCTAAGCAGAACCAGCTCCGGATCTGCCAAGCAACACATGCTGCAGAACAGCGAGAAGAGGTGACCGCTCCAAGTAAAAGCTGTGATGTCGAAAACTGCAAGCAAATCCAAGCAGTCAACTCGTGTATAAAAAAACTAAATCCAGTCTACTACTGGACCATATCGTTATAACTGAAAAATTGACTCCAGTGTTGTCAGGTCAGGTGGAGGTATGTGAGAGATTGTTATGCTGTGATGTTCTCACAGGACACATTGGAAACCAGCTGGATTGGTTAGAAGAAGCACACTGAGCTTCTGAAGACTGATGGACTCACACTGAGACAGAGTGAAGTGGTAAAACCACAGATTTGGTGTCAGAATTGTGATGAAATCATGTCATAGCCTTAACAAACTACTGATTGTATCTCATTTAACTTAAAAGGGATTTTTATATAGAACAGAATGTTATTCAAACGCTTCTATATCAGGTTTTCTTCAACATCTTTGTAATCAGCAAACCTGAATCTAATATATCAGCCATAATAATATGACCCCTCGCCTTATAAGAATTAGATCACCTTTCTGCCTCAGGAAGAGGTCTGACCCGTCTGGACTTTGGTAAAGAACTGGCTGTTCCCTGCAAGGGTCTGTTACACATATGTCAGCAATAAGACTCTTTGGGTTGTGAGGGATGATTGTTTTTGATGGACTTCCATCCCACAGAGCTTGGAGGTTTTCAGAACAAATCCAAGGCAACTTTTTGATACCAGTCAGGTGAAAGTGACATCTCTAGGGGAGTCCATCTAACTTCTGGCATAAAGGGCTACCAGTGGTCTGTAATAACAGTCAAATGTTATAGAGCTGCTAGGAGAAATCTGCTGTTGACCAGAATCTGACAGCTTTCAGCTTGATGGGCCCTGACCTGTGGCTGGCCTGTCGGAAAGTCAAAAACCTTTTTGCAGTCAGTTAACGCACCATAACTAAGCTCTACAAGGTCACACTCACCGCACTCTTCGGCGTGGACGCTGTTACCGAGTGAAAAAGACTTCAACTGATTTATTTTCAGTATCGGTGAGGTGTCTGAAAAAAAATGATTTTCAATGAAGCACAAAAGGTGTGAGAAGCTGTCTAAAAGAAGCATTTCCTTTCTTTGACATGTTGATACATATGCAGCGTTTCCCGCAGGAATTTGGTTATGCGAGGCGGGGGGTTGTTGGACGACACGTTGCCCGCGGACCGACTCGCGGAGCGGAGCGGGGGGGGGGGGGGGGTGAGACGACGACACGTTGTCCGCTGACCGACTCGCGGAGGGGGGGGGGGGGGTGAGACGACGACACGTTGTCCGCTGACCGACTCGCGGAGCGGGGGGGGGGGGGGGGGGGGGAGACGACGTCACGTTGTCCGCGGAGCGGGGGGTATCCATGTGTTTTTTCCCTGCCATTCACGCACGCGCGAAAGCAACAACAACAAACCGCGTGTTAACGTCACTTTTTTTTTTTTTTTTTTTTTTTTTTTTGGGAATGTTGGCGAGGCGGTAGCGTGAGTTTGGCGAGGCGGCCGCCTCGCCAAGATAGCGCTGCGGGAAACCCTGATATGTGTGGTTTAATCAGGCTGTGAGAGAGAGCAAAAGCTAGAGCAGATAACAGGAAGGCTTAACATGTTCCAGCAAAGTTGCTTCGTTTGATCCTTCTGAACTTCCAGCCTGTTTGTTTTGGAGCATGCCGGACCTGAAAACCTTGGCAACCTTTTGGACGTCTGAGTTAGATTCTCAGGGGAATTCCCAAGCAGACTGCTAGCAATGCTGATTTCTAAGATAAGCTGCTGAAGACCACAATGATTTTGTTTTAAAACAGTGTTTTACAGTGATTACTCTCTCACACGCAGTATGATGTTGCCGCTCAGCAGAATATGGATCATCTATGGTCGTTCCTGTAGGAACACTATGAAAATTATTCAGAATACTATAATTATGTTGGCCTATAGTACCGCTTTTCAAAAGAAATCAATCAGCTCAAATCTGCCTCAACAGAGCAAAGCTTTACAGAAAGGGAAAATAGCAAGTTGGCCGGAAAATATGAATCAGTGAATCTGTAGTGACAAGTGGTAAAAGTAACATCTGGATTACCGTAGTTTAGTGAGGTTACCTTATCTGTGGATGATAATGTGACGTCTAGTTAATGCTAATCTGTATGGAAATATTTTGGTCACCCTGGGGCCTGATCTTCTAAGGATCTATACTGTTGATTGGATATTTAAGAAGGGAGATAATATTCTAGATTTTCTTTTTCTCATTTGTTTTTATAGCTATTATAGGGAACTGATTCCTATTTTATCCTCAGTGGTGGGTCAGTTGCTGTGAGCCTACAGGCTAATGCTTCTTTGTTCCCTTTTAGTAGGGTTAGTTCTGTTTGGGATTCCAGAACTGAAACGATCATATTAGGCGTGTTTCTTTTTTTTTCTGCTTGATTAGTGTCAGTTTCACTCTGAGTATAAGCACACTTCCTTATCTGATCTGTTCAGCTGACATAGGTTGATATTTGTGAATAAAATGGGGAATTGAGTTTGTGCAAATAATTTCACATCAAATAAAAATATGAAAAGAGAATATGAAGGAGTTTAATGCTTCGGTTGTAAATTCCACCGTCCACCGATCAAATCCGGTTGAGAGGAGTTCTTGATGACTTGATCCTTCTGTCCTGGGTTTGGATGAAAGAACTCCACCCCACACCTTACTCAGGAAGTTCAAACTCAGGCCTGGAGCCTGCGTCTCCAGAACCCCTGACTGGTTCTAGTTAAAGAATGAACTGTTTTTAGTTGAGCTTCTGAATTCTTTGGGAATGACATTAAGCTTTATTAGCAGACAGAGAAATGTGAAGCTCAACGTTTGTGTTCTACTCTGCTGTGATTCTGTTGTATAAAAAGAATACGTGATTATTGAAGAGTTCCTTAATATAAGCTTTTATATTTGAAAAGTTTTTTTTTTATTTCAACCTGTACTTTTTATATCTAGTTGATACGCCGTGTGAAATAGCACTTTAGACTGCTGTTGTGTTGTTCAGCCTCAGTTAGCCGCCGCTTGTTGTTCTACCTGTGATGTATAGTTGGTGGGCATTAGTCTATAGAAATGGAATGTTTGGTTGCAGAAAATGTGATATTCTTTTGTGTTTTCAGGAAAAGAAATTAATCTGAGATTAATCCAAACTGTGTTCAAGTTAAAAATGAATTTAACTGCTGCAGAATGTGTCAAATCTCCATGTTGTTTATGAATAAATAATTTCCTGTCCAGAAGAACACACATTTTTAGATGCTGTGATGATTGCACTGTTTTATTTGGGAAAAATACTTTTCAGTCAAATTCTTGTGTATATCTGACCTTCTGTATGGGATATTAATAAAATATGTTTTGGGTAAAGAAGTATTTGAGTTTCTTTGTTCATTTATTTTGTTTTGTTTTTTTCAACAAGCATCACTTCAAATACAAAGGAAGCTGATTGAATGATTCTAATTATTATTAGATGTTTTTTTTTAAATCAGCTCCTGTCTGTCAATGCCAAAAACCAGAATGAGGGAACTTCTGCAAAACGACAAAATCAGAATCGGCTTCATTTGCCAGGTTTGTGTACATGTACCAAGAATTTGACTCTGCAATGTACAAAGGTCACGATGTTCTTAATTCTACAATAAAGTAGGCTACAGTATAGCAAACACATTTACACACACTATAAGCAAAATGGACAGATTAAGACAAAGCAATGAACAGAGTGCAAACGTCGATGGAGTAAATGATTACCATTATTGTTATTATGTATATGTTGGAGGTGGAAAGTGATGTGCACATAGACACATACATGAGCAGCACTGAAATGGGGAATAATGGATAAATAAATGATGGGTGGTAGCCAGTAAACTGGTGGCTGAATAGAGGTGGAATTACTGGGTTGTTGCTCAGGAGTTTTTCCTGACACTGAGTCATGAGTGATGACTTGTAAGAACAAACTTTTCCTGAGTATGTTGGTTTAAAAACTAGATACACCGTACTTTTTACAGAGAGCATAATATCAAGTCAGTTAAGTCATGTAATTAATAACCAGGGCACTAAAGGAGCAACAATGAGACTGTCAGGGTGCATTTCTGCCTGCTGCACCCTAGACATTCTCCAGCACCTTCCTTCCTCCAGCCAGCCCCGATTCCACTCACTAATCACCTACATCTGTCAGCCTCTAATCATCCTGGACTCACTCCACCTGCAAGCCTCAATATATAAGATCACTCCAGTCAGTTCTTCACCGCCGGTTCGTCTTGTCTCACCGCTCACCGCAAGATCCCTCGTCGTGTTCCTGCTCTCCTCTCCCGCCTGGATTCCGCTCCACGGCTTCTTTCCCCGCTTGGATCCCGCTCCAAGTCCTGCTCGGGTCCTGTCCCGCAGCTCTCCCTCCAGCACTACTCGGATCCCGCTCCGAGGCTCAGCTGCCAACCTTGGGTTCCGTCCCGGGCTCACCTGCAATCCTCCTGCTTCCTCCCGTCTGCCTGCTCCTTCACTCAGCTTTCATCTGCTTCTGCCCGGTAAAGACTCTGGTCCTCATCCTCCACAAACCATCCTTCTTCAATAAAACTCACAAAACGAAGCTGTGTGTGTGATTGTGTTCGGGTTCATCAGGACAACTTATGACAGACGATGCCAAAAACAGGAATGGTTCTATAGGTGGAGACCACGGATAATGTTTTCCTTCCTCATCTTGTTTAGACTGATTTTGAGTAGTCTTTTACTTTTGACTACTGGTATCATGAGGTGATACCTGGAACCTACAGAGGTTGCTCAGACAGTCCAGCTCCACCAGGAGGGCACATCGATATGTACTTTTGCCAGAAGGTTTGCTGTGTCTCCCAGAAGAGTCTCACGATCATTCTGGGAGAACTGGATGGGGCCGTTGGACGTCCTTAACCCATCAGCAGGATCGGTATCTGCTCCATTGTGTAAGGAGGAACAGGGTGAGTACTCCTAGAACCCTACAGTGACCTCAGTCAGGCCACTGGAATTATTGTCTCTGAGCAGACTATTAGAAAAAGATTATATCAGGTTGGTTTGAGGTCCCAACATCCAATAGCAGGCCCTGTGTTCACAACCTGGCACCGTGGCCCTCAACTGATTTTTGTCAGAGACCACCAGAACTGTGAGGTTCAGGTCTGGTGCCCTGTTGTTTTCACAGATGATAGCAGGTTCACTTTGAGCTCATGTACAGACCTGAAAGGGTCTGGAGAAGCTGTGATGAATGTTATACTGCAACATTGCTCAGCATGATCTGTTTGGTGTTGGGTCAGCGCTGAGCAGCGGAAGCATATTTATGGAGGGACTAACAGGCCTTTACATATTAAACAATGACACCCCGACTACCATTAAGCAGCAGGTTGAAATCTTTAGACCCATAGTTAGACTCTTCTCTGGTGCAGTGGATACGGGTTCCTCCTGGTGCATGTTGGCCTGGACTCATGACCGGCTTCCAGACTCCCCTGGAACATTCTGTTTAGGTCCATCCGACACCACCAGGTTGCACCTCAGACTCTCCAGGAGCCTTGTGACACCCTGGTCAGGATCTGAGAGGAGATACCCCAGGTCACCACCTGTTGTCTCATAAAAAGCATGCCCCAATGTTGTCATACATCCATACAAGCATGTTGGGCTCATTAAAACTGCTCAGTAACATTTTTAGTTGCTGCAAAGTCATTTCAGCTAATTGGACTAACTTGTTGCATTGCTTTTTCAGTTTCTCTTCCTCTGTGACTTCGTATTAAGCCCTCTGTGGGTTGATCATTTCCAGAAAATGATTTAGCCTCCTTGTGTTTCTAACATGTTACTGAGGCCTCGCCTCGTTAGAGCTTGGATTTGCAAAGAAGGCAAAAGAAGTAGAAGCTCTCACCAGACCCATCAACTCAGTGGACAACAACATCAAGTTTACCAGAGAGGATGCCAACGACAACAAGCTACATTTTCTGGACTGTTTGGTGAGCATGGAAGGAGATGGAAACCTCAACATTGAAGTGTATAGGAAACCCACTCACACAGACCAATATCTTCTTTTTGATTCTCACCACCCACTGGAACACAAACTTTCTGTCATCAGAACCTTACACCATCGAGCCGAACATGTCCCCACTAGGACAGATGGAAAGAACAAGGAACAGAAACACGTCAAAGATGGTCTCCAAACCTGCGGATACCTAACTGGGCTTTTGTCAAATCAGCAAGGACATCCGAAAGACACATCGCAGAACAAAACGTGAAGAACAACAAGCACAAAAACATTGTCATTCCATATTTTGCTGGAGTCTCTGAAAAACTCAGGAGGATTTTCTCTAAACACAAGATCCCAGTACATTTCAAACCCCACAGAACCCTTAGACAGAGGCTGGTCCATCCTAAGGACAAACCCACCAAACCTAAGATGAGCGGAGTGGTGTATGCAGTTCAGTGCAGTGAGGAACGTTATGATTTTTATATTCGAGAAACCAAACAACCTCTCCACAGACGCATGGCTCAACACAGGAGAGCTACTTCCTCAGGAAAAGACTCTGCTGTCCACCTACACTTCAAGGATAAAGGACACTGATTTGCTTCGTCAGCAACTCCATAAAACTCAGGTGGAGGCCTCAACAATCGCCTGGATCAGAGACTAGCTGACAAACAGACCACAGTTTGTGATACTGAAAGGTTGTGTGTCTAACCAGCTAGTCAGCAGCAAATAAGCTCTACAGGGGACATTACTCTCACCATTCCTTTTTACTCTTTACACCTCAGACTTCCAGTACAAGACAGACTCCTGTCATCTGCAGAAACACTGCATATGTATACTGCAACAATGCATCAGAGATGGACAGGAAGCTGAGTACAGGGAGCTTGTGGACGGCTATGTGGCATGATGTGGAAACAATCATGTCATCCGGAATATGAATAAAACAAAGGAGATTATCGTAGATTTCAGGAGAAACAGGAATAGGACCAACACGATTAATTCAATTCAATTCAATTTTATTTATATAGCGCCAAATCATGAAACATGTCATCTCAAGGCACTTTACAAAATCAAGTTCAATCATATTATACAGATTGGGTCAGATTATACAGATTGGTCAAAATGTCCTATATAAGGAAACCAGTTGATTGCATCAAAGTCCCGACAAGCAGCATTCACTCCTGGGGAACCGTAGAGCCACAGGGAGAGTCGTCTGCATTGTACATGGCTTTGCTGCAATCCCTCATACTGAGCAAGCATGAAGCGACAGTGGGAAGAAAAACCACCCATTAACGGGAAAAAAAAACCTCCGGCAGAACTGGGCTCAGTATGAACGGTCATCTGCCTCGACCGACTGGGGTTACAGAAGACAGAGCAGAGACACAACAAGAGAGACAAAAAAGCACAGAAGCACACATTGATCTAGTAATCTGTTCTACATTAGATGGTAATAGTCGGTGATCCGTCCTCCCTGGATGATTTCACAGTCAACAGAACGTCAGACCAGGTGTACCTACTATGAAGAAAAAAGAGAGAGAACAAAAAGTTAAAAGCTGAAATGACAACAGTCATTTCAATGTAATGCAATGCAAATCTGGAGAACAGTAGACTGGAGAACAGTAGAAATCAGTAGAGTGAGAAAAGTAGGCCCTGATGTCCTCCAGTAGCCTAAGCCTATAGCAGCAAAACTATAAAGGTAGCTCAGAGTAACATGAGCCACTATAGTTATAAGCTTTGTCAAAAAGGAAGGTTTTAAGATTAGTCTTAAAAGTAGAAAGGGTGTCTGCTTCACGGACCAAAACTGGGAGTTGGTTCCACAGGAGAGGAGCCTGATAGCTAAAGGATCTGCCTCCCATTCTACTTTTAGAGACTCTAGGAACCACCAGCAGACCTGCAGTCTGAGAGCGAAGTGCTCTGTTAGGAACATACGGAGTAATCAGAGCTCTGATATATGATGGAGCTTGATTATTAAGGGCTTTATACGTTAGAAGAAGAATTTTAAATTCTATTCTTGATTTAACAGGAAGCCAATGAAGGGAAGCTAAAATTGGAGAAATATGATCCCTCTTGTTGATTTTCATCAGAACTCTTGCTGCAGCATTTTGGATAAGCTGAAGACTTTGAATTGCATTTTGTGGACTTCCTGATAGTAAAGAATTACAATAGTCCAGCCTTGAAGTAACAAATGCATGGACTAGTTTTTCAGCATCACTCCTGGACAGAATGTTTCTAATTTTGGCAATATTCCTGAGGTGAAAAAAGGAAACTCTGGAAACCTGTTTAATATGGGATTTAAATGACATGTCTTGGTCAAAAATAACACCAAGGTTTTTTACTTTATTACCAGAGGCCAAGTTAATGTCATCCAGATTAAGTGATTGGTTAAGAAGTTTATTTTTTGAGGACTCTGGCCCAAAGATTACAACTTCGGTCTTGTCAGAATTTAGATGCAGGAAATGTAAAGTCATCCAGCTTTTGATGTCATCAAGACATGACTGCAGTCGAAGTAATTGATTGGATTCATCAGGATTTATGGATAGATATAGCTGAGTGTCATCAGCATAACAGTGGAAATTAATCCCATGCTGTCTGATAATTTTGCCGATCGGAAGCATATATATAGTAAAGAGAATTGGTCCAAGGACTGAACCCTGTGGTACTCCACAGGTGACCCTAGAGTTTGAGGAAGATTTATTATTAACATGAACAAACTGGAATCTGTCCGACAGATAAGATTTAAACCAGCCTAATGCTTTCCCCTTAATCCCTACAGTATGTTCAAGTCTTTGTAGGAGAATATTGTGATCAACTGTATCAAATGCAGCACTAAGATCTAACAGGACAAGTACAGACACAAGTCCATTATCTGAGGCCATGAGAATATCATTAGTGACCTTCACCAGAGCCGTTTCAGTGCTATGATGAGCTCTGAAGCCTGACTGAAACTCCTCAAGTAGGTCATTGCTTTGTAAATGTTCACAAAGTTGATTAGCAACTACTTTCTCAAGAATTTTAGATAAGAAAAGAAGATTAGATATAGGTCTGTAGTTTACTAGCTCATCTTGATCAAGAGAAGGTTTCTTAAGTAAAGGTTTAATAACAGCTACTTTAAAAACCTGTGGTACATATCCATTTACTAAGGATAGATTAATCATGTCTAAAATAGGACCACTGATCAAAGGGAATACCTCCTTAAACAACTTGGTTGGGATTGGGTCTAACATACAGGTAGAAGGTTTAGATGAAGCTAAGATTTTAGATAGCTCAGAAAGCTCTACTGCTTTTAAACAGTGCAAACACTGTGCAGGTTCTAAAGATTCCTCCAATGCTGCCTTACTTACTGGGGATGAGGTAATCATGTTTGGGAGGATGCCAATTATTTTATTTTTAATGGCATCAATTTTATTTATGAAGAATCCCATAAAATCATTACTACTAAGAGCTAAGGGAATGGATGGATCAACAGAGCTGCAGCTCTGAGTAAGTTTGGCAACTGTACTAAAGAGAAATCTAGGATTATTTTTATTCTCTTCAATTAATGATGAAAAATCTGCTGCTCTAACTCTGCGAAGGGTCTTGTTATACAACAATAGACTGTCCCTCCAGATTAAGTAGGATTCCTCTTGGTGTGTAGAGCGCCATTTTCTCTCCAATTTCCTAACATTGTGCTTCAAGGAACGCAGCTCTGAATTAAACCAGGGAGCCAGCTTCCTGTGAATTATCACCTTCTTTTTCAAGGGAGCTACATTATCTAATGCAGAACGCAATGAGGAAGTCACACTGTTAGCAAATGTATCTATTTGTGAATGGGAAGAAACAGCATTGCTGCCATCTACAGGGCATTTCTGCAATACTGAGGATATTAAGAGGGGGACAGACTCTTTAAGTTTTGATACAGCATTATCCGATAAAGATCTACTATAATGGAACCCTCTTTTGGGGGTGGAGAAATCGGTTAGATTAAACTCAAATGTTATTAAAAAATGATCAGATAGGACAGGGTTGTGAGAGAATACTGTTAGTTCTTCACAATCAATGCCATATGTCAGCACAAGGTCCAAAGTATGGAGCCGAGAGTGCGTTGGCTTATGCACATTTTGAGCAAAACCAATTGAATCTAGGATAGTTTTAAAGGCTACACTAAGGTTATCACATTCAGTGTCAACATGGATGTTAAAATCACCCACTATAATAACCTTGTCAGTATTTAACACCAAATCAGATAAGAAGTCTGACAGTTGATCCAAAAACTGAGTGTAAGGGCCTGGTGGACGATACAAAACAATACCTCTACCATCCTGGGAGAAGAAGTAGAGGTGGTGGAGGACTATAAATACCTTGGTGTACACCTGGACAACAAACTGGACTGAAGACACAATAGTGAAACTTTCTAAGAAGAGACAGCGCAGACTGAGCTTCCTGAGGCAGCTTAGCTCCTCCAGTGTTTGCAGCAAGATGCTGCAGATCTTCTATAAGTCTCTTGTGAAGTGTATGATCTCCTCTGCCATCATCTGCTGGGGTAGCAGCATCAGAACAGTTAAAGAAGCTCAACAAGCTGATGAAGAAGGCTGACTTTGTTCTGGGGACTTCTCTGGAACCCCTGGAGATGACTCTGCAAAGAAGGACTCCTCATAAAATGAAGAACATTATGGACAACCCTGACCATCCCCTTCATCAGACTTCATCAGTCAGAGACTTCTCCAGATCTGCTATAAGACAGACCACTGTAAGAGATCCTACCTCCCTGCAGCCATCAGCACTACAACAACTCGCTGAAGAAACCCCTGTAATATGAGTTACTACAATATTTAATTTCTCTTAAGGATGAATGAAGTATTTTTGAAATGAACTCAATTGAAGAGATTTGCAGCTGTAAATGCAGCTCAAGGCGGGGCTACACATTTTGACTGGGCGGGCTGAAAATGCACAGCACACAGCCAGATGTATAGTCAATGTGTAAAAACAAAAATAAAAACCATGTATCCATTTTCTCCTACCTCACAACAAAACACCAAATTGTCTTGGTCTGTCATTAAAACTCCCAGCGAAACACAGGTGAGTGGTGTTAAACATAGCAAGTTGTGAAAAAGTTCAGGAGATAGTAACGCCCCTGCACGGCCCTGTGAATATCAGCTACTACTCCATAATCAGGCCAAGTCTCACACAAAAACACCCACTTTTATCTGGAAAGACTCAATAATTGTAGAATAGTTGCTTGTTAATATAGAATGATATGATGGATGGAAAAATCACTGTGAATGTGTAATAAATGTAAGTTATTACATTGTCATCGCTGTGTGAGTGGAGCACTCACACAGCGATGACACATACCGATCAGGGCCCCCTCCTCGGCCCCAGGCTTCCAGCAGGATCCTCCTAATTACATTTCTCTTCTTCACACACTCCCTCTGGGTCAGACTGAAACATTGTGGCTTGCTGGCGATGAGAAATCTGTGGAAGAGAACCGCGCTGATAAGGTTTAATAGAAATGTTTTCTCCTTCTTGCTTGTAGCTGACAGAGTTTCGGTCACTAGCGTCTTTCTTTGCCAAGTATCTTTGTTTGTCTCCTAATATCTCAGGCGATCTGAGTAGGTGCCAAGTCCAAACCACGCCGACGCCATTGTGGTGTCTAGATTTGCTACTGCAGAGAATGTTTGGACCTTCGTCATGACCGAATGGGAGGATCTGTGGCTTTAAAACTTCTCTACATCATTTAGTTTCGGACTTTGGCTGTTCTTACGGATGAATATGGTTTGATTTTGTGTTTGATTTTCTTCCAAGTCTCCCAAATCTTTGTACACTTTTTAAAACAGTTCTACTGCAGGACTTGGATTTTTGATGATGATGAAATTTGTCTTGGGTACAGACTCTGGCTGCTAAATAGTCCAAACTATGTGTCACACTACATTCATACATAAAAACACTACTATAGAAATTCCATTATAAGAAAAATGAATACATAAAAGAGGCATGTCAGTTTAGTTTAAAATGTTGAATACCGTTGCCTATTCCACATTCTTCAGCTTGTCTCAAACATGGAAAAAAAAGAACAAGAAAATCTTACCCAATGCCTCTTTGCAACTGGTTGAAGGATGTAGTTTTCCTTCTGCTTTCTTCAAGTTGAAATTTTAATGTATTGATGAGAAAAAACTGTTTTAGATTCTGGAAAGTGGAAAAGTTAGAGATTTCTCACCAGACATAATCTCAAAATCCAATATGGGCGCCTAGTGTGTGAAATCTAGCAATGACTTTGATAAAAAATGTTTATTTACACCTCTGCAACACCATGTAGAACACAGCCTGCTTAGTGAACATGTTGCTAAAATACAAACTGTTATTAGTTTGGATTTATATTAGCAGCTGGCCTGGTGGGTGGCAAGCCTGCTGGTTTCTTATAACACCAGTTCCCAGCAGATGTTGTCTCAAGGCACTTTACAAAGATTCTAAGTATTAGCTGAAATACTTAGAATCTGTCTGTATGACTGGATTAAGTAGGCTGTCTCCACTTTAAATGAAACCTGGTTGATTGGACTCAACCCCATTACCAGGTCACTTGTTTCTGGTCCACTGTAATCAACTACATCGCAGTTAATTTGTTCACTTTTAAATATAACTAAAGACAGCCTGTGCTGTGGAGTACTAGCCAATGACTGATACCACTACAGTTTGAAAACCATGGATCTCAATCACTCCTTTGCAGCTCTGGCTGTATGCCAATGCTCGCTGTTCTTCGCAAAGGTGAGCATCTGCGCCAGTCTCACCTCTCTTGCAGCCTTTAATGGATTATCTTTTTACAGGTATTTAAGTCCATCCATCTCCGTATCAACTCTGCCCAGCTTCACTATCCCAGCAGCATGATGCTGTCACCACCATGCTTCACATGGAGGATGCTGGGCTCAGTGTGACGTGGAACGCAAATGTTTTTCTTTATTTCATGTAGACCAAAGCCTTTTAATTGGGTCTCCTTTGAACAGAGCACCTCAAATGCATTTGAGGTGTATTCCTATTGAGATATTAATTTGTCAGGGTTCTCTGTCTTTCCGTGCTCTAACTCTGCTCCACAGGTGGTTCTAGTTGACTGGGAGGGCGTGGCCCACACTGGTTTAAATTCCCAAGCGCCCCTGGTCTCACATCGCTCTGGACTTCGTTACAGGACTCCCTTCATCACAGGGAATGACCACGATATTAACTGTCGACCGATTCTCCAAATCCTGCCACCTCATCCCGTTAAGAAAGCTACCCAATGCCCTACACACTGCCCAACTTCTGATAAGACATGTATTCAGGCTCCATGGTATCCCCACAGACATCCTTTCGGACCGGGGCCCCCAGTTTGTCTCTCAGGTCTGGCGGCACTTATGTTCTGCTCTGGGTGCCCGCTACACTCTCACCTCCGGATACCATCCCCAAACCAACGGCCAGAATGAATCAGCAGTTAGAAACCACCCTTCGTTGCCTCACCTCCTCATCACCCACCGATTGGAATAAATATTTGCCATGGGTCAAGTATGCCCTTAACTCTCACGTGTCATCTGCAACTGGACATTCACCTTTTGAAATAGCCCTTGGATACCAACCTCCTCTCCTACCCACTGATGAACTCCGGATACCCCTATCGTCTGTTAATGAATACATTAATCGTTGTCAAGAAACCTGGAGATCCACAGTCACTGCTCTCACTCGCACCGCAGAGCAGAACAAGAGGTTCGCCGACCAGGACCGTGTTCCTGCCTCCCAGTATCGTCCCGGTCAGAAGGTCTGGTTATCATCCAGGGACGTGTTAACAAATCCATCCGCTAAGAAACTTGCCCCCCGATTCACTGGACCCTATGAGATCGAATCCATCATCAGCCCTACCTACGTTCGTCTGCGCCTGCCTCCTCACTCCCGGGTCCCTCCCACCTTTCATGTCTCCCAGATCAAACCAGTTATGGACAGTGAACTCGTCTGCTGTGGTGCGCTCCGGATCCCTCGCCAGCTTACCATCTGTCAGCCCTCCAGTCACTACCACCTACAAGCTACGGTCACAGAGTTCCTCTGTCATTATTCTCCCCTTGATAGGTCAACCCTGCTAAATGGTAAGCAGCGCGGCTTCTGGTACGTTCCCCTGGTTCATTTACTCGTAACATTATTCCTCCTTCTTTCCGCAGTCGCTCCAGTACTGACGTTCAGGCCTCGCCCGAGCCACACGCTGTGTCTCTTCCACGCAGTCTGAACCTTTAAATAAACATCTTAAAACTGTGCTTGTCTTCCGTCTGTATCTGCATGTGGGCTAAACATTTAAAAACCATGACACAATTCAATTAAATTTTATTTATATAGCGCCAATTCACAACACATGTCATCTCAAGGCAATTTCCAAAGTCAAATTCAATCAAATCATACAGATTGGTCAAAAGGTTTCTATCGAAGGAAATCCTGCAGGTTGCATCAATTCTTGACAAGCAACATTCACTCCTCATGAAAGAGCGTAGAACCGCAGGGACAGTCATCTGCATTGTTTTTTGTTTTTTTTGTAGATTTTTTTCATGGCTCTAGTGGCTCGCTTTTTAACACAGTAGGCTGACAGGAGGGGGGGTGGAAGAGGGGGAGAGACATGCGTGTCACGGTTTAGTTTTGATCTGGCTTTTTTACTGTTAGTTTTTAGTTCCTCCTCCTCCTCTTCTCACTCAGCTTACCCTCCACTCCCCCTGCAGTCAGTCACACCTGTTGGACACTAATTAGTCAGACTCACTCCACCTGCCAGCCTCCCTACTTAAGCCTCCCTCTGTCTTCACTTCCTGGCCGGTCCGTCATCAGACTCCACTCTCTCCTCGCCTGTCTACCTGGTTTGCCCCTGCTTGCTGTTGAAATCCTGCCACCTCTGAGTCTCAAGTTAAGTCTCTGCTCGTTACTGGACTATCTGCCACTTCTCTGTCTCAAGCCTCTGTCCACTGTTGGAATTACCTGCCGCATCTGTGCTTCACCTCCTGGACTTAATCGGCCACCTCTCTGCGTCTAGCCTCTGCTAGCTGTGGGAATTACCTGCCTTATCTGTACTGCTAGCCGCTGGGTTTCCTGCCTCCTCTGTGCTCCAGTGGTTCTGCCATCTAGGACTCTCTCCGGGCTGTCAGCTCCTGCTTCATCTACATCCCCAGTTCTAGTTCCGGTTCAGCCTCTCTGGTTTCCTTCATCCACTGCTCATCTTTTATTCAATAAACCAGGGGTGGCCAACTCCGGTCCTCGAGAGCCGGTGTCCTGAAACTTTTAGAGGTTTCCCTGGCCACGCACACCTGAATCAAATAGCACAATTAGCTCCTCAGTATGCAGTCAGGTTCTTCAGAGTCCTGCTAATTAACTGATTATTTGACTCAGGCGTGTCAGACCAGGGACACATCTAAAGGTTGCAGGACACCGGCTCTCGAGGACCGGAGTTGGCCACCCCTGCAATAAACTCTCAGAAACAGAGCTCCATGTGCGTGGTATGCTCCCAGGGTTCATCTTAGAAAAATCATGACAATGCGGCAAAGGACCGTAGGTCGGAGTCAAATCCTGGTCGACCGCGTCGAGGACTAAGGCCTCCGTACATGGGTCGCGTTAATCGCTGCGCCACCAGCGCGCCCAGTTGTCTGCATTGTTGATGGATTTGCAGCAATCCCTCATACTGAGCAAGCATGAAGCGACAGTGGAGAGGAAAACTCTGCTTTAACAAGGAGGAAAACCTCCAGCAGGACCAGTCATCTGCCTTGACTGACTGGGGGTTAGAGAAGACAGAGCAGAGACACAAAAGGCACAGAAGCACACATTGATCCAGGAATCCTTTCTATGTTATATGGTAATAGCGGATGATCTGTCTCCCCAGGATGATGTCACAGCTAACAGAATGCCAGACCAGGTGTACCTACTATGAAGAGAAATGACAGAACAAAATGTTAAAAGTTGAAATAACAACAAACAATGCAAACTGGAGAACAGTAGGAGAAATCAGCAGAGTGAGAAAAATAGATCCTGATGTCCTCCAGCAGCCTAAGCCTATAGCAGCATAACTACAGATATAGCTCAGGGTAACTTAAGCCACTCTTTTTTTTTCAGATTTAGATTTATTTATTGCTCCATGAAAAAAAATACAAAGACAGTCACTTTCTATCATATATTTCCCATGAGCAAAAGGGAGCAGAAAGAAGATAAAATCTGTGTCTGCCTCTAGTCAACAAACTAATTAACTTTGCCAAGCGGCTACAGCCAAAATAAAGCAATACCACAATAAACATCTATGTTCAAACAAACCAACAACCACTTTTAAGGAAACTATCAACATTCATGTGTAATAATAAATAACAAATACACAATGCACAAGGCAAATATATCTATATATATATTATATATACTGCACATAGTATACTGCACATACATACATACATACATACATACATACATACATACATATACAGAAAAAAACTAAGATGAACCTCTACATATTAATACTGACTAAATATACTTTGTTTATATATATATACTTAAATTGCCGAATATTGTTACAACTTTTGAGATCTTCATGAAGTGAATTCCACTGTTTTACCCCAATAACTGAAGGACACGTCTGTTTAAGTGTTGTACGTGCAAATTGGAGTTTGAAATGATATTTTTTCCTACTAAACTAATTTTCTAAATGGAAAAGGTATTGTAGTTTTTTTTCTGGTAAATTACTACATCTTGCTTTAAACATAATTAATAGTGTTCAAAAATTAATCCAAATCTTCAAGCTTTAATATTCTAGATTTTAAAAAAAAAATACTGGTGTGTTCTTGATAACCAACTTTGTGTATAATTCTTACACCTCTCTAATGTAATATATAGGTTTTATATTTGACTTATATGTGTTCCCCCAGGCTTCTATGCAGTAGTTAAAATATGGCACAATGAGTGAAGTGTACACTATTTCTGTAGAACTACAGGCTCATCTCAAACCTCCCCTTTATCAGTAAGATTATTGAAAAAGCTGTGTTTCAACAATCAAACACCTTCTTAACAATGATTTCTGTCCTCAGCACAGTAGAGAGACCACCCTAGTCAAGGTTTAATGACCATCCATATAAATGCAGACTGTGGAAGAACCTCAGTGCTGGTACTATTGGACCTCAGTGCAGCATTTGATACTGTCGATCACTCCATTCTGTTAGAGCGCCTGGCAAATTGAGTCGGCCTCTCTGGTACAGCACTCAACTGGTTTAAATCCTACTTAAAGGACAGGGACTTTTTTGTGTCAGTAGGTAACTTTACGTCAGAGATGACAAAAATCACATGTGGGGTTCCCCAAGGGTCCATCCTGGGGTCCCCTCCTATGGAATATCTACATGCTCCCTCTAGCTCAGATCATAAAAAACATCAGCTACCATAACTATGCAGACGACACACAGCTCTACATCACCATGTCACCAGGTGACTAAGAACCCATTCAAGCAGTAAGAGTAAATGCCTAGAAGAAATCAATGCATGGATGTACCAATATTTTCTTCAGTTGAATAAAAACAAAACTGAAGTAATAATTTTCGGACTAATAGAGGAGAGATCAAAAGTTAGCACACAGCTTTAGCTGCTTCAGCTAGAAACCACTGATCAGACCTGAAATTTGGGAGTAGTGATGGACTCAGAACTAAACCTTCAAAGGCATCTAAAGACAATTACAAGGTCGGCTTTCTATCACCTGAAGAACATTTCCAGGATTAAAGGACTAATGTCTCAGCAGGTTCTGGAAAAACGAATCTATGCGTTTATTTTTAGTCGAATTGATTACTGCAACGGTGTTTTCACAGGCCTGCCTAAAAAGTGGATCAGACAGCTGCAGCTGATCCAGAACGCTGCTGCCCGCGTCCTCACTAAGACTAAGAAAGTAGAGCACATCACCCCAGTTCTAAAGTCCTTACACTGACTCCCTGTATCTCAGAGAATAGACTTTAAAATACTTCTGTTAGTCTATAAATCCCTGAATGGCTTAGCACCTAAATACATCACAGACTTGTTATCAGTGTATCAACCATCCAGACCACTCAGGACTTCTGGCTCCAGCCTACTCTGCATACCTAGAACCAGAACCAGACATGGAGAAGCAGCATTTAGTTCCTATGCTCCACTTATCTGGAACAAACTTCCAGAAAACTGTGAAAGTGCTGAAAGCCTGAGTTCCTTTAAATCAAGAATAAAAACACATTTGTTTAGGATTGCCTTCAACTGTTCTAGTTAAACTGCTTTACTGAAACATCATTAGTTCAACTTTGTAGTTCAACTGTTTTTAATGTTTGCTTTTAGTTGATGTTCTATTTTGTTTCTACATTTTATTCCTACTTGCTTTTATTCCGTTTTTTCCTGTATTTTAATCATGTAAAGCACTTTGCATTGTCTTTGTACTGAAATGTGCTATACAAATAAATTTGCCTTGCCTTACAATATTTTCATTGTTTCATAATTTAACACATACTTCACTTTATTTATAACAAAAGAATTTTGGGAAATTTTTGTTTTGATATGTGCTATGTGAGGTTTACATGATAACTTATCAATAATTACACAGAGAAAACAAAACTCAAAGACTCTCTCAATGTCTACTCCATCTACAGATAATGTAACACCTTCTTCTATTTTCTGATTTCCAAAAATCATAAATTTAGTCTTTTGTAAATTCAATGATAACCTATTTACATCATGTCAGGATTTGTCCTGATGAACCCGAACTCACACCACACACGGAGCTTAGTTTAAAGAGAGTTTATTGAAGGAAGGATGGGTTATGGAGGGTGGTGAACCAGAGTCTATACCAGGGTGGTGAAGATGGATGGGGAACACTGGAGGACTGGAGGTGGCTGGAGGACCGGAGGATGCTGTTGAACCAGAGGTGCAACGAGAGAGTTCTTTGGACGTGGGCTGCAGAAGCAGAGAGAGTCCATAGAACGGGGGCGCTGCAGTAGATCCAACGGAGCGACGGAGAGAGTTCTTGGAGGTGCAGGAGCTTACTTGGAGCACTGAGGTAACAGGGGAACCAGCAACAGAAAGAGAAAGTTCTTGGGACGCAAAGAGCTGCAGTAGGACCAGGAGTGCAGCAGGGAGAACCCTTGGAGGTGCAGGCAGGCGCAGGGAACTCTGACAACCAGACGTGGGAGAATCTCAGGTTAGCCAGACGAGGGAAAGTTGACGCTCAGCCAGACGTGGGAAGATCTCCGGCTGAGGTGCAACAGAAGACTGAAGAAGGACCGGCGGTGAGGAGGAGACTGAGGTAGGCTTTTATAGAGGAGCTTGCAGGTGTGGGAGATTAGACTGAGTGAAGTCAGAGCTGGGCTGAGGAAGAAGGTGCTGGGAACTGCTCAGGGTGCAGCAGGCAAAACTGCACCCTGACACATCAAACCATTTCTTCAACTTTGTCATTTCATATTCAATGCATTGTACAAGTTCCCGTACATTATTTCCAGAACTGAATCATTTAGTGTCATTCGCAAATAAAACAAACTGTAATAATTTGGAAACATCGCAAATATCAGTAATATACAAAAGAAAAAGTTTAGGCCCCAAAACTGTACCCTGTGGGACCCCACATTTAATTTCCATCAGTTCAGATTTGACATCTGTTAACTGTACTTGTTTCCTGTTTTAAACCAATTTAATACTATTCCTCTCATACCATTCAAACTTAATTTAGAAATATCATGATCCAAAGTATCAAATGCCTTTCTCAGATCAATAAACACCCCTATTGTAAACTTCTTTTCATCTGTTGCTGTTATTATTTCTTCAGTAATATTCATTAAAGCAGTCGCTGTGGACCATTGTTGCCTAAAGCCATACTGGCTTTCACTTACCAAGTGATACTTTTCTAAAAACTATCTAACTGAATGAACAAAAAGCTTTTCAAGTGCTTTTGAAAACTGTGAACGTAAGGAAACCGGTCAATAATTATTGAAGCTTTGCTTATCTCCTGCTTTAAATAGTGGAATAACTTTTGTTATCTTCTTTCCGTCAGGAAGCATCCCCTTTCTAAAGGAAAGGTGACAAATATAGTAGAGGGGTTTAATAATACAATCAATTGTTTTTTATTAATATAACCATGTCTATCCCATCACAGTCAGTGGAAGCCTTATTCTTTAATTGAGAAACCATAGACATAATTTCTACTTCAGTAACATCCCCCAAAACCATTGACTGCAATACTTTACTATCTCCTCTCTACCCTTCCGGTAATGAAGTGTCATGCAACGTAATGCTATCTGCCAGATTTGGCCCCACATTTACATAAAAATTATCAAATTCATTGGACAGAATATTTCTTATTTTGGCGATATCCCGGAGGTGGAAAAAGGAAACTCTGGAAACCTGTCACAATGGGATTTAAATGACATGTCTTGGTCAAAAATAACACCAAGGTTTTTTACTTTATTACCAGAGGCCAAGTTAATGCCATCCAGATTAAGTGATTGATTAAGAAGTTTATTTTTTGAGGACTCTGGTCAAATGATTACAACTTCTGTCTTGTCAGAATTTAAAAGCAGGACATTTCAAGTCATCCAGGTTTTGTTGTCATCAAGACATGACTGCAGTCCAAGTAATTGATTGGACTTGATTGAACTCAAGGTTCAAGCTTTACGAATGCTTTTGCAAAGCACTGTAATATGTTTTTCTTAATGTATAAATACAAATGAAATGTCCTGCATGTCCATTGTGAGATCAATAAAGTTAAATTATTATTATGCAAATTTGCATTTACTTCATAGCTGTTCCCACTATTTAGCTATTTATTCTTCCACTGTGTAACCTTACAAACTTAGTGCTTTTCCTCTGAAACAAACAATGCAAATCCTTACACAGTGAATTTCACTAGGGGTGGGGAGGTGTGGATTTGATATTTAGTTTTTCTCTGCATCATCCCTTTGCTTCTGTTTAATTACTTTTGATGTCACCACATTCTGTTTTTGTGAATAAATCAGTCAAAATAGAAGTGCTTCGTGGGATTTTGCAAAGATGTTGTACTGTTATCTTAGTTATTTTCCTTGCTGTTTTCGAGTGTCCCGTGCAGAGTTAATGTACATGTTCATGATGCTTCCAGCCCACCATGCCCAGTCACATGATGCCTCCTCCAGCAGCAGCAGCAGCAGCCGGCTGTTTACGGGGCTGCGCATGGAGCGGCGCAGTCCTGGCTGCCTGTCAGAAAAACCCAAAGGGGGGAATTCAAAAACAAAAAAGCCAGCAGCGGTAAAACCGGACAGTTTCAGTCCGACTCCTGCCGCTGAGCACACACACTGTCTCTACCTGATGTTCGGACGACTGTTATCACTAGTAGCTGAGGAACCGGGACAAAAGAGATAGGTCCGTGGCAAGCTAGCGAGACCAAGCCGAGACCGGAAGTAAGTTCTGGAAATTTACTTCGTCACCGTCTTAAATATTATAATTACTCTGTGTCTTTTAGGACATTTTTGGCATTATTAGGCGAGGTTTAAACTTAATAGACTACTTATATTTCTTACAGACTTATGAGTCGCATTATATATATATATATATATATATATATATATATATATATATATATATATATATATATATATATATATATATATATATATACCCCTAACTCTCGCCCAGTGAACGCTGGAGATAGGCACCAGCAACCCCCGCGACCCCATGAGGGATTAAACGGGTCATAAGATGGATGGATGTATGTATATATATATATATATATATATATATATATATATATATATATATATACTCCCAGGTGCCGCACAGTGGCAGCTCACTGGTTAAGATGCAGAAGTGAATTTCTCCATTGTGAGATCAATAAAGTTCAATTATTATATATATATATATATATAAATGACTCACAGTATACTCGAGTAAAATAGTGAGTTCGTATCACACAAAATAAACACTACAGTGAATATCAAATAAATGCATGATAGAGAAAATAGTGTCAAATTACACGAGTTGTGGTTTTATTTTCCTTGAGCGGAAGCTAAGTGTCATCTCTGCTAGCTTGATGCAGACAGAGAACATCGGCTGCCATTTATTGAATAGAGGGGTGGGGGCATAATAAAGGCTGAAAATACATCACTGCCACGCTGCTTTTTATGTGTTTGAATGATTTGTCTACATAGTACAGATGTCATGACTTTGTCGGGGGGGGGGGGGGGGGGGGGGGGGGTAGAAATGGCCCCCCAATGGGCCCCATCCTACTGATGGACTGTCAGGGTAATATTTTTTAGAAAAGTATTTTAGTGGTTCTGAGGTTTGTTGGAGCTCTGAAAAAACATCGACAGACACAGAGAGCTGCATGACGCAGGGCGTGTTTCCTCAGCCCAGGTTGTGTCATGTTTACCTGAGTGTTGCTCCTCCTACACTCTGCTCCCCTGTTCTTGTTACTCACTGAGCCGGAAAGCACATGACACAGAGGAGAGCCACGGAGGATTAAATAAAGGCAGACAAGGTTACCACATCCTGAAAAAAATAAAGATGTATGGAATTTGATTAGAGGATTTTTCAAAATCTGACTAGAGGAAGAAAAAGCTCAAGACTTTGTGCACTCTGCTTTTGTTTCCAGGATAAAAGTCTGCATAAAAATCAATGACTCTTGTATGGCAAGATGACACTACAGTAGTCCGCCATCAGCAGCACTCTGTTTTTCTCAGTCATACATGTGCCATGGACCCCTGGGGGCTCGTCATATGACAGCATGCCCACTGCTGATAAGGTTAACACTTCAGGAAATAACTTTTCCTTATATGTTGAGGTATAAAAGACCTTAAGACCAAAGCATATTCATGTACTAAAAGGCCTTGTCCAAGTCCAATTAAGAATCTGTGGCCAGACTTGGAAACCTGGTGTTCACCGATGCTCTCCAACCAACCTGACAGAGCTTGAGCTAGGTTGCAAAGAAGACAATAGTAGAGACATAAACCCAACTATGTGTTGCTATCTGTTGCTAAGGATGGTTCTACAAATTCAATTCAAATGTACTTTATTGATCCGAAAGGGAAATTTAATTATGTTGTAACTCCTATTGATCCAAATTCTTCAGTTATCACTGACCAGCCATGTTTTTCAGGTTTTTATTTGTCAAAAACGTGGGAAACCACGCATCATTTTCATTCACAATGGTGCACCTATTGCATTTAAATGGGACATAAAAAGCCCCCCAAAAAGAAAAGTGTTAGGTCTAAAGGGAAACTATCTTCAGCACATCAGCATCCAAAAGGCTCTTAGCTCTGGCAAAGAAATCCAGTAAACATCTAAAGTTGGACCAGAGACGTACAACGTCCTTCAGAAGTACAAGGTCCTGCTCTCCCCAAATCCAAACAACCATTTAACACAGTGGAAAAGCTTAAGGCACCGACTGATTTCAACACAAAACGGACCTCTCCTTTGATTATTTGAGACAGTATTGCAGCAAAACACTGCTCAGTAAATCCTCCTCCCTGGAGTTGACATTTTTTTCCCACAAGACCAGATGATAAACAAGCAATCAGCTTCCTGTTTGTGTTCAGGAGTTATTTTTGGTGACTTGTGCTTTTTGTAAGGAAATCTGAGGAGCCGGGGGATGTGGAGACATGATCCAAATTCAAGACATAGAACACCAGCAACATGTTTTGTCTTGCTAAGGTTTATAAGGCTCATGCCTGGAGACTTTCTCTTATCTCTAAACAGTGGAGTTCTCTCTCTGTCTCTCTCTCTCTAAACCTAAGGTCACGGGTACATACCTAACCTAACCCTAAACTTAACCTAAACTCAATTCACAATTTGCATTACTAGGACCTTGCAAAAGGTCCTCACTATGCCAATTTGTCCACACGACGTTGGTGTGCAGTCAGTTTTGGTCCTCATAACGATAGCTATACATGCCCACACCCAGACAGGCTTCTTTCCAGTGACGTGCAGACAGGGGAGGCAAGTGAGGCCAGGCCTCACTTGTTATCATGGAAAGAAAGTGTCATGGTTTTTAAGTGTTTGGCCCACATGCAGACACAGACGGCAGCAAGAACAGTTAAGATGTTTATTAAAGGCTCGACAAAGGGGAGAAGCCTGTTACTGTGTGTAACAGGCGAGGTCTGAACGTCAGAGCTGGAACGACTGTGGGAAGAAAGAGGATATGTTACGGAGGATCGAACCAGGGGGAAAACTTTCCAGAAGCGCCGCCACTTACCGTTTGGAAGGGGAGACCTGTCCGGGGGAAATGAGTGACGAAGGAACTCTGAGATCGTAACTCTCTGATGGAAGGTTGTGGCTGAGTGACAGGAGGGCTGGCAGAAGTAATGCAGGCGGGGGGCCGAACAGCACCAATGCGGACGGCAGGCAGGAGGAGCAGCTGGAAGAACCGGAGTGTGACTTTAACGAACCAGGTGAATCCAGGGAAGGGGTCTCACGCCCGGCTTGGTACCACCAAGGGAGTATGAGGGGAAGTGCCAGAGCAAAATCTGAGCGGCAGGGATTCGGATGACTGGTCTTCAGAGCACGGAACCAACACAGGTGAGTAAATCCAAAACGCGACAAAAACTGGAGGAGACAGGAGACAGGTTAGTTCAAAAACTGAGTTTCCAAAACTCACGGATACGAGGCACAGGTGACAGGTCAGAGGCCTAGGCATACCACGACTGGGTAACACTCTGGCGTCTTCCAACTGTCTGAGCACTCCTTTTAAGCCAGAGATAAAGGTTCCATGATGAGCCGCAGGTGCGGGCCACGCCCACCTGATCAACTGCAGCCACCTGTAAAGCAGAGTTAGAGAGCACGAAAACAGAGAACCCTGACAGAAAGAAAATATATATTGATGATAACATAATATAAATTGTGATTCACTCAGTCATTTGTAATAAAAAAGTAAATTTTTCATCTAATTTCATTAATCTTGATCATATTTTCTTCAAAATCTCTGAAGTTTCGCTATTTTTCATGTAAATCCTTGGTGGCGCTTGATAGCGAAGCCGGTGAGGCCGCAGCGAGCTTGGCCTCCCCTGGGATTGAGCAATCCCATGTTAACTGCGCTGGCTTCCATTCTGACTGTGAATGCATCTTCCTGTCTCTAGATCATAAATTCAATTGTTCAAACAGTTATGAACTGTCTTTCCATAATTCAATATATGTGGATTACGGATTGTGTTTTGTTCATCAAACTGTGTGCAGGTAACATGTTTTCGTGCTGCTGGGCGATCATAACCGGCAAAGAACGGGTTGTAGGTGAGGCCGGCAGTTCCTTGGCCTCTAGGCAGGCGGCGCTCAAGGAGAACCGCTCGTGATCCCAAAACTGTAAAGTGACAGGAAGTTATGGCTGCATTATTAGCGAGTTATGCTAAACAAGTAAAGCACTAAAAAGACTCAAAACATACAGCCGGGACAGGACTGATCAAGGAAGGCTTTCCTCCCTTGATCAGTCTTGAAGATAAAGAAAACTTTTACCAGAAAATGACCAATATCAAATGACAAATAATTTAGTTTTTTTTTTTTTCATCAAAGAATCAATTTTTTTACCATGTCTCTTAGTGAATTTATTTGGCTCAATCAGTCTCCTTCAGCACTTTGCAATGAGTCTACTCTGTAAAGTGTATATATTTGTAAATCTGACTCTGATGACGTCAGTGCCTCACCAGCTATGAACCCTACCGCACGTCACTGCTTCTTTCAAATACAAAGTGAGGACCGCGCCTTGACTTCCATAGACTTCCATTCATTTTCAACCCTTCCTATGGTCTAACCCTGACCCTAACCTAAACCTAATTGAAACCTTAGTCCTAAACCCAACCTCTAGCCTCCAGGAAAAAAAGGCTACATCAAAGTCCTCACTTTACTAGCAAAATAGGTATAAATGTTCTCGCTCAGCTACAAGTACAAGAACGCAGACACATGCACACGTCGTCTTGCTCATCCTTTAGCTTTCTTGTACTTCAACTGAGTCATAGAAGCATTCTAAAGATGAAACTGTCTCCGCTGTTTCAACTTCTTACCTGCAGGACTGTTTCTTTTGAAATACTGCTGCCCCCTTCTGGAGCGAAGACAACAGAGGAGACCTTTTGATTCCCCCTGAGATGTTCCAGAACATTTTAGCTCTGTTTTAATAATGAATGTTCTGTATTCTGGATCTGTTGGACAGGTTGTGCCCAAGGCTGTTATTTAGGAACCAGGGGTAGAAGCGCCCAGAGCCACTGGGCAGGGCCCGCTGGTTCAGGCCTGAGACCGACACCATGTCCAGCGGCGAAGGATCTGACCAGGCAAACGGCAGCGCCGGCCAGTCTTCCACTAATCGGGACCATCCCAAAGAAAGCATGAAGCTGAAGAAGGAGATCTCGCTGCTCAACGGGGTCAGCTTGATCGTGGGAAACATGATTGGCTCTGGCATCTTTGTGTCCCCCAAGGGCGTGCTCATCTACAGCGCCTCCTACGGGCTGTCGCTCGTCATCTGGACCATTGGGGGCCTGTTTTCAGTTGTTGGGGCCCTCTGCTATGCTGAGCTGGGCACCACCATCACCAAATCAGGGGCTTCTTATGCGTACATCTTGGAGTCATTTGGTGGCTTCATCGCATTCATTCGCCTGTGGACATCGCTGTTGATCATTGAACCCACCAGCCAGGCGGTCATAGCCATTACGTTTGCCAACTACCTGGTCCAGCCACTGTTTCCAACTTGTGAACCATCGTATGCAGCGGCCCGCCTCATCGCTGCTGCGTGCATATGTGAGTACCTTTCCGTCACGCGACGTCCCGCCGCTGTTCACTCACCTCCCCGTTGCTCCGTGTCTGAAGGTCCCCTCTCTCCCCAGGTTTGCTGACGTTCATAAACTCTGCTTATGTGAAGTGGGGCACCCGTGTGCAGGACATTTTCACCTACGCAAAGGTGGCGGCGCTCATCGTCATCATCGTTACTGGTATTATCAAGCTGTGTCAGGGTGAGTGGAGTCAAAACAAGAGAATGAAACCCAAACACAAGGCACCCAGTATCAGAATACCAGAAATCTGCCCGGTGTGGGAAAAAGTGCCTTTTCTTAGTGTTCTGGTTTTACATAGTAGTATCCCTGGGTCTTAAAAGACAATAAACGTCACGTTTGATATGCAACGATATGTGAAGTATCATGCTGCCGTTTATTTTTAACAGAAGCAGAACAAAAGTAACGAAAAGTTTTCCTTGAATCCAGATGGATTTGTAGGGAAGTAGCAGTAAGTTATTGTGACCACTGTCCAAATGCACTGATTCATCTTTCTGCTTAAATTTAAAGGAGGAATAAGTAATAATGACACCTATTGTTTCTAACTGGAACAACACACATGCAATTTTTACTTCCACAGGACAGATCTATGATGTTGTATTCTATTACTTGTCCGCTTCCATGTTTGCAGGCTGCTGCTCTTTTGGCAAGAAAAAACAACAAACTGCTTTACTCTTTTTTTGGGAACCCTGGGAACTCTCATACGATTGGCTCAGGAGCCAGGAGGGAAACACGGGCTACACTCTGAGCCAAAGTAGTTCCGCACCATACATCTAGGTTTGAAAGGAGAAAAACTTGACTAAGACATCGTTGATGGAGAGGACCGATTGTTGGCAGGGGAAAATGAGAATGATTTTGGTTAATTTTACAGTAAATGTCTTACTTATTGTGCCTTTAACCACACTTAGTGTATATAAAAAGAGATTTTAGTGTTTTTACTGTCAAGTTTATTCTAAGTTAATGTTCAGCCGACTGCAGCAAAAAAAGGTGACAACAGGCATTATTTATGCAAGCTAACGAAATTAGACAACTTCGAGCATAACTCTGACCCTGCTGTACATAACGCTCCACTAGTTTGAAGTCTTATTGTTCAGAGGGCTTGTCATGCTCTCTTCCGAGAGAAAAATATTGATAATCTTCCCAGTTAAGCCAAGCCAGTAACGTACAGGAGAAACAACCATGCACTCACACATTCACACCTAAGGGCAATGTAGAGAGACCAATTAACCTAACAGTCATGTAATTTTGCAGCCGCACCGGGGACTCAGCTGTCTGTGACAACCAACTGCGGGGAGACAGTGACTTGGATTTCTTCTGGTGCAAAGTCACTCTCACTGTAGAACGACAGAGACTTTTCTGGCGGCGGTGGTGGGGTGACAATGACCACCTCATCATGTGGATTAGACTTGCATCCCCTTACTTCTACTTCTTTTAATTCATCTGGAAAAAGCAAGAATAAAACCGACGTGATCGTTTCAGCAGGTTGCGCTGTTGCTCATCTGGTGGTTTATTTTGATCATTCTATGACTGCCTGCAGTGTTTTATCACCACCCTACCGGAAGCTGTTTTCACTGCTGCTTGATTCAAGCCGCTTCTGTCTGCTTGAACTGTTCGAAGCGTTGCTTGCTATGTGTATTAAGTCATTTTTTTCCCCTGCAAACCATAATCAGATATTGATGGTGGAACAACAGCGTACCAACAGGAGTCATGACCTGCCTGATGTCCCCAATATTTTCACAATTATTTACTTGGATGGAGTGGAACACAGTTTCCTTCCATTTTCAGGCTACACGGACAACTTCAGGTCCTCCTTTAAGGGCTCGTCTACAGATCCTGGTGATATTGCTCTGGCGCTGTACTCTGCACTCTTCTCTTATTCTGGCTGGGACACCCTCAACTTTGTGACGGAAGAGATCCAGAACCCAGAGAGGTGATTTTTTATTGCTCCGTGCTGCTTGTGCAGAAAACATCAGCAGCAGTAAATCCGAACGCTTTTAATAATCAGATGTGCTGCCGTTGCAGGAACCTACCGCTGGCCATCGCCATCTCCCTGCCTATTGTCACCGTCATCTACATTCTCACCAATGTGGCCTACTATGCTGTTCTGGATGTTAGTGCTATACTGGCCAGCGATGCCGTTGCAGTGGTGAGTAAACAGTCTGCTTCTGATGGAGATCCGCTGATGGGAATGAGAAGAAGACGCTTGTGTGGACGGATGAACTCAGACTTTCCACGTTCTCAGACTTTTGCAGACCACACGCTGGGTGTCATGAACTGGATCATCCCCGTCGCTGTAGCTTTGTCTTGTTATGGAGGCCTAAATGCTTCCATTATAGCCGCATCCAGGTACGTGTACTATGCATTTACCCATTTGTAAACATCAAGTAAAATGTTAGCATTCACGATTCACGTTTGTGTTGTGCAGGTTGTTCTTTGTTGGATCCCGGGAGGGTCACCTCCCAGATGCTCTTTCCATGATCCATATTCAAAGGTTCACTCCAATCCCTGCCCTGATCTTCAACGTAAGAGAAGAAATCAGCCCCAACAGAGAAAAGAAGTTCGGCTTTATGGAATCTGGTGACATCTAGTGGCACAACCGTAGAATTGCGCCAGTTTTAACCATCTTGCTTAAACTGAAAAGCAACACGATCCACCAGCTGCTCTTAAGGCAGTGGTGTCCAAATCTTTTGTTACGTGGGCCACGGGAACGTCATTGACGGCCCTGAATTCAGATTTTAATTCTTTTTAAATTCAAAATTAATCACGACCTTGAACATTCCTGCTGTTTCTCAGCTCTGAAAAGATTGTGTCACTACAAAGAAAATTTGGTTTTGAATTAAAAGATTTCCATGAAAAACCATAAAACACACAGACTGACCAGTATATATCTAAGATCTACACAGTTAATAACCAGGAAAAAGCTAATATAGCTTTAAACACAATCACAAAGGGCCAATTCTAATAGACTTTAGGGTGTCTTGATGTTTCTTGTTGCAACTTGTAAAGTTGTTAACATTTATACCCCGTCCTTTATTTCACTTCAATCCATTTATTTAGCAGCAAATGTCATTTCACGGCCCTTTATGTAGACCTAAAATATACCAAACCTACTGAGTCAGTTGATGAAACTAGTTTGGTCTCCATGAAAAAACTAAAACTGAAATGGTCTGTTTTCCAATATTTTAGCGTATACTGTAGTTTTCAAATGTCTGCAAGTATGATGGTACATGGAAACCTTACTGAGCATGGGGCTCCGGATAAATGAATGAGAACCATTGCTGTATGGTGGGAAAAAATTAGGAATATTAAGGACCATCCCAGACAGCGTATCGTGATTAAATCCCACACTGTGAAGCATTCTGGCGATTAGATTCTGGTGAATAGCCAACTGATTATGACTCCTCTCTCCGTTCCCCTGTGCAGTGCATCATGTCACTGATCTACCTCATGGTGGAGGATGTCTTCCAACTCATCAACTACTACAGCTTCAGTTACTGGTTCTTCATGGGTCTGTCTGTCGCCGGTCAGATCTACCTTCGCTGGAAGCAGCCTGACAGGCCCAGACCGCTCAAAGTGACAGTTTTGTTTCATTTATCCATATTGGGTTGATCACAAGAGGGTATATTTGATTAAAGCACAGCCTGGTCGAACTAATCAAGATAAAATATCATAAAAAATATCGAATCGGCACATTGATACCAATTCATAGTTTTACTTTGAGTAAATATTGTTTCTTTTAGATAGTTGAAGGAAATACTTTTCAGCATAGTTCATATAAATGCAGCTAAATGCAGAAGGTCCAATGTGATTAACGCGGACAGCAGTCCTGACAGCTTTATGACACATCATGTTCTTCTATAAAGGACATACTTACTGCATACTTATTCCAGTCCCTTTGCAGCTAACCCTGTTCTACCCCGTGGTGTTCTGCCTGTGTGCCGTCTTCCTCGTGGCAGTGCCTCTCTACAGCGACACAGTCAACTCCCTGATTGGGATTGCCATCGCCCTGTCCGGTGTTCCTGTCTACTTCCTGGGCGTCTATCTGCCAGAGTCCAAAAGACCACCCATTATCATCAGGTTGCTGCGTGAGTATATCACAGCTCAATAACACACTAGTACATCTAAAAAAAAAAAAAAAAAAGTAAATGTTGTGTTAAAGAGCACTATTTTTTTGCCAGTCATCTCAGAAAGTGAAACTCATAATCATGCCACGTAAAGTGATACATTTCAAAGACTTGATCATTTGATGGTTGTGGCTTACAGATAATAAAACCCCAAAATTGTTCACAGAGTATTGGATCCAGTCATATTGAAAACTGAGTGGAAGGAAGAAGTGTGGTAGGAAAGGGTGCACCAGCAACAGAGAGAACCACTTCACAAGGAGTGGACTGATGCTGGAGTCAGTGCATCAAGAGCCATCACATTCACATTCCTCGTGCCAAGGCACTCCTGAACCAGAGCCATCGTCAGAAGTATCTTACCCATGATAGAGTTCTTACTGTTGACCTGATGAAGGGTACAGGAACATGAACATGGAGATACAATTAAGGGTATTCGGATGCAGTCAAGGTCCCAGAGTCTGGAGGAGGAGAGGAGCAGAATCCACGTTGCTTGAGGTCCAGTGTAAAGTTTCCGCAGTGAAGGTTTGGGGGGGCGTGTGATCTGCTGGTGTTGGTCCACTGGGGTTTCTGAGGTCTAAGGTCAACACAGCTGTCTACCAGGATGTTTGAGAGCACTTCAAGCTGCCCTCTGCAGACAAGCTGCATGGAGATGCAGGACTTGGCACCTGTCCACTCTGCCAAATGTGCCAGAAGCTGGTTCAGTGACCATGGTTTTCCTGTTCTTGATTGGCCAGCAAACTCCTCTGACCTGAACACCTATGGTCTGTTGCCAAGAGGAAGATGAGAGACACCAGACCTGACAAGCCAGACAACCTGAAGGCAGCTATCAGAGAAACCTGGGCTTCAATCACACATACGCAGCACCTCAGGCTGATGGCCTCTATGCCACGGTGCATTGACGCAGTAATTCATGCAAGAGGAGGCCCAACCATGTACTGAGTGACTAGAAATGGAGAGACTTAAAACATCCTCTTTTGACTGGTCTAATGTGATATTCTAATTTTCTGACACAGAGAATTAGGCCTTTTCTTTACCCATGATCCATGACCATTAAAGTACAAGCAAAGCTTGAAATGTTTTACTCCACGAGTAATGAATCACTATAATTGTTTCACTTTCTGAAATGGCTGGCAAAAAATATAGCACTTTTATGCAATATTCCAATTTTTTGACCTGTAGGCCTACTTGTATTAATTTGATGTTCTCAATGAAAGACCTGCTAACGTGTCTTACTGCAGGCTCTCTGACGTCCTTCACCCAGTACACCTGCTTCTGCGTACTGACAGAGATGGACAAAAGCCAGTAGCTCCTTTCATGTAGGAAAAGTTTCCCCAGCAGTGCTGCAACAGATATTCACCGCGTAAGGGATTCTGCTGGGAAAGAAGCATCTACTGAGCATACATCGTCCTTTAAATGACGACCCCGTATGTTACTTATTAAACAAGTACGAGCATGTGTTGTATGAAATCTAAGGACCTGCTGAAACAAGTCAGCCGTGCGTTTACAGTGCCCTGGGAAAGTAGTTCAAACCTCTTGGATTCTGTTTACATTGCAACCAAAAACGTCCCAAACCGACAGGGAACCGTTCCCCAAACCACTCAGCAACAGAAAGAGAATGGCTCGGCTGCAACCCCTCCAGGAAATGGTCGCTCACCTGGACTGACAAGCCGGGCCATGCGTAGATCACAGGCCATGAAGGGGAAACAGCCAAAGAGGACAGGGGGTGTGGTCAGATGAAAGCAAAAGGACCGTCTGTTGGTGGTAAACCAGTTCACCCTGAACACACCACAGGCTGGTGAAACATGACGGAGGCAGCGTCATGCTGCGGGGACGATGTTCTTCAGCAGCGAGCATCCTGTTGGTGCGTCACCCAAAATCCCAAGAAAACATTCAGGCTGGAGTTGTTACATTTACTTGAGTTACTTTTTGGGAAACAAAAAAAGACTTTTAGTTTTACGGAACTGTACTTTTTACTTAGTTGAGTAATGTCTTTAAGAAGTATCACCACTCTTGAGTAAACTTTCTGGCTTCTCCACCCCCGAGTAACTTCACTGAATAAAGAACAGGCTCGTTTCAACCAAAGATGCACCTACAGTTTCTGTTAAAGTGAGACCTCTCGTTTGTATACCAGCTCTGTTTTAATGTGATTCTCTAATTGGACGAACGTTCAGGGGTCCAATAATTATGGCTGCAGGTGTAAACAGTTGGGCTGCAGTCCTGACTTCCACCTTTAGGGTGAACTGGAGCGGAGGCTCAAATTCTGGTTTTTGCATCCAGCCATGAACCTTACCAAAGCATTTTTGTAATACCAGTATTTGTACATAACTTCATACTCTTGTATGGTTACACAATTTTTAAGTATCAAATCAGACATTTATGAATGATTACTCAGTATTGTTACCAAATACGTTTTTACTCTTCAGGAATTTCTTGGTTGGCCACCGTTTATTTTTACCTGAGTAAAATCTGTTAAGAGTAGTTTTGAGTAAATTTTTTGGCTTCCTGACCCACCTGTGACTGTAACATAAAACATTTAAGAGTGAGGACTACCTTATCCAGGCACTGGTTGTTGATACTAGAAGTTCACCAAACTGGGGAAGATGGTATTTTATCCAACTCTCCACTCGTGCAGGTACTTTTACATATTGCTGCTCTACACTGAGAGAAGTCTCTCCCTCCTGTTTGTGTTGAATGGTTTTACCCTCATCACTTCCCTGCCTGTATATGATATAGTATTTGCACTTCATTATGAAAATAAACGTTGGATCAAAAATCATAGCTCAAAGCAGTCGCTTCTTCGTGCAGAAAAACAGAAACGGACTCTGGTGTTTTATTTTGAAAGCCTTCTTTGTTTACACATCTACATATTTACAGAAACTTTATTTCAACAAGCGTTCCAGAAACAATCAGAACTCCAAAGTGGATTTATCCAAACCCAACTCACACATTCACAACAGAAAGTTACGCACCAGCCTTTCACATTACGCAGAAAAAAGAAAACAAAAAAACAGCTAGGTTTACGTACGCGCTACCATGCACAAAATGCAAACACTCTAAACTGCAAGCACACACACGTCTCAAGACGACTCGCCAACAAAAGTATTGAACAGCACGAAGCGTACGAGGCATACCACACTAATGTGCAACGATTCTAAAACGCATCCACTTGGAACAAACACCCACATATAAATCCACTCTAGCACGGCGTAAAAATAAAGACGGGCGCTCTGGCTCCCCCTGGAGGCCACGGCCACTCTGCTCGAGCCTCTGCGCAGCCGAGACGGACCCAGGCAGCCGGCCTTCTCTGAACGGGGAGCCTTCTGTCAGCTTCGCGACTAACACTGCAATACTGCAATACTTTGGCACGCCACACCAGTCCCGCATCAGAGGAGTGCTGAGCCGGCTGCCGTCCAATTAGGAGCGGGGTTTTTTTTCCCTCCGCTATCAACTACATAGAAGCTCGGAGAGTGGGGGCGTCTTGTGGAAAAGGGGACTGGAAAGGTTAGCGGAGCGGGGAGCAGGGAGAAGCCGATCAGTCGGAATCATATTTGTCGGCGTCGTCGTCGTCGTCTTCACCGCTGCAGCCCAGCTCACGCAGCACGTCCTTCTGGTACCTCTGCAAGCTCCTCCTGCAGTAGGAGTGTTCCTCCTCCCAGTAATCTGGGGAAAACAAAACACCGTCAGATCCATGTCCACCCTCTGAACTATTCTAGATCAATATGGAGAAGTTTCCACCTTAACCTGAGTCTAGGCACATTAGCCAGGTCAGAACAGAGTGATGCTTTTCTCTACTGCTTTAGGTTTCAGACCAGATGTACTGGAGCCAAGTTCACATTGCCATCTCAGCATGTGGATCCTTTAAACTGACACCAGGAGCAGCAAACAGAAGCTCTTAAACTCAGACTGCCCCGCCCTCAGCAACATTCTTGGTTCTCCCAGGCTTATGGGGCCAGCTACCTCCATAGCGCTCCTCTTTGTCACCGTCAGAGTTGCTGTCCTCATCGGGGTAGTCGTTCCTCCAGTTGCTTTCTTCATTTTCGTCGTCTTCGTCCTCGTAGACTTCCTCTTCGTGGACCACCAGATCTGGAACCTGAGGAGAATCAGCAGAGTAGTTACGTGCAGGCAACGTGTTCCAGGTCTTGCTCGTGTTTAGTTAGAAAGGGAAAAGGAAAACTGCAGATAGCAACGGAAGAAGCATGAGCCTTCAAGCTCCAAAACAAAAGGTTTTGGAGAAAACGTTTAGGGATAAAAGTTTTAAAAGATGTGGAGAGCTGTATCATCAAAATGTATTTGACCAAAACTAAACTGGTTTGACTTTTGTATGAACTCCCTACAGACCCCGAACAGTGCTGGGTAGGCCAGAGCGATGCCGGATCTTCCAGAAAATAAGTCACACCTTTTTCTATAGTTTGGCTGGTCCTGTGACGCATAGGTCAGGTGTGACTTATACATAAAAATAAATATTTAACACTTTAAAATGTTAACTCCTACTGACTGACATGAACCAAGGAGTAAACGTTACCGTCTACAGCTGAGAGGGGGCGCTCTAGTCAAAATGAACGGACACATTACCTTAAAGACGACAGAGAAAGACTGAACACCAATGAAACGCCCCCAAAAGAAAATCCTATCCTGCAGAATTTTACTGTATTCTACTCTCACTGCACTGAAGGAAACAAAGAAAGCAAAAGAAACAGGCGCGACTTATAACCTGGAAAATACGGCCCTTGTTACATCGGACATTAGAAGTAACAGCAAAGGCAGCAGCTGGGTAAGCCCCGCCCTCTCTGTGGTAATTCAGTCCATTTCTTCATTCACTCACTCCGATTTCAGCACTCATTCATCTGTCCGTCCATCCATCCACACACACCAGTTCTCCCTCGTCAGCATAGGCCCTGACGGACAGGATGTCCTGGATCCAGCCTGGTGTGACCGTTTCCTGGTAGTAAAGGTCGTAAACGTAGTCGTCCTCGTGCTCCCGGTGCGCCACCCCCAGCTTCTCTCCGGAGATGTCCAGCCGCTCCCGCAGCATCTTGGTGTTGTTGCACAGAATCACTTCGGGGTCTGAAGGAAGAGCCTTTAGGAACACACAAAGCGGGACACGTCAGAAACAGCACCGGCTTGCCAAACCTACACCAACTATGAAGTGGAAGGAAACTGGTGCGTAGTTTACGATAAAGCAGCAGACGGGGCAGGAATAAAGCAACCTCCCGGAACCTGAACATCTCACACAGCTCTGCTCATCTGAACCTGGGAAGGAGGTGGACCAGCTGCAGACCTGCCAAGGCACGGCCGTCCACCTGGGCATTAAGCAGGGAAGCAATCAAGAGACCTACTGTAACTCTGGAGGAGCTGCAGAGATCCACGTCTCAGGTCTGTCAACAACTAACAGCTCTGGGGCCTGATGTATGAAGCGTGTGAACGCACAATAAACCTGCGGCGCAATCTTTACCACCTGCTTTGGCATGTGGAAAACTTTGTGTGTGTTCGGTTACCCATGCACATTTTTGCCCTGCTGGGAAAATGTGTAGCAGCAACACAAACTGTTTAATCAGCAATAAAAAAAATAAAAAAATAATAAAAACAAAAAAACAACAGACGTATATTGATGATAGAAAAAAAGGGTCAGTAAAAAGTTCAATAGAATAACAGTTTTCCTTCCTTTTGCATTCTAGCCATGAAGGTTAATATTAGTCATTACATCCTCCCAACCAATCACAAACGCAGACCCAGGAACGAAGCTCCGCCCCCTTCAAAGAGTTCAGACAGTATGCGTCGTGTTTTTTAAACTTGCAGTTTTGGTAAAAAGTTGGTTGAATAAAGGGCTGAGTTTGAATTCAGTGTGTGTTCTTTATCTAAAAATAGGTCACTAACAGCATAAAATGGTCAGGGCTGCACTTAAAATATATGTTTTAAATTTGTTGATTGATGAATTATCGATCAATATGATTTCTATTTTATCGATATGCTTTTTTTCTATATCGTCCAGCCCTAGATTTAACCCAAGTAGCATCGAACTCAGAGTTGGAGCTGTAATAATGATCTAAATCTGTAATAATGGTCTAAATCTTTACAAAGCTATAGAATCACATTTAGCCTCATACAATAACGTAACAGTTCAAAAGATGGAGACCACCTCAGTCAGATGGAAACTATGAATATTCCTCCATTTTTGCCACAGGTAGATGTAAATGTGCACCAGTCTCTGTGCTGAGGAGAATAAAACACACACGATTCACCCAAAAGGGCCTGTGATTCTGACTGAAACAGAAAACGGGGTCAGATCAGCAGATTAGTTCCCAACAGGCCAGGGGTCCGTTCTTCGTACGTTGCTTAAAACATCCAAGATCAAATGACACATCCAAGATGATTTCATCCGGCTAATCATGATCCGGCTAATTGGGTTCTTCGAACACACCTGTTGTTTATGATTAGTATGGCTGGATTGAGTTATCTGAGATAACTGCGCGTTGATGCGTTTGTTTAAAAGGGGAAATGTATCGATAGTAGAAACATTGATCAGCAACGCTGCTATTGGCTGTTCAGCATGGCCAAAGAACGCCCACAGTTTTTCTCCCAAGCAGAACAAGAGCTTTTAATGGAAGGTAATGCTGAATTTGAGTCATTAATTAAAACACCTCAAAATCTGTTAAAGCCAGGAGAGAGGGCTGGCAAAAATCAGCAGACAAATTAATGCGTAAATACTGTCCATGGTAGATGTTTCTATCACTTTCTACAGTATGAATTTTTGCATTTTAATTAATCTCATATTTAGTTTGTTCTTTTATGTCAGAGCCTCCACGGGACCCACTAGAACATGGGGACAAGTAAAAGTGAAATACAAGAATATTCTACAAAATGGTAGCCTTTAATTGTTATACTTTATTTTAAAAAGGCACTTGTTATGTCAAGAGATCCAAATTTCAGTGTCATTCCTTAGACACGGGAAGTAAAGGACATGTGCAAACTGGGAATTTTAACAAAAAAAAATCTTTATCCATAAAAAATGAAAGTTTTCCTTTTCCAAGTCATCCACAGTTTACACGGTAAAACTGTATTGCTCCGTGGCTAGATAATCCATCCATAGTTTTTTCTAATACAATATACAGCTTGACAGGAAGCAAGCCTTTCAAAGTAAACTAAACAATGGCTGTGTCTCATTCCGCCTACTTCCGTCAGTGCACTGCTGATGTGCACTGACCACTTACTGCCGTAGTGCCCACTTTCGACCGTTAGTAGTGTTCCAAAAGGAACACTTATGTTAAAACACTTACCGGAAATGACGGGATGACGTGACGAACGCAACACACGTGACCGCAAATTTTTCAGACCGCCAAGAAATATATGCCGGCGTTTTTTTCTTTTTTTTTTTTAAAAAAACAACAATCGTTTACATTCACAGCATGTTGAAATTACATCGCCTCCGACGTCAACGCAGGATCCTCCAAATATTGGCTGAACATGAGGTATGTTCGTGTATTTTACAAACACCTATCGAGTACAATGCCTCGTATTACCACCATTACTTACATTTATATGATTGCGGTTTCGGCTGTCTCGGCTGAATTGTCCGCCATTATTTTCAAACTGGGAACATCTTCCCGACGTCCTTAGCCCCTCCCTTTCCGCTTTGTAGTCAAGATGGCGTCCGTTTAGTGCGAGTAGGGTCCATCGTTATACACTGCATTTTGCGCCCGTTTTTAGGGGGTCATCCGGGTACTTTCAGTGCACTGACTTTTTGTGTTATCTACACTACCTACTTAAAACTAAGTGTTCGAAGTGTAGAAGTAGGCGGATTGAGACACAGCCAATAAAATGGCCCGAACAAATCTTCTTACTGAATAGGATAAAAATAAAAAGCAAACCATCATACAAATAACTTAAATATTTTAGATTTATGGCTCCAACACCACCTTTTCCTCTTTAAAAGCCACTGTTAAATGATGTGTTTGTCTGTTTATAACAGCCACCAAGAAAATCTCTCTACAATTACACTGTCGCGCTGCGCTAAAGGATCCTGTCTATTGTGCAATTGAATACGCGATTAATTCGAAAAACTCTGCAAATTATTCTTGCACCTTCCGCAACAGGTTGCAGTCGTAAAAATGGACATGGCTACGGCAGACTTCCCTATCTCCTCCGCTTATAAAGCCGTGATCTAATCTTGTTTACATGAAATAAGCCTGCTCTCGAGCAGGCTTAAGCTGGCGCACATGTTGCTATGACAACAAGTGCAGGATGTCTTTCGAAGAACCAAACGATCCAAGATCATGCCAAATCGTCAACAATGAAATCCTGCTAACTGAGTTAGCGACGTACGAAGAACGGACCCCAGGTGTGATGATTCCTGGCGTGGAGACAGTCCCACATCCATAAATGGCAATAAAGCTGTGAAAGAGTGGAACGCTGGCAGCGCTGGCGCTGCTGGCGCTGCTGGCGCTGCTGGCGCTGCTGGCGCTGCTGGAGGACGGCGTCGACGTTTTCAGAGATGCTGCTGACCTGCCGGCACTTCGGCCAATTGGCCGGTTCCGATTGTCTGGGGCAGTTCTTGTCGAACAGGCTCCAGCGTTACAGAGGGAAACCAGGGGGAACCGTAGGGCTGGGCGATATAGAAAAAAAGCGTATCGATAAAAAAAAATGCATATTGATCGATATCGATAATTATTGAAAATATTTAAAACCATATTTTATGTGCAGCTCTGCCTGGACATTTTATGATATTGCTAAATGATTTGATTTAAATAAAGAACACAAAACACAGAATTCCAATTAAATCTTTGTTTAACCAACTTTGGTTGGTTAAATAAAGAGTGGCAGGTTTTTCAGCTGCAGAGAACAGCAGACATATCCATCACTATGAAGCATGTTACTGCATGCGTGATGTCCTTATGCCGCTTGGACGCTTTGTCATTTTATCACAAAGAAGGGAGCCCAGTTTAGCTGCTGTACCTGCTTTGTTTTGGAAGAACTTCCAGACGACGACGACGCGGGGCCGCACAGCTAAAGCTCGCGCAGCTCGCGCTGCTGCTGGTGTGAGCGGCTTAAGTGATGAATACTGGTGGGTTGCGTTACCAGACTCTGCTTTTACCGGTTCCTTGCAAGTTTTACAAATCACTGGTTTATTTCTATCAAGCTGGCGAACTAGTAAAACCCCGTTTTGGGACAATTTCCTCCGCCGCTCCTTGCTGCGACATATTCACATGTTGTGTGTTGTGGTTTGAGAGGGCGGGCTTTGTGACGGCGTGCCGACTGTAGCAAGGAAGTAAAACTGTCTATCGAAGTTTTTATCTACCCTATTTTTTCCTATCACGCCACACGTCTATCGATCGATATATATTGTTATTGAATTATCGCCCAGCCCTAGGGAACCGTGCGTCGGCGGTGCCGTTTCAGATTCTGACTACGCCACAGTCTTTGCAACCGGAGCTTCTCAGAGGGAGCTGAGCGTCAGGTCGGGTAGTTAACCTCCCTGACCCGTCCAGAGCCAGCCCCCCGGGAGGACCTCCATGTGGTCCGGCTCCATAAAAGGAAACCTGCAGCGAGGACCAGATCTCAAAGGTAATCAGAACAACGAGTGCATTCATGTTGCTATAATTCTGCTACACCATCATAATAACTCTAATTACCCTCATTGTAATAGTCGTCTCTGGAACGAACTGAGCGCAGGCTCCAGGTCATTATTTTGTGTACCATCCTGACTCCATGACTTAAAGCGATCCACGGTGAGACGTGACAGACTTCCTGATGGGACGGGGCCTCTGCAGGCGCCAGCCACTCTAAGCTAAAGGAGCGACCAGCAACAACAGCCCAGCCGTTTGCTTCTGGTAGTTCCATTCAGGCTTTCCTGGAACATGAGCCCGAACGGTCCAGTCCCTGTAGAACCGAGTTCTCTCCGGATAAAGTCCGCTAGTCTAAAGCAGCTTCTGTCGGCAGTTTTATCTACAATGACCTGATGTGTCGGGTTATTACGGTTAGCAGCGAGCCATTAGCTGTACGAGCGGTGTTTAGTCAGCGCGTGGAGAATCCAGAGCACCTCCACTCAGAGTGCAGGTTCTGATCCGAAGACGACACGGAGGTCGTTGCAGAGCTGCTGTCTCTGAGGCAGCGTGGGAGGACAGCCACTAGTGCTGAGGTCAGAGCAGCAGGACTGACCGTTCACGGCGGCTCCACCGCCCCGACTCCCAGCATTCCCGGTTTTCTGGCTCTTTCTGCATAAGCAGCAGCAGACTCCAAAGTCACCGTTAGAAGTGGACTTCAACCGAGCCTAGTACAGGTTCTTTTGATGCCAGGTGTAGTTAAATTAGCTTTCCCCCATTGCAAAGGTTGCGCTGCTTCCGTTTCCACCCATGGACCACCAAGGTGAGTGATGGGGGCCACCCAACAACATGCAAGCTGATTGGCTGGCTGGTTTTAGCTGTAAACCCATTTAAATAAAGCCCAGTTCAGTGACAGGGGAGCGTTTTACTGTGCATTTGAGGTAGTGTTACATGGGTGTTAAAGGTTTGACTTGAACACAATAATTCAGTGAATTTAAGACTTTTTAAGGCCTTACATTTCAATTTTTAAGACTTTTTCAGACCCTGAGGAACCCCTGACAGGAGTCATATTTACCTGATTACAACGATCAACAAGAAATTATAATTGAGCTCCACGCAGCAGTCAGACAGCGGCGTTCGAATAGGATAGAAATGGAAGAACTCAACGGGTACGACCAGACAAACTTTAGATTTCCAGGTTCTTTAATGAGTTGCTGATGTCATTTGCTACAAATGTCCCTCCAGGTCTCCAGGTTTTATTAGTGGTGAGACTGACCTGACACTGAAGCTGCCAAAACGCCTCAGTGTCAGGTCCGACACTGAAGTGTTTCATAGAATAAAACTACCACTGCTCAACAGCAGTGGCTGGATGCCCTTTTGCCTTCAGAACTGCCTTAATCCTTCGTGGTACTGGAAACATTCCTCAGAGAGTTTGGTCCATATTGACATGACAGCGTCACGCAGATCCTGCAGATTTGTCGGCTCCACATTCATGATGAGAATCTCCGGTTCCACCACATCCCAGAGGCGTTCTATTGGACTGAGATCTGGTGACTGTGGAGGCCATTTGAGTACCGTTAACTCATCGTCATGTTCAAGAAACCCGCCTGACATGATTCCTGCTTTATGACATGCTGCGTTATCCTGCTGGAAGTAGCCATCAGAAGACGGTACACTGTGGTCATAAAGGGATGGACATGGTCAGCAGCAATACTCAGGTAGGCTGTGGTGTTGACGCGATGCTCAGTTGGCAATAAGGGGCCCAAAGTGGGCCAAGAAAATATCCCCCAAACCAGTCTGAACCGTTGATACAAGGCAGCATGGATCCATGCTGTTGACGCCAAATTCTGACCCTACCGTCCGAATGTCGCAGCAGAAATGGACCCAACAGACCAGGCAACGTTTTTCCAATCTTCTATTGGCCAATTTTGGTGAGCGTGTTTGAATTGTAGTCTGAGTTTCCTGTTCTTAGCTGACGGGAGTGACACCCGGTGAGGTCTTCTGCTGCTGTAGCCCATCCGCCTCAAGGTTCAATGTGTTGTAGGTTCAGAGATGCTCTTCTGCATCCCTTGGTAACAAGTGGTTATTTGACCATGCCACATTCCAAGTCACTTAAATCACCTTTCTTCCTCATTCTGATGCTCGCTTTGAACCGCAGCAGATCGTCAAATTCAATCATATTATACAGATTGGTCAAATAATTTCCTATATAAGGGAACCAGTTGATTGCATCAAAGTCCCAACAAGCAGCATTCACTCCTGGAGAAGCGTAGAGCCACAGGGGTCGTCTGCATTGTCCATGGCTTTGCTGCAATCCCTCATACTGAGCAAGCATGAAGCGACAGTGGGAAAAAAAACTCCCCTTTAACGGGAAGGAAAAACCTCCAGCAGAACCAGGCGCCTCACATTATGTCTGGGGAAGGGGTGGGCGATATGGACCTCTATCGTGATATATTGTTGTACTATTGTGATAATGATAAAGGGGTTGATAAAACACTACTACCAGCTTCTTGGAATCTTTCTAGGCAACTGTTTTTTTTTCACTTTTAACAATTATAGCCCCATAAACAAAAATACTGTCCTTGAAAAATACATTTAATCATGTAACATATATTAAAAGAAAATACTAAACACTTTTCATCAGGACAACCAGTTAAATGAAGAAATGTGATTGTTTTAATCACTAAACCGCACACAGTAACTGCAGGAACTTCACTGATCTTCTTAGACATGGCTAATTGGTTTTTATCATTGTCAAGATAAACCCAAATTCTTATAAGAGATCTTTCACGAGAATGATAAAACGATATGATAAAGACCCAGCCGTAGTCTGGCACCATTTTAAAACAGACGGTCCAACTTCCCAATAAGCCGTGACAGCAGCTGGGAGCTTCGTTGGTAGAACAGGTCACATCACTTTGTCGTGTATTTGCTCATCAGTACTGAGCAACACCACAGGCTCGACTAAAACATGTAAGGCTCAACAATGCAGCAGAGAACTACCAAGGAGGGGCTGCTGTTACCCTTCCAGTAAAAAGCTTTAGCCCACACCTTGTGGAAAACAACAGAAACATTAAACGACACAGAAACTGACCCACCTTCCTCAGAGGCTTGTCTGGGTCCTCCTCATCCTCATGGATGAGATCTACCACCTGGATTTCACCAAGACTCCAACATTTTTCCGTCCGGCTGTCATCTACAGGCTCTGCAGCCTCTGTCTGCGGGGTCCCCTGCTCAGCGGACCTGGACAGCCCCGCACGGTTGCTGGACAGTATCCTGTAGCGCTCCTCCCTCCGGGTGCTCCACTTGGTGCCGCGCAAGTCCCCGATTATCCGCTGGGAGCTAGCGGCAGAGGGCCGTAGAGCGTGGGCCGCGCGGGGCCGAGCTAGAGCCTGCCGGACCTGGGTCTGGACCGGAGCATCCTGACGGGGAGAAGATTGACAAGGTTCATGCCAAGCTGGACAACAGAATCTAGTATCGAGTAACAGAAGAAGGGAAATGTCCAAGACGGGCGCTACATGCGCCTTTAGATTCATATAAATGATAAATAAACGAATTCTACTTAAATAAATAGAATCACACACACATACATATATATATAGTAATATATATAGTATTTATAGCGCTGACAATGCTTGCCAGAAGCACTGTAGTTGTCACATTACCCAGCAAAACCATCAGAATTTCATGCTTGCCAGTTGTTGCGCAGGCCTGCTTTTAAAGCCCTACATCAATCCTGATCATTAACAACTCAGACAAAGTGATACAATTATTTGCTTAATAGCAAAAACCCTAATCAACCCAACAAACATCCATTTTTGTGTTCCCTGTAAATTAAATATTAAAATATTAAGAATAAACTGGACAACTGCCCGGATTCCCCCCTTTTGTTTTTATGAAAGAAGTTAGGAGATTATGGCCGCGTCAAGTTAAAACTTTTTCTATTAACTATTAAACTCCGTATAAACCCAAATGTTATCCTGCTTGGCTAATTTCCTCCATAATATAAAATCCACAACAAAGCTGACCAAGATGATTTTAAGTAAACTGCTGTATCCGTAGAGAATCTTTGTCGTTTAAGCAGAAAAAAAGGGGCGTTTTAGAGGCTTGTAAACACAGGCTCGTTTCCCTCAGCGTCAACAAAACACCTCGGTTAGCTTAGCATCCAGGCTAATGCTACCAGAGCGGCCTTTGTTTTCAAACGTCTAGCGCTCCTGCGTGGTTTAACGCCCCACCTGTCAACAGCCCCTCGGCTACATAGCAACCCTACGTCTGTGCGGTCCACTAGCCGCGACCCCACGTCCACCGAGCTGTCCGTGTCCGCAAGCAGCTGCGCGTTTGGCCGGGGCTGACTGGGTGGTCGCCGCGGCGGGCCGCTCACCTGTGTCGCTACGGTCGCCACGAGTTTGAACACGGAGTTCTCCACCTCGGGCTCGTCGGGTTCCGGTACCGTTTCCCCTGAGCTCTGGGACGACTCGGGTCGGATACGCTTGCACGCCAGCAACAAGGCATCAGCGGGGTCTGTCCCCCTTTTTCTTTTCACTCGCAGAATGGTCGTGTTGGGATCCATGATAGCCCTCTGGCGTCTGCTCGTCTAGCTGCTCTGGTTTGTGTCTGGAAGAGCGAGAAATCGCGAGACCTCGTCACGATTCTGCTTCTTCTTCTATAGCGTTTTCTGGCACTTTACATACTTTGCGTATTACCGCCATCAACTGGATGGAGATGTAATTCAGAAATTAATTTTCCCATACATCTTATAATTAAATTATATACATAATTTCACACACACACATGCATACTAAATCATCTCAGCTAATTTTGTATCTTTTAAATATTTAATAAGTGCTTGAATTATATCATGTGATTGATGCTTCCCTAATAAATTAACCATAGTTACTGAACTCCCCATTACCCTTTCCAGTTCTTTCCTCTCTTTTATATATTTTCTACAATTAATTAACACATGTTCTATTGCTTCTGTTTCCCCTCAATAAGAAGAATCACCTGATGGATGTTTCCATATTATTTTTAAACCACTATTTAAACTAGCATGACCAATCCTCAACCTGCTAATCCATATCTCCTCTCTCCTATTCATTATGCTATTATTTCTTATGATTACCTCCTGCTGTATTTTATGTAAATGCCTTCCTCTTTCTTCTAAATTCCATCTGTCCTGCAATATATTATTTATTTTATCTTTAATAATTACTTTTATTTCTGCTCTACTTTGTGGGACATCATATTCAATTTCTCTTGCTTTAACTGCTTCTTTAGCCAACATAAATTCCTTTATGTGCTGGAACCCATGTGAATTGAATACTTATTTTTTGTTTCTTTATACCATATATCAAATAACTAACTTCATCTAAAAGATTTTGACGGCTTTCAGATTTTCCACTTATAATACTGGTTAAGCAAGACATTGAATCTGAACAGATAACTACCTTACTAGGCTTCACCTCCAGCACCCATTGCAATGCCAAAATAATTGCCAACATCTCTGGTACTTCAAAATCACATGTTCTATTGTCTCAGTCTCCCCACAATGCTCACAGTCTCCAGATGGATGTTGTTTGAGTCCTGTGTGTCCCATCATTAACCGTGAGAGAACATCTTCCTTTCTCCAGCAAAGATCACCCCCGATCTCCATTATTCCCCCAACATTTTGATACACAGAATAATAGAATCGGCCAGTACTACTTTCGTTACAGTCTCTTTGCCACCTCCTTTTTTTTTTTTTTTTTAATAAAACTCTTTACAACACTCTTAGTTTCTGCCTTTGAATACTTAACATGGAAATGTTTCATTTTCTTGCACCCTGCTTGGTATATTTACTTTCTATTCCAATATGAGCTGGCACACACAGAAAAATCACATATTTCCTCAGTATACTTAATCTGTTTATTATTTGAGACAGTTCTAAAACGACATCCATTCTAGATTTTGAAACTAAATTCTTTAAACTTAAAAATGACCTACTTGAATCTGAAACAATTAGTATTTTCACTGGCTCATGTTCTGCCACCCAGAGCATTGCTAAGAACAAAGCCAGCAGCTCCCCAGTGTACACTGCTAAATGGTCACTTGTTCTTTTATAAACTTTCACACCATTGTCTGGAATTACAAAACCAATCCCAACCTAACCATTGTCGAACTTTGAAGCATCAGCATAAATGTGTAGATGTTCAAGGTTATTTTTCCCAATATATGGAGAAACATTACCCATATTACATTCCCTCCTTTTCAGTAACTTCAAATCAACATTGAGTTCCGCAAGCATCTGTATTGGGATATTTGAAATGGGAACGGTAGTACTCTATTCTAAATGACTTATTTCAAAATCTTTCGTTGCTTTTTCAATTGTCCACTCAAAACTCTTCGATCTTCACATTTTCCTTCTCCCTGCTTGGTTCTAGGATCTTAAAACCAGGGTGACCCTGACTGTGTCCACACAAAATTGCCCAGTAGGCCAATGCCAGCTGCATCCTTTTGTATTTTAATGACATCTCTTCTACTCTTACTTGAAGAGCATTTACAGGGGTAGATCTCATTGCCCCACAAGAAATCCTTAATGCTTGATATTGGATAACATCTAATCTTTTAAGATTACTTTCTGCTGCAGAATCATAGACAATACATCCAAAATCAAGGATTGATCTAATCAAATATATAGTTTTTAAACAGGAACGACTGGTTCCCCAATCACGCCCCCTGAGGCACATCATCACATTTACAATTTTCTTACATTTCTCCATAGTTTTGTTTATATGTAAATTCCAAGTCAGTTTGCTGTCAAACCATGATCCAGTTCTTCCTCTTATGGAGTTAGAGCTCAGCGTTTGCATTACTGCCATCAACTGGTATGGAGTTTGGTTCCTTGTGATTTAAATTCTCAAAGTGTATGGATACTATAAAATCAAAATCAGTTTGTTTCCTTTAAAAAATATTTTGCATTCAGTCTTGGCCTCTGAAGTTCTATGTTTTTAGATAATAAAGACTGTTTTTCAGTGATGTCTGCACCTTGGTTTCCCTCCAATACCACATGTGCTGGAATCCAAATTAATTCTACTGTGACTTTTTGGTGAGAAGTTTGTACAGATACATTTTATAAATCTGGTAAATTATATCTTTCCTTCTTGAGTTATCTAATTTCATAAAGGTGATACTATCAGGTGATACTATCAGAAGCTATCAGAAGCTATCACATATATTTGACCATCTTGTTATTCAATTCAGATTAAACTCAAGAGAATTGCCACTAATTATAATTCTTCAATACATCAGAATAGTAATTTCTAACAACCTTTTTCATCAAATTAAAAGTGCCTTATGAAATGAAAAACTTCAAGGATTAGCTTAGTTTGAGATATATTAAATACATTTTCAGGTCAATATACAGCACTTGGCGTGTATCGATCCCCCATGGGGGCTGCCCTTATCAAAAATGTGTCTGTGTAACTTGAGATGGCTGGATCTGTCACTGAATGGTCTCAGACTGCCATAATAACAAAACATGACATTAAATTCTGGGGTTTTATTAGCTGGAGGCGAAGATAAAATAACATTAATAAAGACTTTAAAACATTTTCAGTCTGTGTTAATCTACTTATTTAACTATCAGCAACCACAACCTTCCAGACAAGTACTGTTCAGAGAGGTAGAGTTTTCCCCTTCCTTCTGTTGTTCAATTTTACCTATTTGATTATTATTAATAATTATAATTGGATATTATAATTGACAATGTGTTATTCTAATCAAACAATGTTTCAAATGGTTGTGATTGAGGGAGAATAGCCTTTAATTAGTATACACCTAGAAATTGTCATGGTTTTTAGGTGTTTGGCCCACATGCAGAACACAGTCGGGAGACAACAAGCAGTTAAGATGTTTATTTAGGCGGATAAATGCGAATAAATGCTCACAGAGTGAGCCGCAGACAATGATCGGGACGTCGGGATCAAAAGCACTGCGGGAGAGAAAGGGACAGATTAACGAGAGCAAGTGCGGGAATCTACGTTGCGTGAAGCTCAGCTTACTGCCAGGTATGGAGAACCTGTCCGGGGGAGGTGGAGTGGAAGAACGGACTCGGCAGTACTCTTACTCTTGGTGGAACTAGGTGACTGTTAGCTGGCAGGTGGAACAAAGGCGGGGAGCCCGAGCAGCACCACAGCAGAGAGCAGGAACGGAGAGCAGCTGAAGGAACCGAGGTGAATCCAGGGACGGGAACTCTTGTCCGGTTAACACCAAGAGGGCTCGAGGGGAATGCCAGAGCATGATCTGAGCGGCAGGGATTCAGGAGCCAGTCTTCAGTGCTAGGAGAAGCGAGCGGTGAGTAATCCAAAGCACAAAACGAACTACGAGAAACAGGAGACCAAGGCTAGCACAGGGAATCTGGAATATCTGAGACACAGGAACGAGGATCTGTCGAAGGACAGTGGCCACTAAGCGTACCACAACGGTTTAACACTCCGGCGTCCTTCAGCTGACTGCAACCTGCTTTTAAGCTCCAGCCGGAGCTGCCGAGACGAGCTGCAGGTGTGCACCAAGCCCACCTGTCAACTACGATCACCTGTGAGGGAATGAAAAAGAGTAGAGAACAGGCCGTGCAGACACCACAGCCTGCAGAATCCTGACCGCAATTGGGTTTATTAATTAACAATTATTAACCTTATTTACAATAAAAGATTGCTGTTTAACCAGTTTTGAAACTGAGTTAGATTAGCCAACAGTAAATGTTAATAACCTTAATTTATAATTCCTATTGGAATTATTGATCACTATTCATTAACCACAAGCAAAGGAAAATGTCTCTATGTATATCCGTGTTGTTAACTCAAAAGATATGATTCGGTAACTCTTAGAGACAATTTGATCACTGATATAAAAATAAACGCAGATGACCGCACTTAAAGCAGAAATTAAATCAAATCTGCAAATACTGAGCTATCTGCACTTCCACAAAACATTAAAAGGACCAATTTCTCTAACCTGAAACAAGAATTAGTTTTTCTTTGCATTGTCAAAGATTTCTGAAGTGGGCTTTCACTTCAATAACTTTAAACAGTGTGTAATAGCACAACACGCCATCAAACCAGCAGCAAATATGATGTAAACAGCATTGAAATGGATTTGGCTAAGGCACAAAGGTAGCGTGATGACTTCTCAAACAATGAGACAATGGCTAGCCATTAGCAACAATTAGCTTCAAAACAGATTATAGCTAAAGGGCCTCAACATGGCAGCCGGCTAAGAATATTTTTTTTCTAGATAGACCCGCATGAATGGATCATATAAAACAGATTTCAAGTGTGATCAAATGAACACTGAATAAAGTTACAGTCAGAATGATCAGATCTAATGAGATTTTCTCTAATGAGAAAATGTTTTCGATCTGGGGAGTATATATTTATATTTTAGTATATATCTATCTGGGGAGTATATATATATATATATATATATATATATATATATATATATATATATATATATATATATATATATATATATATATATATATATTCCCCATATATATATATATATATATATATATATATATATATATATATATATATATAGGGGGTTTGAGAGAGGGGGGGAAGACATGCGGTAAATTACCTCAAGCCGTGTCGAGGACTACGGCCTCCGTATATAGATCGTGTTCTCTACCCCTGCACCATCAGAGCACACCCCGATCTTTGTATTTTTAAGTATTACTGACCTCATCTTGCACAAAATGAGGCAAGAAATTTATGCTGGAAACAGACTCTATCATGCTACGCCTACCAGAATATGTATCCCCTTCCAAAAATGAACTAACACTATCCCACATTCTTGAGTTTTGAACCATAAACACCTCTTATAATAACAAACAACTACAAAAAATTTGAAGCTGTTAGCTCTTTACATGTAAAAGTTACAGGGGGATATGAAAAATATCAGCCTGCCAGAACATGTATCCCGTGTTTACAGGTCAAACTTTTGGAAATTGGAGGATGTTTGTTTTGATGTAGTTCAGTTGCATAGGTGGCATCAAGCCTTCTTCAGTCTGCCAAAAATGTATCAACTGCCTACAGAGCACCGAGAGAGGTTAAACCTATCCGTGTTGTTCTAATTGCATCACTATGAAATGGCAAAAAATTTTCATACTTTCAACAAATGTATTCTTTATTTGTACAGATTAAACTATAAATATACAGTAGTCAAAACAGTAGTCAAAACAACCCATCGTGTTATTTCTAAACACAAGCAGGACAAACAAAGGCCTTCTCTGGTGATGGGCTGTGCATGCACACCTGGTGAAACCACCAAAGACAAATGTCGCACTGTATCTGGAAAAAAAACTCAACATGTGCTTATACATGCTGGCAAAATTCCTTGAAACCAACACAGAATGCATGGTTATTCTATAGATCTGTGGTATCATATATCATAATTGTTGTTGATAGGTAATATTTGGACCACTGGCATAATAGTTTTTTTCTTTTGAGAAAGTAACATGGATGTATACATGCAATTTTTTGTTTCTCTTTGTCGATAAGGTTTTACAATTGCTCAGTACTTTCTAGGTGTATATAGAATAGCTTCATGTTGTTCTCCGGTACTTTAACAAGCAATCAGAATTTTTTTAAAGAATTCATAATTCTTAGGAGCTATGGTGTTTGACAAGATCCAGTGAGAGATCTGAAGTACTGTTTGCCTGTATGGGATGCTGGACAGTATCAGTATGTCCATCTCGAGACTTAACATCCCTTTTATTCTCATGAATGCCCTACAAAAAGACAAAAAAAAAAATCTCTCTCTCTCTCTCTCTCTCTCTCTCTCTCTCTCTATATATATATATATATATATATATATATATATATATATATATATATATATATATATATATATATATATATATACAGGACTGTCTCAGAAAATTAGAATATTGTGATAAAGTTCTTTATTTTCTGTAATGCAATTAAAAAACATGAAATGTCATACATTCTGGATTCATTACAAATCAACTGAAATATCGCAAGCCTTTTATTGTTTTAATATCGCTGATTATGGCGTACAGCTGAAGAAAACTCAAAAATCCTATCTCAAAATATTAGAATATTTCCTCAGACCAAGTAAAAAAAAAATTATAACAGCAAAACAAAATCAAACATTTGAAAATGTCCATTAATGCACTCAGTACTTGGTTGGGAATCCTTTTGCACAGATTACTGCATCAATGCGGCGTGGCATGGAGGCAATCAGCCTGTGGCATTGCTGAGGTGTTATGGATGCCCAGGATGCTTCAATAGCGGCCTTTAGCTCATTTGCATTGTTGGGTCTGGTGTCTTTCAGCTTCTTCTTCACAATACCCCACAAATTCTCGATGGGGTTCAGGTCAGAGGAATTGGCAGGCCAATCAAGGACAGTAATGCCATGGTCAGTACACCAGTTACTGGTGGTTTTGGCACTGTGGGCAGGTGCCAGATCTTGGTTGTGCAGCGTTTCCTGCCACATTTCCCCCTTCCAACACACTTTTTGTGAATGTGCTTTGAAACTGCACTCTGTGAACAGCCTGCTCTTTGAGAAATTTCTTTTTGTGTCTTACCCTCCTGATGGAGGGTGTCAATGATGGTCTTCTGGACAGCAGTCAGATCAGCAGTCTTCCCCATAGTTGTGATTTAGTTTACTGAACCAAGCTGAGTGTTTTTCAAGGCTCAGGAAACCCTTGCAGGTGTTTCGAGTTAATTAGACGATTCAAGTGATTAGTTGAATAGCCTACTAGTATACAGTACTTTTTCACGATATTCTAATTTTCTGAGACAGTCCTGTATATATATGGGGTTGGACAATGAAACTGAAACACCTCTCATTTTAGTGTGGGAGGTTTCATGGCTAAATTGGACCAGCCTGGTGGCCAATCTTCATTAATTGCACATTGAACCAATAAGAGCAGAGTGTGAAGGTCCAATTAGCAAGGTAAGAGCACAGTTTTGCTCAAAATATTGCAATGCACAGAACATTATGGGTGACATACCAGAGTTCAAAAGAGGACAAATTGTTGGTGCACGTCTTGCTGGCGCATCTGTGACCAAGACAGCAAGTCTTTGTGATGTATCAAGAGCCACGGTATCCAGGGTAATGTCAGCATACAACCAAGAAGGACGAACCACATCTAACAGGATTAACTGTGGACGTAAGAGGAAGCTGTGTGAAAGGGATGTTCGGTTGCTAACCCGGATTGTATCCAAAAAAACATAAAACCACGGCTCCCCAAATCACGGCAGAATTAAATGTGCACCTCAACTCTCCTGTTTCCACCAAAACTGTCCTTCGGGAGCTCCACAGGGTCAATATCCAAGGCCGGGCTGCTATAGCCAAACCTTTGGTCACTCGTGCCAATGCCAAATGTCGGTTTCAATGGTGCAAGGAGCGCAAATCTTGGGCTGTGGACAATTTGAAACATGTATTGTTCTCTGATGAGTCCACCTTTACTGTTTTCCCCACATCCGGGAGAGTTATTGTGTGGAGAAGCCCCAAAGAAGCGTACCACCCAGACTGTTGCATGCCCAGAGTGAAGCATGGGGGTGGATCAGTGATGGTTTGGGCTGCCATATCATGGCATTCCCTTGGCCCCATACTTGTGCTAGATGAGCGCGTCACTGCCAAGGACTACCGAACCATTCTGGAGGACCATGTGCATCCAATGGTTCAAACATTGTATCCTGAAGGAGGTGCCGTGTATCAGGATGACAATGCACCAATGCAAACAGCAAGACTGGTGAAAGATTGGTTTGATGAACATGAAAGTGAAGTTGAACATCTCCCATGGCCTGCACAGTCACCAGATCTAAATATTATTGAGCCACTTTGGGGTGTTTTGGAGGAGCGAGTCAGGAAACATTTTCCTCCACCAGCATCACGTCGTGACCTGGCCACTATCCTGCAAGAAGAATGGCTTAAAATCCCTCTGACCACTGTGCAGGACTTGTATGTCATTCCCAAGACGAATTGACGCTGTATTGGCCGCAAAAGGAGGCCCTACACCATACTAATAAATTATTGTGGTCTAAAACCAGGTGTTTCAGTTTCATTGTCCAACCCCTGTATATATATACAGGTAAAAGCCAGTAAATTAGAATATTTTGAAAAACTTGATTTATTTCAGTAATTGCATTCAAAAGGTGTAACTTGTACATTATATTTATTCATTGCACACAGACTGATGCATTCAAATGTTTATTTCATTTAATTTTGATGATTTGAAGTGGCAACAAATGAAAATCCAAAATTCCGTGTGTCACAAAATTAGAATATTGTGTAAGGGTTAAATTTTGAAGACACCTGGTGCCACAAACTAATCAGCTGATTAACTCAAAACACCTGCAAAGGGCTTTAAATGGTCTCTCAGTCCAGTTCTGAAGCCTACACAAACATGGGGAAGACTTCAGATTTGACAGCTGTCCAAAAGGCGACCATCGACACATTGCACAAGGAGGGAAAGACACAAAAGGTTATTGCTGAAGAGGCTGGCTGTTCTCAGAGCTCTGTGTCCAAACACATTAATAGAGAGGCAAAGGGAAGGAAAAACTGTGGTCAGAAAAAGTGTACAAGCGATAGGGATCACCGCGCCCTAGTCAAGATTGGGAAAAAAAAAACATTCAAAAATGTGGGGGAGATTCACAAGGAGTGGACAGCTGCTGGAGTCAGTGCTTCAAGAGACGCTTGAAAGACATGGGTTTCAACTGCCGCATACCTCGTGTGTCAAGCCACTGTTGACCAAGAAACAGCGCGAAAAGCGTCTTACCTGGGCTAAGGAAAAAAAGAGCTGGACTGCTGCTGAGTGGTCCAAAGTCATGTTTTCTGACGAAAGCAAATTTTGCATTTCCTTTGGAAATCGAGGTCCCAGAGTCTGGAGGAAGACAGGAGAGGCACAGGATCCACGTTGCCTGAAGTCTAGTGTAAAGTTTCCACCATCAGTGATGGTTTGGGGTGCCATGTCATCTGCTGGTGTCGGTCCACTCTGTTTCCTGAGATCCAGGGTCAACGCAGCCGTCTACCAGCAAGTTTTAGAGCACTTCATGCTTCCTGCTGCTGACCTGCTCTATGGAGATGGAGATTTCAGGTTCCAACAGGACTTGGCGCCTGCACACAGCGCAAAATCTACCCGTGCCTGGTTTACGGACCATGGTATTTCTGTTCTAAATTGGCCAGCCAATGGGGCCACGGCAGGTGACTAACGGGACCGTCTCATAAGGTCATCATTTCTAACGCCTTTACTGGCTTGCAACACAGAGGAGTACTTGGATACATGTGATGGAGCATTGCCCTGCATAAAAATCACGGTCCTTTTGAAAGGTGCAGACTTCTTCCTGTAACACTGCCTGAAGAACGTATCCTCCAAAAACTGCCAGTAGGTTTGGGAGTTGATATTGAGTTGATCTTCAACCCAAAAAGATCCAACCAGATCATTAGTGATGGGTCGATGAGGCGTCATGAAGCGTTTCGACACATTGCCAAACTGTATTGATACTGCGCCGATACTGTGTCACTGAATACTGACACCTGCTGGACCTTAAAAATCCCTACAGGCAACCTGGTTGACAGAGTTAACTGACACTGATTTGATGACCAAGTAGACACAATACAATTTAAATCATTGTATGTTGCATTGTATTAATTTATATTTTCATTTGAATTAAACATATATTTGATTTTTTTTTTAGATACAGTCAATAAATAATGTGAACGAGGATGCATGTGGACTGGCTTTTTGATTTATTTATCTTACAAATTTTTTGCTGCCATGTCCTTTCAATGCCTACCCCCCCACACACACACACACACACACACACACACTCCCCCTTTTGTGTTGAATGAGTGACGTGTGAGAAAACAGCTTTAATTCTCCATCACATAACTTTCATATCGCGCATGCATTGACTTTTTCAACAATTCTCTCTTGCTGTTTTCAACAGCAACGGCATTGTTTCTTATGGTTTAATATTGTCCATATGCCTTCTTTAAAAATTTCTAATTCTACTCGTAGGACATGCGCACTTCCAACCTTATTATGCTCACGTTGATCGGGTGCTGTGTTCAGTTACCTGACTGATATCTTATCATCTGTTCTTAAATCGGACATGCTGAGTATGACAAAGGGAGGAAGAACTACTCAGAGTAGCAGCTTTCTACTAAGGGTAGATCAGCCGTTTTTTTTCTGAAACGACGCTCAGAACAAAGATGCACAGCGCAACCCGCCCAACCATAAAGGTGTCTGCCAGTGGTGCGCTCCGATCAGCACATGACGCTCACAGAGCGAGACTGTGGTACACCATCACACCAGAGTTGCAAAATGATTAAAAAAAAACTTGGTTTATTATTATTTTGTTTACAATTCAGCTTGGATTTTATTTACTGCGCAGCATAGCTTTGCTGTGCGCGCTGCTGTACGCGAATGCACACGCGCGCAGCTTAGAGGGAACAGAAACAGTTTGGCGCGTCAGTCAGTTCGAAACAGTTCCTGTATCGGTCACGTGACTTTCCCGTGTTAATACGCGCATCGACACGGGTTTCGCTCTATGAGCTCGACACATGCGCCGACGCATCGGTGTTGCCGGACCCATCACTACAGATCATCTTTAATAATACCAGTCCACATCAGTACCCCACCTCCACCTTGTTTGTGTCTTGCTTGAAGTGGAGCTCTGTGACCATTACTGATCCAGCCACGGGCCCATCCATCTGGTCGGTCAAGAGTCATTCTCATTTCATCAGTAAATGAAACCTTTGAAAAATGTGTTTCTTGGCCCAGTATAGACACTTCAGCTTATATCTTGTTCAGTGGTGGTCAGGTTTCAGCCTCCCTTACATTGGCCATGTATCTTAGAACTGAACATCTCATACTTCTAGGCACTCCAGGTAGGTTACAGTTATGGAATATGACAGAGCTAGAAGCTAATGGGTTCCTGGTAGCTTCACGCTCAATTCTTCTCAAATCCTTGGCAGTTAGTATGCACCTTTTTTTCTCAACGTGTTTCTTGCGACTCTGTTGGCTATTTACAATAAAACGTTTGAGGGTTTTGTGATCACGCCAGTGGTGGTGGATTAATTTTTAAGGTGGGGGGCAGGAGGATTTTTTCATCAACTTGCACTCTATTAATTCAATTCAATTCAATTTTATTTATATAGCGCCAATTCATGAAACATGTCATCTCAAGGCACTTTACAAAGTTAAGTTCAATCATATTATACAGATTGGGTCAGATTATACAGATTGGTCAAAAATGTTCCTACAGGACTGTCTCAGAAAATTAGAATATTGTGATAAAGTTCTTTATTTTCTGTAATGCAATTAAAAAACATGAAATGTCATACATTCTGGATTCATTACAAATCAACTGAAATATCGCAAGCCTTTTATTGTTTTAATATCGCTGATTATGGCGTACAGCTGAAGAAAACTCAAAAATCCTATCTCAAAATATTAGAATATTTCCTCAGACCAAGTAAAAAAAAAATTATAACAGCAAAACAAAATCAAACATTTGAAAATGTCCATTAATGCACTCAGTACTTGGTTGGGAATCCTTTTGCACAGATTACTGCATCAATGCGGCGTGGCATGGAGGCAATCAGCCTGTGGCATTGCTGAGGTGTTATGGATGCCCAGGATGCTTCAATAGCGGCCTTTAGCTCATTTGCATTGTTGGGTCTGGTGTCTTTCAGCTTCTTCTTCACAATACCCCACAAATTCTCCATGGGGTTCAGGTCAGGGGAATTGGCAGGCCAATCAAGGACAGTAATGCCATGGTCAGTACACCAGTTACTGGTGGTTTTGGCACTGTGGGCAGGTGCCAGATCTTGGTTGTGCAGCGTTTCCTGCCACATTTCCCCCTGCCAACACACTTTTTGTGAATGTGCTTTGAAACTGCACTCTGTGAACAGCCTGCTCTTTGAGAAATTTCTTTTTGTGTCTTACCCTCCTGATGGAGGATGTCAATGATGGTCTTCTGGACAGCAGTCAGATCAGCAGTCTTCCCCATACTTGTGATTTAGTTTACTGAACCAAGCTGAGTGTTTTTCAAGGCTCAGGAAACCCTTGCAGGTGTTTCGAGTTAATTAGACGATTCAAGTGATTAGTTGAATAGCCTACTAGTATACTTTTTCACGATATTCTAATTTTCTGAGACAGTCCTGTATATAAGGAAACCAGTTGATTGCATCAAAGTCCCAACAAGCAGCATTCACTCCTGGAGAAGCGTAGAGCCACAGGGAGAGTATTAGTAGGCCCCTTTACTGTAAAGGCACACATGCTCATTGTTGTCACATAGCAATGATCACGTGTAGCCTTTTAATCATCAAAAGAAGTCAAAAGGTTACTCACAAAAATAATCTTTTTTGATATGGGAATTCTGTAACAAACTTTTTTTTGCTGTCGGGGACGGGGCTAAATTGAAGGCCCCTACACAGGCCTTTCGTTTTTCCGGTACTCCTCGTCATCTACCTGATGTCACTGGTTTAGCTCCATGTCACTACAATCATTAGCCGGATAAGCTAATGAAGATAATATTTATGAAAATAATACTCTTTCTTGTGGTCGAGCAGCGGCACTTGACTGGAGCTTTCCATAATTCAATGCAGATTCGATGCATGGTAGATGATGAGTACCAGCATAACAAAAGGCCCATGAAGGGGCCTTCAATTTAGCCACACTCTCGACGACAAAACAGTGGCAGCTTGGAGTGACAACGTAGCTGAAGGAACTTTGCAGTGACAATGAAAACATCTCTCATTGAAAAAAAGCTGCAGCATTAAATGCGAATATCATCATAAGTGTTTACTTTCTAACAATGTTTGACTTTTGAATGTCTAAAGTTTCAATGCCAAATCTCTTTTTGATGTCATTGCGATTTTTCAGTGTTTCATTTTTCAGTGTTTTATTTTACAATGCCAAATCTCTTTTGACCGGAGCTTTCCATAAGTTCACTGCAGGAAGCATAACTATCGGTGGAAGAAAACTAAAGCTGCAATTCATCTTGAGCTCACTATCCTTATAGTGAAACATGGTGGTGGCAGCATCATGATAAAGGGGTCGCTTCTTCTGTGCAAAAACTGAAAAGTTATCAGAGTTGACAGGAAGAAAGCTGAAACTAAATGTTGATGTAGCTGTTAGATGGGGGCTGAAAAAGGACCCTAATTACGTAGTCAGAGCTATATTAGGATGACTTAGATCAAAGGCATGTGTTAGAATGCCCCAGTCAAAGTCCAGGCCTAAATCCCGAAAATATCTGGCAAGACTTGAAAATTGTAACTCCTCAATACTCTCCATCCACTCTGACTGATCCTGAGCTGTGAATAATGGACAATAGATAAATCAGTTCCTTGTCAAAATTGGGTTTTCACTTTGGTCTATAATTTAGATTTCCAGTGAAATACATTGAGATTTGAGGTTTGTATTTTCTTTTATGCTCTCATTCTCAACCAGACAGTTGAACAGAAAACTCCAGACAGACATAGATGTTTTTAAAATATTTATTATTTACTGGTATATCCAGTGTAAATGATACGTCTTTGCTTTGTAGGCTATAAGAAATAAAACTGAACAATAAATACATTTAAAGGAGATACAATTTCTAGTGCATTTTATTTTTTGATAGATCTCAAAGAAAAGGTTAACATTAGCGAAAATAGTTATTGTTTGTAACATTTTAAGGCTTATAAATTTAGTCAGCCATCACCTAATATAGGCACTGTGTTTGTTTTTGCAGCAAATATCAGTTATTGAAGCTGGTCATCATCATTTTCTGAGAAGAAGGATCTCGAACTGAAGAGTTATTTTCTGATCGAGACTTGCACAGCAAAGCCACAGACCACAGGAACATAAATACACCTGAACAAACAAAAGGACCATTAGATCTTTCAAGTTAATCAAATTATTTCAATGCATGCAAAGACGTTGTCCTATATACTGACCTTGCAGAGAGTTACAGATGGTGAACAAATAGATTCCAAGTAAGGTAGCGTAAGTGAGGCCAGCTAGCCCCCACGGTAACGCTAGTACCCAGCTGAGGCCCAGAACTGTGGCACAGTCTTTCCATAACCTGGGCCATTTCTCCTTGTTCATCTTCAAATCGTTGCATTCATAGTCTCTGCCACTTCGTAACCCCCTTATTTTAAAAATCACTAGCAACAGCATACAGGAATTATACAGCACCACCAGGCAAATAGAAGCCAAAGTGATGTAGGTGACCAAATGCCTCTGTTGGAACTTGTTGCTCATCCAGCATCTGCTCATTGAGGAGAAACAAGACAAAGAGACTGGGGTCATTTGGTAGTTTCATTGAACCATCTTTGCACAAGTTAACTCATGGTAGTTTCTTACATTTGTGATGTTGATGTTTGGTTGTTGGAATCTATTATTTGCAGAGTGTATTTGCCATAAACGCCTACAATCCCACAAATGACTGCAACAACGGTAGGAAGGCCTAAGAAGATAAGATAAATAGCAAACCACAGCTTAGCTATGATGATCAAGGTAAAAAGTGAATTAACTTGACAGTCCCAACCAGACTCCCAACTCACCCCATCCCACCATGGAGAGTTTGAGCAGGTATCTTCTGACATAGATGTTAAAGACTCGGATGAGGAGTAGGTAAAGGTGGAATCCTTCCAGGGCCACCCAGGTGAACGTGGCCATCAGAGACCAGTGCAGGAAGAGACCCAGACCTTGACAAACCCAGCCATCCTCTTGTCCATCTGGCAGAAATGTCCAGAAACTGCAGCTCAGAAAGCTGAGGTGGAGGCACAACAAGGCCACCGTCAGCTGCACGTGGATGCCAAGGGCCTTCTCAGGTCGCCGTCGACTAAAGGAGACATGGCAGTGATGCACTATTAGTTTTATGATGCAGATGCAGTGAATTGTGCAGACTTGCTCTTTTCGTTCATCACCACGTCAAAGCTTGATGTCTTGCTGCACAATATAACAAAGCACATGGTTAGAATTTATCAATTAAGTCTAATTCAGGAAGTTAACCTTCAAAGTTTTATCTTTCACACGTCCTCTGAAGTTACCATAGTAAGCTGCAACAATAAACTGGGTCAGGATTGTGTGGGCAAGTGTACTACTCATCCCCTATCTTCAGCGCATTTCACTGTTTTTGATGTGAGAGGCTGACACAAATGTGTTTAACAACATTCGTGTCAGCCTCTTGAAATTCCAAAATTTATCTGAATCCCGTCTTGTTGCTGTTACCTGTAAAGCTTAACACCCAACATGCTTAATTGGGACCTTGGCCCCTTTAGGAGGTTTTGTTTTTCCAGCTTTGGGGTATTTCAGCAATAATTTAAAAGTGAGCTTCGTTAAAAGTTTGTTTTTTCAGAATCAGAATCACATCAGAATCTAGCAGTTAACTAGCGACTCATATTTCCTCTAGAGTAGACTACTCTTGCGTCGTCTTCAGTTTGTATGAATCCAGAATCGTCAAAAACCAGAGGCTGAAGCAAATGGCTAGCGTGACGAGGGCCCAAGACCAAAGCAGAAAACCTCAAATCATTACCAAGTGTGTGTTATTGGTAGTTTATGAACCTTTGGACTGTTGTCATGTTGAGATTGGGATCTTAGTTACAAGAAGACAACTATTATCTACACGGGAAATGGAGATAAGAGACAGTTCACTGCAAATGACCTTCCTGTGAGAAATAGGTTTTGAGAAGAGAACATTTAAAGCATTTCTGTAGCGTAAGAGTAGCTCTCTGAGATAAAAGGTATAAAAAATCATGTGGAGGTGAAACATATTTTTGTCAGACACAGAAAAATGTACGTGTTTTGTTCTGTTCCTAGCATGGTTCACAAATCAGGATGCATGTTGTGAGCACTGTACCCAAATTCAAAATACTTGATTTTACACTGAATTGTGACAAGTGACGAATCGGATATTCTGTTTAAATAATCATCAAACGAAAATCATGAGTCAGCATTTCATGAACCTTTGCTTAAAATAAACTGAAAATCCCACTTTAAGTGCCATCTAAATATGATTCTTTGTCTTTATTTTACTTATATTATATTTGTAAGTGTAAACACTTGATGATCTAGTGTCCATTAGTGGACACTTGTCTTTAGCCAAATTTAGTCAGAATTCCCCCTAAAAAAATGTGGCTGAATGATATAACTGCAAAGAAAAGCTCCCATCAAGGACACTTTGATTACATGTACCATTGTGTGAAAGGTTCAACTGGAAAATGTGAAAAGTTGTTTTTTTTTAGAACAAATTAGGTAAACCTAGAAAACATAAACAGGGAACCAGCACGTACTACAATCCTGCTCAACCCCCAAACCAACATAAAATAGCTCTTAATTCTGAAGTGGAAAAATTAGGAGACCTGACTTTATACACCTTTCAGCTATAAAAACATAAAAGGATGGCCTGTATTTGTTTTCAGTCCCCATTACTCTTCTTCATCTTCTCTTTCAGCTTTTCCATTTCAGGAGTTGCCATAGTGAGTCATCTGTCTCCATCTATTCCTATCTCATGCATCTTCTTCTGTCACACCAACTAACTTCATGCCCTCTTTAACTCCAATGTCTTCTTTAGTCTTTCTCAAGGCCTCCTGACTGGCAGCTCCAGCCTCAGCATCCTTCTGTATTCATATGAATTCAAATTCAATTCAATTAAAAAATACCAAAGGTATATATGATGCTGGTATACATCATGTAATAGGGGATTCCTCAACGACTTGTTGTAGATGCTGATGGCTGCAGGGAGGAAGGATATCCTGTAGGGGCCTGTCTTACAGGGGATCTGGAGAAACCTCTGACTGAAGACACTCTTGTTACATCAGTTTGATGAAAAGGATGCTCAGGGTTGTCCATAATGTTCTTCATTTTATGAAGAGTCCTTCTTTGCACAGTCATCTCCAAAGGTTTTAGAAGCATCCCCAGAACAAATCCAACCTTCTTTATGGAGCTCGAAAGGGCACGTGATTAGGCAGTGCATTGAAGGATGCTGTTGCCATTTTCCGGGGGAACGGCTTTTGTTAAATTGCTGATTTGGATACCGTGCTGTGAGAGATAGAGAAGCAAAGTGCTTGAAAAATTGACCGTACTAAAGAGATAGGTTATGTATTGTACCAAGACAAGCTAGATCCTTTTCCAAAGGTTTGCCATCTTGAAAACATCTCTAAGATCATGATTGATCCATATGAGCATAACTGGACAAAGGATTTAACATGACCTGCCACCTCTGCCCACCACCATTATTAGAAGCTCAGCTTGCTTTCTCTCTTATCATTGGAGTTGATTTTTGTACTGGTGACAAATTCGAAAATGTATGTCTTTAAGGGCTCAAGAACAAAGCAGCTTTGGGTGGGTCCAGGATAGAAGATCTGCAGCATCTTGCTGCAAACCCTGAAGGACCTAAGCTTCCTCACAAAGGACAGTCTGCTCTGTCCCTTCTTGTGGACAGCTTCACGGTTGTGTCTCTGGTACAGTCTGCTGTCAGGTGAATACCGAGGTATTTATACTCCTCCAATTCTCCTCCCAGGATGGTAATAGTGTCAGACCCATTCCTGTTCTCCTCAAAAATACAGTCATCCCCTTTATTTTATTCACAGTCAGAATGAGATGATTGCTTCCACGCCATGCTACAAAGCGGTCCACCAGCCCCCTGTACTCAGCTTCCTGTCCATCTCTGATGCATTCAATGACTGCAAAGTTATCTGAGTATTTCTGCAGATGACAGGAGTCTGCCTTGTATTGGAAGTCTGAGGTGTAAAGAGTGAAAAAGAATGGTTTGAGTAATGTCCCCTGTAGAGCTTCTTTGCTGCTGACTAGCTGGTCAGACACACAACCTTTCAGGCCTAGCCCACACGCAGCAGGGTTTAAAAAGCAAAAAAAAAAAAAAAAAAACAACTACACCCTACACCGTTTTTAAAAATATTACCATGCACACGGGAGTTTTTTTTTTTATTTTTTATAAAAGTTTTCATCCACACCAGCCTACAGAAATGCACCACTGAGCCTTTTTTAAAATATGCCAGACACATAGGGGGCAGTGTACCGCAAAATGAAAACTTATGTCAGAAACAACCACAGCTTCCTGTTAGGAATGAATCATGGCGCCGGGAGGTTCGATCTTGTGGACAGATAAAGAGTTTGAGCTTCTTTTTTTTTACCTTGAATGTATATAAGTCACCTTAAATCTCTTCTTCTTTATTGTTTTTATTATTTTTCCCCCCATCCACTGTATATATCTGGATGCACTATATATACTCCATACACCTTTTCCTCCTTTGTGCACCTTCTGTTGCTTATAAGAGCCGATGTCACAAGTAAATCTCTCCATTGTGGGATCAATAAAGTTCTATCTTATCTTATCTTTTAAACACCTTATTAGAATATAAAGTTAATAAAACTTAAAACAATGTTAATTGGGAGTCGTGTCAAACCGGCGGCGTTGAAAGGCAATGTGCCTCCATAGTGGGAGGGAGAGCTGGTGCAATGCAGCGGCTCTCTGAGTTCTCTTTCTCCTCTGGCCCTCCCTGTATTGCAGCAGTTGGGCTTGTAAAACATACAAACAAAAGGTGTGACGCAATGTAAAAATCAGCACCTCTGCCAAAATTTATTTTTAACTCCACCGTATGGCCAAGTGTATAAACAATGGTTGCACATATGTGATGCAGCACAGCAATATTCGTTGCAGACTGTGATGCGCCAGACATTAATATCCGTCTTTATCAAGTACACACGCAGGATCAAAACCAGTGCGTTTATACCTCTGCACTTTGGCCAGAGATTTTAGGATCATTCGTTTTTAGGATCATTTTAGGATCATCCGCATAGAAATGTCTAATTTTTCCCAGACATCCTGCTAAATGGCCTCAATCTCACAAACTGTGGTCTGTTTGTTTGGTAATTTCTGATCCAGGCGATTGTTGAGGCCTCCACCTGAGTGTTTCGGAGTCTATGACAAAGGAAATCAGGCTGAATTGTGTTAAATGCTCTGGAGAAATCAAAGAACATGATCCTCACTGGGATGTCTGCCTTGTTTAAATGACAGTGGGTTTGTCGATGCAGGTGTGTGATGGCATCTTCCACTCCAACTTCATGGCGATTAGCAAACTGCAGTGGGTCCTGATAGCTGCTTGTTTGCTTACTCAGGTGGACCAACAGTAGTCTCTCTGGGACCTTCATGATGTAGGATGTAAGGGCAGCATGCCTATAGTTATTGGTACCGGTCTTCCACAACATTGGAACCTTCTTGGTCAGTCTAAGGTTGAAAAGGTGCTGTAGAATCACAAGGAGCTGCTCTGCACAGGCTTTAAGACTCTGGGCTGGACACCATCTGGACCTGTAGCTTCATTCTGGTCAGTCTCTCCAGCTGCCTCTTCAAGCGACTTCTATAGACAGAAAAGTGGAAAGGGGAGGCAAAGGGAGCATCGCCTTTTTCTAATTTGGTTGAGAAGAAACATGCTGAAGTAAAAGGTCCATGCCGAGGTGGAAGATAAAATATCTGAGGTGTGACATGGTAGCTTTTGTGTCAAAGAGGGTAGGATATCTGTTTGGCTGTGGAAAGGAGAGAAGAATGCCGAGCTTGTACTTGAACTGAATCTGTGGAAGAGTGTGATCTGCAGGTGTACCTGCCCCTGCCCCTGGTTCCTTAATTAACAGAGGAGGGAGTCCATGTTCACATTCCTGAGCTCAGCAAGTAGGGAGTCAAAGTGGACCTCTATATTGTCCATGTTGCCAAGGTCACTGAAGAGGGAACTCAGGTGGATCTGCCTCCAGTTCACATTCCCGAGTTCTCCAATGTAGGCATCCAGGTGGGCATGTCTCTTGTCAAGGTCCCAGAGAGCTTCGATGAGGGAATCCAGGTAGGAGTACCTCTTGTCCCAGAGGTGCGATGGTCCATATGGCTTAAGCACCCAGGGCATCGTCATGACTCCAAGTTTCCAGAGTCCCTGTGAACTGAAGTTCCCAGAACTGCTACATGGGTTCTCCATCTCTCTCTTGCTATGAATGTCTTCCTCCTCTTCTTTGCTCACAAAGAGTAACCCAATTTTCACTGGTAACCTGTTTGTCACCAGTACCAGTTGTCAGTAATGCTGTCCTTGACTGATTCCATATGGAGATCTTATTATTGACTTGCATTGAAAATTTGGCAAAGGTTTTAAGCCAGATACCTTTCCTGACACAACCCTCTGCATTTATGCAGACTTGGGACGGGCCCACAATACAGGACACAGGAAACTGTGCCCCCATTGGGTCTGTATTCTCATTTATTCTGATGCAGCTAAATAAAATCCAGTACAATCAATTGGTTTCAAAAGTCATCTAATTGGTAAACGGAGTCCATCTCAAAGGTCTCAGAGGGTTTTCACAGAACTTTTTTTTTTTTCGTGACAAACTTCTCATGTGTTATGAGAAAATTTTTGCATCCAGCACTTTGAAATGTCTTGTTACTGAAAAGTGCTATACAAATAAACTTGCCTTGCCTTTGAAACCCTCAAATGTTAGGGAAAATCTTGCCTCACAAATTGTGGTTACACAGCTCTGTAATTAGTGTTCACTTTCTAATCCAATGCTGCTCATCAAGAAATTTCACTTCCTTAACTTGATCACAACCGCATATAATCGTAAATAGTACATATCTGATCAAATGTACGTGCTCAGACAACACATTTTTTCCTCAGAGTGGAACATAGTAGATTTGATAATTTAACATTTAACGCCAGCTAACAGCCTTCATGAGAAAAAGGAGGGTTTTTCTATTTTTTTCCCCTTTCCTCTCTTTCTTTTTTTATGTCAATATCACAGTAAGCATATTTCTATTCTCATGGCTAAAAACTGATTCACTGGTAAGATTGGTATTCATGCCAACAAAGGTCTTAAGATTTAACTTGACTATTTATTCATCTTCAGGCACAGACAGGCTTCATATTTTGTCATGTTTGAACCAAAAGTATTTTAGAATTGATGTTATAAATCAACTCAAAGTGGGGAGAATACAATACATGTTTTGAAAAGTGTAGTGTGCATTTGTATTTATCCCCCATCTTAATACTTTAGGAATCATGGTTCCATAGTGGGAACCAATTTTCTTTCACAAAACAACAGCTCAGTCAGTTTGCATAGCATTTATGAGCGCCATTTATCAAGTTTTGGCACCATTTATTTAGCAGGATTTAAACAGGACCATTCAATCCTGTTCCTGCTGAGGAGAAGCATACCCACAGCATGATGATTCCACCATAATGTTTCATGGTCAAGTTGGTGTGTTCAGGGTAATGTTCTTCTTTTCTGGGCCCCACATAGTAGTTCCGCTGATAAACTAAAAAGTTAAATTTTGGTTACATCTGACCAGAGCACCTTCCTTCCTGCTTTGCTTCATCACCTCGACGGCTGGTAGCAAATTGCACTCTATTTCACACATTCTTTTAACCAGGGCTTTTTTCTCACTAGTCCTCCATAAAAGCCAGAGTTGTGAAGCCCATGGCAGATAAGACTGATAATCAGCAGCTTACAAAAAAATGACATGATATATACTTTAGCAGGTTATTTAAAGGAATTGGAATTGTAGTTTATGTAAAACTTAATATGAAGAAAGAAAATGCAAATATTTTTCATTTATTTAGTGAAACAGAAGACCATTTAATAATCCTACCTGAGCTAAAACAGGAAACAGTTAGTCTAATTTAATGAAAGCCTGCAAGAAAAAAGGTTATGTCTCTTTTGAGGTATGTCACTTACACTATAAAAAGAGATGCAAGTTAAAGAAACAACTTACTGCAGATGAACATAGTTGAACAGGCTGATAAATGCGAAGAGGGCAGAGAGCACTGATCCAATGTAGGTGATGAAACTAAGTCTCACAGCATTACTCCCATCCACCTTCAAATTCAAGTCTGGATTCTGAACAGAAAAAATATTGTGCTTAGCTAAAATGCATTTTACGCCAGTCCTCAGGGGACTTCTATTTGATGCAGCTTCTTCTTTACCTCCCATATATTAAGCTCTTCACATGTCAAGCTACTATTAATAGAAATTCATGAGCATTGCTACTTGCAGTTTTTCAGAACCCATGCAGGGGACACAACCAACATCTAGTCCATTGCTGTGGTCCGACAAAATTTGAAGTTTTATCCTTTGTGCAAATCTCTGTATGTGGTATAGAACCAACATGGCACTAGATTCTCATAGCAAAACATGGTGGTGGCAGCATTATGCAGTGGTGATGTGTTTCTTCAGCAGGGAATAAAAATAAGTGAGACAAGATTGCGATGAATCTGGCCTGTCTGCATCCTGCCACATCTTGCCTGCTCTGTTTTCATCCCTTTCATGCACCGCACCTCTGAGCATTGCCAATCCTCTCCTATCAAGCTCTTGGCATATGCCTGATTCTTGCTCCTTTTAGCTCACCGCAGACAGCACCAGAGTTTTGAAAGCCTTTGTCTGTAGGTGTCCAGCATTTCTCTCACGCCTGCCTGCATACTCATGATTTCACCGCTTTCGGAGTTCCCTGACTTGCCTTGACCTTGTCCGACTTCTACCAAGCTTCTGATCTTTACACCAACTGCGATTCTCCTCCTCAACCAATAACCTTTGTTTAGTCCTCGGTTTTGTCTGCCTCTTACCAGTTTCCTCTTTGAAATAAAAGTCTCCTTGTCTGGCTGAAATTTATGGTCTTCAGTCTAGCACATTATGATGGGTAGATTGATGGAGCTAAATACAGAGCATTCCAGGAAGAAAACCAGTTAGAGGCTTCTAAACAATTAAGACCAACCCTAAACATAGAGCTAAAACAACAATAAAATGGTTTAGATAAAAAAACAAATGGTGGAACGGGCCAAAGTACATACCTAAAAATAATTAAGAGTCTGTCCTGTAGTTGCAGCAAAAGGTCCAACAAAGTATTGTCTCAAGGGGGCAAAATGGTAATGCACATGGCATTTTTCAGATACACATTTGTCAAAGATTTGAAAAGGATGTATCATTTTCCATCAATATTACAATTACGCAATCTTTTCCGTTGACCTGTCATACAAATTCCCCTTTAACGGACTTTTGAGGTTTGAGGTTCACGAGACAACATGTGAAAATAGGCGTCATTATTTTAAGAAGACACCGCATGAACTTGTAAAATTGTTGGTCATTTCACTCCTTGCTTTGCATCACCGTGTCTCAGTTAGGCTATTTGGATGATGTTTGGTGTGACAAAAAAAAATAAAAATCTTAGTTTACCACAAGCACAGCAAAAAAGCTCAGGTGGTTGCAGCTGCATATAAATTCTTCTTCACTTTTGGTGGTGTTACAGCCTTCAGAGCTCCACTGGCCTGAAAGCAAAATAAATCAAACATGTAAATCCTGATCTGATGCTTTCATGTAAGAGTAGAAACATTGTTTGCAGACATAACGCACCTGTTTCATTCATAGCATGTGGCTCCTTCCAAAACACACATCTTCCATTGTTCTCCTGAAATAAAAAAGGGAACAAACAGAAGGTAAGAAACCGTTTTTCCCCTGAAGCATTTCTTATTCCATTTATGTAGTTACCGTTTTATTGTGGTTGAAGATTAATTGGACAGGCTCAGTAAGACCGCTGACTGACTGGCTTCCAGCCTTCAAAAACAGGACCTGCTCTGTTAAAACGGTTTCCTGTTTGTCGACAGGCTTCTGGGAAATTAACACCCGTCTTGTGCTCGGAGGAGGTGTTTGCTGGTATACGGAAACAGAATAGACCCTTCTTTAAAAACCACATAAAACTAGCAAGAAAACTAATAGCAGAAAAGCTTGTTTGTGTACCGTGAAAAACATCACTCTGAAAATGAACGCAGATGAGCCTGAAGGAAAGGTCCACCTTTTGCATTCATACACTCAAGCTAAAACCTAAAATCAATCTAGATGTGTAAATTATATTACACTAGTTCAGTTCAGAGGATCCCACCTGAAAAAAACTGCTGCTGATCACTGTGGCTACCAGGTGGACGGTTTCATCCGACTGTGTTCCCCTGATTCTCTGAAGAGCTGAGGATGGGACTTGGACCCTGTGGCTCGATGGGAGCTTCACTTCAGCCTTAAAACCACAATAACGCATCAAAACAGGAATCAGCATTAGAGTGTATCAGTTATGTTTAAGGACATGTGCTTTAGATATAATCTGTTGGTTTATGTCCTGATGACATCTATGAACAGTCCATCAATCTGTGAGGGATTATCAATTAAATATAAAACAGGATTAGATTCTGTTATCATCTGCATGCAATTTCTGTGTTAATTTGCTGATTAACAGCATTTTTACATAAAGGCGCAGCTCAATACATTTTACTATCCACAGTTCAGTTAAGTTAATTAATTAAATTCAACAAGGGAAAGTCATATTTTATTTTGATTACACAAAGTGATGTATTTCACATGCTTATTTATGTTCATTTTGATGATTATTATCACTGTAAACAAGTTGTGGGTGAAAACGTGAACTGTAGAGAAAGTTATGAACAGTAACAAATGAGGGTAAACAGGCGACTATTTTGTTGCTATCCCTCCCTTTCCCTCTACACTTTGGGAAATTAACAAAGGTGCACAGCACCACAAGATGGCGATGAAAACCCCATGCATGAATTTGTCGAAGATTCACAAGACATGGCATGAGCTTGGAGTCAGTATTTTAAAAGCCAACACATGCTGACCTTTCTAGAACATGGGCTACAAAACTATGTCTTAAGCCATTCTTGAGCCAGAGACAGCATGAGAAGCACTGTACCTGGGATAGGGAAAACAACGCACTGGACCGTTGCTAAAAGTCAAGCTTGCAAGTCCCAGAGTCTGGAAGAGGAGTGGAGAGGCACAGAATCCCTGGTGGCACCCCAAATCATCTATGATTGTGATGATTTGGGGTGCCATGTCATCTGCTGTTGTTGGTCCACTATGTTTTAAGAAGTCGGAGGAGCCAACCACCAGAAACACTTGGAGCAATTCATACTTCTAAGGTGAACTTTATTGTCCCAAAGGAAATTTGTCTTGGGTACAGACTCTGGCTGCAACATAGTCCAAACTATGTATCACACTACATTCACACATACAAACACTACTAGAGAAATTCCATTATAAGAAAGATAAATACATAACAGAAGCATATCTGCTGACAAGCTCTATGAAGAGGCTGATTTCTGTTTCCAGCAGGACTTGGCACCTGCCCACACTGCCAAAGGTCACAAAAACTGGTTTCACAACCACCAAGTAACAGCAAAACAGCTCCTGACCATAGACAGACACCAGGGTATTGTCAGGTGTAATATGAGAGACACCAGCCCGAACAAAACAGACACGTTGAAAGCAGCTGGGGCTTCCTTAGCGAATTCACACCTCAGCAAAGCTGACCACCTCAATTCTACATTACATTGGAACCTCAACCTACAAGAACCATATACTGTTTAGCAAGGGCGTAAGTTTGATTTGAACTTTGGTAGGGACACTATTGGTCCAAAGCTTCATTGGTCTGACATCATTGGTTCTAAGCAATATGCATGCTCCTATTTTTTGATGCTTGACTTGAGCGTCAGGACACGTTTCGTCTGTCTAAAGAGAAAAGCAGTATTTCTTGCTACATTTATCAAAATTTTATAAGCACGACACACGCTAGATGCTGTTTGTTAATGTTTAAAGCATCACCGGATCTGATGAATGTCGAATTGGGACTTTTTTCCCACTTTGAAAAAGTTTGCATTTGAACTTACGAGCAACAGAGACAGACGGTAAATACGTGGAAATATAGTCAAAATATGTCTGTTGTCTAGATTTATCCTGTATTTTCTTTTGAAGATATAGAAATGTGCAGAGGTAAACCCCACCCTTATTTTTTTATCTAACAATCTCTCTCTGTTTCATAAAACACAGCAAAATTATACTTTCAAGGGACTGCAAATAAATTTATTGCATTTACTCTGCACTGGAAGTATAAGTGTAACTGATACTAACAGCATTTCAAATATTAAATTCAAATTTCAACAAATGTAGTTGTAGTTGCTCTGTGTAGCCCATTTACTGTAATTTATCTTAACATTCCAAACAAATTTCTTACATCATATATAAGTGTAGATAACAGCTTGTCCTTACCTACATCCTCTCAGACAACTAATTATTTCCCTAACAATAGTGAGTTGTCAATAATGTTTAAAGGTGCAGTAAACCTCAATACATAAGCGGCATGGAGGACCCAATACTGTACTTTGAGTAAGATTGGTGACACCAAGACTGAATTGTTACATAAGTGGTTGTCCATTTCATCATTGAAATGAGAACAAATTAATATACTATTGGTATATACTAGTACGACTATTAAAGAACAGCAGATTAAACTTTAAGATATGTAAAGGCCTATATTAAATTAATTTTGCGACCACATTAACAGATTAAATAATTGCTTACTTTTTGGTGTACCAAATTACCCTCGTAATTATGTAATATTTTAGGGACTAAGCCCCGGATGATGAGAATGTCTAGCTCCGCCCCTGGTTTGTACTAATTTACTAATGGACAGTGTGGAAATCTTGGTACAATAAAACCAATGTAAATAGTGTTCCTCTGTTTTATTTGTCTTTATTTTAATTCTATAAGTAGAAATAGTCAAATAAATAGCACTATTATTTTGTGGAATCCTAATCATGCTATCACAAATTAAAGTCTAAATAAAATATAGCAGTTGTTTAGGCGGCATCTGGTATTCTTATACTGTATATTATGTAGAAGAAATAACACCTGCTATTTATACCTGAACTGCCTCAAAGGGTCGACAAAAAATGAAAGCAATAATAGCAACGAAATATTGGTTAAAGGGTAACGCTCACCTTTTCTTTTTCAGACCGCTGTGGCTAAGAATCTGAATTTTTAATAACCTGCAGTCTTTGCTTTTCCATCTTTCCAGCAGTCTTCAGAACTCCTGCCTGGCACAGAATATTTACTTTTATAAAAGAGATTAGGTTTTTGTTGATAAATGCATTATACTTCAGAATTAAATGCTATTTTGAGATGCTAACGTTAGTTACTTACATTTCTCCAGTTCAACAAATCAAAACTCTCTCTGCTGCTTCTGTTCAGAACTGCGCTCAGCAGCTTTTACCTATTTTAGTGCAGATAATATTTAGTTTCTTAACTGGGACTAGTTTCGTAGCCTAGTATTAATTGTGGTAACTGCAGTATCACAGTATGAATCAAAACTTCAATCTCGCGCTCCATGCACGCATGCACACGGATGCACTAGAAAACAGCTAATCAGGAAGAGGGAAGGTGGAATTTAAGGCAGCACAACCAATGAGAGTGGAGTTAAAGAGCACACATCACAGTCACGTGTGCTGCAGATTCAAAGGAACAGGAAAGACCGGGCAGGCTGTCAGGTGGAGCGGCAGCAGCGGCCTCCAGGCCGCGGAGCTGCAAGAGGAAAAGAAGCGATGCAGCAGTAACGTTGTATTGTAAATGACAATAAATATTACAATGTTATTCTCATCAAATTACTGGTAGGGACAATTAGGTCGGTCCAAAATTTTGGTAGAGACATGTCCCTATGGTCCCTATGCAACCCTACGCCCATGCTGTTCAGCAGGGGTACCAAACTTTTCAGCCTGCAACCCCCGAAATACCAGTACCAGAGACTGGCGACCCTGTCCTGCCTTTTGTTAAAAGACAGCAATAAATTCACAGTGTAAATAAATTACATAAATAAGATAATAAATAAGTTCAGAGTTTTAATCCAAATCCAAGTAAATCCATGCTAAAAACAGTTAAAAAGGTTTTGGGTTTGATATGTAATCAGTGGGAGACACCTCACCTTCGTCAGATTTGTACGTGAATTACGTGAGCTAGTGTGTGCTCCACCTTAAAACTATCTTTGATGTATTTTCTCCGTGAAAAGCAACGTTTCAGTAAGTAAGCTAGAAAAACGGCTCATGTTCCAGCTAAATGTGTTCTACACGCTTCCACCGTGGGAAACATTCGTCTTTATGAGTGTTACTTTGTTCAGAAAGCACTTGAATATGTTTTGAACTAGTTTGGGTAAAGAATAGAAACATGTCTCACCGATATGTTTGTGTTGAAGCTAAGCTAGCTGAGTGTGGAATGTACTGAATGAACTGGTGATATTCAGACATGGGGATTAGTCAGTAATTAGTTTTTCTTCTGTATATTTCATTACAATAAAATAAAATGTATGAATAAAGGTTCTTCAGAGAACTCAAGAAAAGCCTGGTGTGGAGAACTTTTTTAAGATTGTTCGCTGGCTCTCTAGCTTCACGTAGTCATGGTTGCGAGGACAGCACAGACCCCCTTTTGGGCGTAATTTTGACAACTCTGTGTTAAAATAAGGAATGTTGAGCGTCTTGTAAAGTTATATTTTGGTATTGGATTTACAAATAACAAAGTACTAAGTCTTTTTAGTGAGTCAGCATCAAATTATTATTAGTATCAGGACTTGTAAAAGATCGAGCAAACAATTTTGTGCCTTCATTCTTGCAATATTATAACTTTATTCTCATGATTTCCAGATTTTTTTTTTTTTGCCATTGCCATCGTAGATTAGAGAAAATAAATTATCGACCATGAAGGAGTAAATTTCCAGGAGTAAACATTTTGAGATTAATTTCACATATTTGCGAGAGAAAAAAACGTGGATATTATCTGATGTTGAATAGTTGTAAAAATGAAATAAATAAATGTACTTTTTCCATGACTAAGGGTAAACATTTGCAATATCAAAGCTAGGATATTCTCTGACATCTCATCTCACGACCCCCTTAGGGGTCCTGGACCCCTCTTTGGAAACCCCTGCTGTGCAATACAATGACATATAAGTTGGCCACCATGTAGGTATTAAAACTCCTTTACTATTGGTTTTAATTGTCTGAAACTGAATTTTGGGGGGGATTTATTAGCTCTAAACCACAATGATCAACATTGACAGAAATAAATTCGTAAAGTGTCTCACTTAGGGTATTAAAACAATAAAAGAAAAACACAAAGCATTTCTCATGTGTTGTGCATCCCTAATAAAAGGCTTTACTTCTGATCACCAGTTAAGACCTCACCTTCTCTGATGAGTTCGTTGTTAATTTAATGACGCTTGAAGGACCGAACCTTGGCATTGAGCATGTCGTAATTTTATCCTCATAACACCTGTTGGGAAATGTTTCACATATTTCATCCAAACAATCATGCCCTGCAGGAAAAAAAAATACTGGGACCATAACAGGTTTAACACAATGTAAACAGGAAGTTTACAGAGGAGCCAAAGATAATTAGGGAAGAATGTACACTTGTCTGGTTAATACAGCACTTTCTAAATGCTGGGACGAATAATAAACAAGCCAAAAGAGAAAATCACTTAAAGTAAAACACTGTGGCAACATTTTTTACATACGTACAAGGACATGCCTTTATTTATGTAAAAGGGAAGAAGCCATTAGGGAGTAGGGATAGTTTTGAGGGAAAAAAAGTATCCTATCAGAATGACATCGGCAGCATTATTTACCTGGTCCATATTAAGAGATCTTGCTCCCGACAGATAGAGACGATAGCATCACACCGCTCTGTAAAATGGAGACAGAATGTAGAGAAGTCATACGTGTTCATGTGTGAACTCGGGCAAATAAGAAGGACAGCGGAATATCCATAGCTAACAGATCATCCCGACTGTAACTATTTGCATATCACTGTTTCCTTATAGGGACCGTTGAACCTAGAGGGAGACATTAACAGTGAAACTGGTCCTCAAACTAAAAACCCCAGAATACTCACGAGCTTTGGTTGTAGAGAAGCAGAGTGTCAGGAGATAGAGAGCAATCCACATCATGTCTGACTTTCTCAAACACTCAAAGTCTACAGGTCCAAGCACGGCGTTGATCCGTATGGTTGAGGGTTGCTTGTTGAGGGTTGCTTGTTGCAAGAAGTGGGGAGTTTCACATCTGGTTTGATCACATGCTCACAGAGAAGAGGCAGACAGCCGACAGCAGGAAATGACTTATAATAGTTCTATATGGCATTCCTATTTTAAGTTCATTTAGAGTTATTTTTATTAAACCCTAACAACAACCATGGTGTAACCAAGAGCTTCAAGACTGACCCGCTTGTTTTATGGCCAATATCAAACAAACAGCTACAAACAATATGTTTGTAGCTTTGACTAAATTGCCAAACTTAGGCTGCAGAAAAAAGCAGAAGTTTAGCAAATCTTGTCCCAATATTTTCCCCTGAACAAGAGTCAAGTCATATTGGTTAAGACAAACTGACGGTTTGCAGAAGAAGTAAAACTCTGATGTGGGCGTAATGTACATGTTTAAAGCTAGCAGTTTTGCTGGAGGCAAACTGGTGAGAGAAAAAATGGATTCAATAATTTTTTTTTCTTTCTGCAGAAGAACAGTGACATTACAAGAAGTGGTTTATGTATATTTTATGGAGCTGGTTTTCCTATATACAGAGACAACTAAATGTTTATAGGAAGCACTGATGCTGACAGAGTTTACACTCAGATGTTGGGGTGCCAGGTTGTTGTCAGGTAACAAAACAATAAATGATGATAAATCGTTTCAACCAGCTTCTTTTTGTCTTTGTTCTAGTAAAATCTGACTAAAAGGAAGGCAAATTATTAAAAATAAAATATAAGATTACTTTTTCACATAGGAGTAGGTTGATTTGGCAAGGTTCATTCCCCTAATGAATGAAATCATTAGTTGAATATTGTTATTGTTAGTTGAATAATGCATTTAATCGGGTTATCTTTGTTTGATGATCTGGAAATATTTAAGAGTGACAAAAGAAATGCATAATCTGTAAGAGGGCAAACACATTTTGATCTGACTGGATGTCACGTTACAGGTGGCCTAAATATATTTACTCATCTTAGTTCTCTGAAATATTCCAAAACAATTTCATTACCTTTGTTGAAGTTGACTGTAATTCAGGAGAACCTTGCATTAACAAACCCTTTCCTTTCTAAAGAATACTGTCACACAAGATATATTTTGTGATGAAAGAATGGAAGGTGGAAATGCAGCAATAGCAAGAGCTTCTTGTGCAGTGTGAGAAAAGTCCGAATTAGACAGTGAAGACGGTGATGAGATCACATGATCAGTATAGATAATTCCTTTAGAGAAATAATGAACCATGACTTCAATACAATATCAAATATTTTGGAGTGTGAATGCGAGTTATTGTGAAATATTTATGAAAACCCTCTCCTAATACCTGCTTGGTTTCTCCTTGCAGATAGCAAGTTGTAACCTCTCCTTACCTATGAAGACCCAGCATCATCGTTCACTGCTGCTGCTGACCTCTGCTCTCCCTAACTCTCCCTGGCTCTTTTAAATATATGGAAAGCCACAGTGAGCTCCACACAAAATATTAAGATGAGTTTATTTATTCTTACCATGAACTAACTAGCAAGGAATGGAACATAGCTAACTACTCTTGTTAACTAGCTTAACATGATATATTGGCATGTATTAACAAGTCATCATTTAGCTAACATTATCTGCATGCAACAACATGAGTCAACTTACACGTTTGTTTGGAAGAAACCGTTAAGTATTTTACCTTCTGCTGGTTATGGCTTGTTTGCTGAGTGAACACTGCACAGCACGCTTAGCAGTGCACACTTTTGGTGCGTTTAATGACAGCCCGGAAAAAAACCCACATTTAAATTTACGGTTGTAGCGGCTGAAAAAAGTGCAGCGGACAAAGTGCGCTTACACGGAAAGTGGGGGTGAAATGTCCCACCCGTACCCCCATCAGTTATGCCCATTTTCACAACAGTGATGGCATGTAAGAGCTGCTTTGCATGGTCCAAGTATTGTGACTAAAAAAGCTTTGCTATAAAGAAGTCTTTGACATGGTGTGTCCCACTGGGAGATCATCTTGATGCAGTGTGCTACATCTACCCTCATTTAACAATGGGGAGGTTTTGCAGCTGAGTGTGACTCTAATAGAAACAGAAAAAATATGCTACCTCTGTGAGGTGTGCTATATTTTAATAAATGCAAAGATACAATGAATTCTTTGTGTTTGGAGCTAAGAGTCTGAGTAAAGATAAATGCACACACTCTATCCTCCTGAGACCCAGAGAAAAAAAAGTTTTTGAATTTGTTTTTTTTTACAGTACATGACTCTTTGGAGTGAAAAAACATAACTACAATTGAAAAAATTTCAAAACATGTTTTTATTTATTTTTTAGAGTATGTCCTTTGGAGAGGACATCGGGACTCCCTTGTGGCAAATATGAACACATTTCAAGGCATACATTTACCTCTGAACTCTGACAATCTTTGGTGCTGTAAATTTCAAAAGGCCACATCATTTAAGCCAGTGATTCAGATTTCCAGGCACCTCATTCAACTTATCAAAAGCCAGCTGATTAGTGTAGTTTAATCAGGTGTGTTAGTTCTGTGTTGGTTTGTGGTAGTCCATAAAGCAGTTCTTCTTCTTTGAGATGCAGAGGTACATGTTGCATTTCATGCACTTTATGTAGGTTTTTCCAGTGCACCCTTCTGCTCTGCACCTGGAAGTATTAGGATTGTCCATCATCTGTGGCAAATGGACAGCTACTGGACAGCAACTATTGGCACTCTTGTTTTTTTGGCCCAGTACATTTAGATTTTTGGGTAACCAAGGCATACCATGTACACCGAGACTCCAAAGAAGGTCTTAATCTCCTCAGGTGTTGTATTCAGACTTGAGCCTGACACCTGAATATGTCTCTGGTTTGTGCAAAAGGACATGTCTTCAAAAACTTTGTTGTCAATGTACTGCTCAAAGTATTTTGATGGTGGCCAGTCTACAGGGTTTGGGGCAGTACAGACAACCTCTCCGGAGTCTTCCAGCACAGGCAGGAATCAAGAGACAGACAAATACGTTAAATTAATTATATCCTCTAAAAGTGATAGTTCATCCAAAAAATACTCTTATCTGTCTAAGCTTATCTACTCTTGTCTCAGAAGCCTACGTGTTAGTTTTGGTCCAAAGTGGGCGACGGGCCCTTGCATCCTCAACTTCACTCTCCTCTTCCTCACTTGATGCCTCATCCTCTGAACTCCCGACCTCAAAATCACAGACAATCTGTCCCTCTTGGTCCTCCTCATCTGACAAATCTATGTCTGAGTCTCCATCAGTAATCCTGTTTAGGCTTTTCTCTGCCTCAGTCAGTGAGCTGACTTCTATTAAAACAGGTTAAAAAATAAAAAGCAAATCCTGATGTCCTCTATGGAGGACACACATAAACAGGTAATGTTTTATGCCAACAAATAATTAAACTGCTCTGAAAATTCACCTAACTATTCCTTAGATGTTCATTTACTAGATGCAATCTGAATATTAAACTCACAAAGTTCATAATTAGAAAATAATATACTTACCTTTCTTCTTTCGATAAAATGTGCTCACAGGGATGGCAGCCATTTTGAAGAATCAGGAAGAAAATTTTAGAAAAGCCCCACCCCCACACATGTCATATCATTGGAAAGCCCAGGATGTCCTCTCTAAGGGCCAACAGGATTTAACACAGTGGCATGTATGGTTTCAGAGTTATGAACAAAAAACCTATGTCCTCCACAGAGGACAAAAATGTATTGCTGGGTCTCAGGAGGATATATTTGCATGCACGCGCTTTACATATGCAAGGCAAGTTGGGGTTAAGTGCCAAGGGCACATTGGTATGTGACAAGGGAAGCTGGAATTGAACCCACAACCTTCTGATTACAAAACAATTGCACAACTCATCAAGTCACAGTCGCCACATGGCTCATACCTGCACACACAGAACTCACAAATGCACAGAATATTCACAAACAGACACAAACTTATCCAAAAGTATCCAAAAGTTTCACCGGACAAGACTGACAAGCTTGATGAGTTCAAAGTAAGTAAGTGTAAACGTAATCTATGTTGGTAATGAACAGCTGCACCCACTAGCGAGGCAGATGATGCAGTACTGGTTGATTTGTCTTAATGCAAAACATGTCTGCATTGTTTAAACAAAACGATTCACAGAAAAGGTTTAGTCATCCTTCTCAAAGAGACACACACACACACACACACACACACACACACACACACACACACACACACACACTTTGGTCTTAGTACCATTTACCATGTTACCAGTGCAATTAAACAAAAAAAAAAAGATAAACCCCAAAAATACCTTTTTACCAGTTCTAGCAAGCATAAATACAATGATTACATGATGTTACTGGAATATTATTCTGAAGTCACTATGGCCTCACGCCACTCGGACATGTGGGCACTGGAGACAATCTGCTGATTGCCAAGTCCAAATGCTGCGGGATGATTGTCTAGGATAGACTGTCTCCGTTTCGTCTCATGCCAAGGACACTGTCGGGTATTAGGGGAGCCGAGAGACAGAGGGGAGACAGAGACAGGCAGACAGGGCAGACAGGCTGGCGGCCAGACCGTGGGGTGCCATTATTTTCCATCTATGTGATCTCTGCTCTGTTTCTCAATAAAAGTGCTGGAGTGTGTGCTGGAACTTCATCACTCCACCATATCCTTATTCAATAACTCTAGGAAGTCAGTTATTGTTTACAATTCCTACCACACAGAGACCAACTACTTCATCAGAACAATAAAACAAACTAATAAAAGTTTAAATAATATATAAAAGCCAACATTTCAAACTGAGTTAAAAGCCAGGGAGAATAAATGTGATCTAAAACGAGTGGGTCGGCATGTTTGATGGCAGCTTATTTCACAGGTTAGGTGGCAGCAACAGAAAACTGTTGCTCAACTTCCTCTTTGGCTTTGAGTCAACCAACAGTAACTAATCTGCCGACTTGTGAGCTTGAGGGAGCATACGTTTGAATCAAGTCAGACAGATAAGTGGCAAAACCATGTAAACACTTAAAATAACTTTAAAGCCCCCTAACAAACTGGAAGCCAGTGTAGAGATGCCAAAAGAGGTGTTTTATGAAATGTTTATTTCAGGATCGGGAGAGATCGGCAAACACAAATAAGGACTCAAACACTGTTTCTGTTAGAATATAAGGCACACATTTATTATTATTCCCCACAGAATACAGCACATCAAAACAACTAGCTCTTCACACCCGCAAAATAGCAAGCAATAAAGCAACAAGCTTTCAAACAAACGTGACGCTCAACAGATTCTCAGAATCAGCCCTTACCATTGACACGAACTGGGAGCCCTCAGTCCTAGGTTAAGATCAGCGTTCACGATGCCGGTATCCACACACGAACTCACGGCACACTCACCGGGCTGAGGGTAGTCCCCTCTTAATATACTTGTAAACAAAGAGTCAGGTGTGGAGCGAGAGTGGCCATTTCTCCCTCCACAGCTGCCCTGCCTCCCAAAGCATGTTTCCCAAACAGGACCCCGTTCCCAGCATTTCAGCAGTGTGCGAAGCAAAATAATATGAGTGCACTCAGAATACAGCAAATATAAACAAAATAAGGAATACAGAATCAGTCTTTCCCACAACACATTGTCATAAGTTCCCACCACAAGTTAAAACAAATTATAACACAATAACACATGTGGTTCTTAGTTTCATGTGAACTCAGGTGCGAACACCACAACAGCAATAATCATTGATTATTAATCAATGTGTGAACTGGCCAGTCCTCTCTCTTATTTAACTGACCAGTCTTCTCATTTATATATCAAAAGTTAAAACAAGTTATAAAACTCAGCAGGTTTTCCCATAATACATTGTTAAAGAGCAAAAATAATTCTTTAATATATCAAGAGGAGTGGTATGTTCTCATTTCTTTGTATCTGTTAAAAGGTGTGCAGCAGCATTTTGAACCAGCTGAAGTCGGTTACCTAAAGACTGGCTCAGCCCCACATAAAGATGACTGTAGTAACCTAAATGAGACAGAATAATAGCTGTATTAACATTTCAAAATGGTGTTGTTAAAGAAATGCTTTGTCAGAAGTGTGTTTCATCAGAGGAGGACCCAAATGCTGACAGGCAGGCAAACGCAGCATGGTGACTTGAAAATAGGTTTAATAAAGTAAAAGCGTACAGAAAAAGGCAAGCATAGGTTTGGTGTAAAACTAAACAGCTGTGGACCTGACAGACATGGCACACTGCAAAAAGGGAACTAAAAGTAAGTAACATCCATCCATCCATTTTCTAACCCGCTTAGTCCCTCATGGGGTAAAGTAAGTAACATTTTCTTGAAATTAGTTTATTTGTCCTTGATCTGAGCAGGTTAATCCGATTTTCTGCCAATGGAATTAATGTTTTGACCCTTAAAATAAGACAATTAGATGTACTGCACTTGAAATAAGTGATGGAGATGAGTTGTTCCTATTTTAAGTGCAAAACATCTGTGTGTGACCGGGTTCATCCTTTGACTGGTTCGTACTGTCATGATTTGTCTTGGATGAACCCGGACACAGCACACACACACACACACACACACACACACACACACACACACACAGAGCTGGTTTCCAGAGTTTATTGAGACAGCAGGAAGTGGATGATGAAGCCAGAGTCATTTTACCAGACGGGGCCGTAGAGGTGCAGGAACTGGCAGACGGGAACAGACCGGAGCAGACAGGAGCAGGACCAGGAGGCGAACAGGAACAGGACAGGCATGATGTTCAGAAGACTGCAGACGAACCGGTAACCAAGGACAAACTGAGGCGAGTATATATAGTGGTGTGAACAGGTGGAATGAGTCCATGGTGATTGCAGCCTGACAGGTGTTCCTAATCAGGGCTGCACTGGAGACGGAGCGAGAAATGTTCAGGATGCAGCCTTCAGGCTGCATCATGATAACTTCGAACAAAAAACTTTGAACATGGCAACATGTCATGAAGCTTCTTAGCTGGTCAGCTAAAAATAAATAGAGAAAAAACAACTCTTGTGCAACGTTCCTCCCTATCAGAGCAGCGTGGGTGGAGGAGGTGGCAGTGGCGGAGCAGGAAGTGGACTATGAATGGGTGTGGGTCTGGGAGGGGGTGACGGGACGGTGGGCAGGAGCTGGGCAGGAGGAGGCGGGGCTGTGATGATCTTGGCGAGACGTGTCACTCCAGATGGGAAGTTGCAGTACCTGGTGGAGTGGGATAACGTGGGTCTGTACTGAGGCCGTACGGGACAAGAGGAGACACTGACTGTTTGGCTGCTGTCACAGGACTGTTGTATATTTCATATGTGGCGTTGTGTAAAGAACGAAGAAAAAAATGTAACCAAGTTGATGGATTGAGGTGTCCTTTCACAGCATCACCTCAGTTAGACATCATTACAACCTCAGTGCTTTGTGTTCCTCTGATATTTGTGCTGTTAACTTTGGAATATGCTTTTGCATGTATCACGTTTTACAGTGACGATGCACACTACGTCAACTTCCAGATAATTTATCAGTGTTTCACCCTTATCAGGAAAACAGTTATAAGGGTTTATATTATATATATATACTCTGCTGCAAGTATTCAAGGTAGTACAAGAGCACTTTTTATTTCTTTTGTATTTTATGATTTAACTGAGAAATGTTTATTTTCCTGCTTTGTTATAGATAACCTTGATCCCAAATCGGGAAAATATTGGGACTGTGTGATAATACAAATACCATAGGAACCATAGGAAAGTAAAAAAAGGCCCTTAAATGACCCCCAAAAACTTTAATGTCTCAGAATAGGTAGCAGCACAAACAAAATATTTTAACGGCACAAACAAAGTGCTAACTGCTCAGATGACGTATAAGAAGCTTTTATGTGGTTGGGGTGTTTTTGTGGTGATTCATGCTGCCCTACACAGTAACACTTCCCTTTAAACCTCCCAACACCGCATGACATACTGCAGTGACACGTCATTTCATCTGATCATCCTGCAAATGAGCCTGAATGGGTGAGAAGCAGTCGAGAAGGGCAGTTGGACTACAGACTGAAAGAAAAGCTAGCAGTCTGTTGATGTTATCTGTGTGGTCGGGGGAAGGGCGGTGGGACTGGGTGGCTGGTGTTTGTCGGTGCAAGTCTAAGGTTGTGCAGCGAGCCTGCTCCTTACAGCTTTGTCTTACTATATCATTTTCTCATGTATTTGTATATTAGTTGAATTCTTAAGAAGAAAATGTCACATTAAAAATATTTAATTTACTAGACTTTCCATGTTTGGGATTGAGTGTGAAGGTCCAGTCTACTGAACAGGACAGTTAGCTTCGTGTGTATTGCTTTATTCACATCAAGGCCCCACCTCTCTAAAAAAAGGCAGGATATGTCTCAATAACTGATGTTATTCTTGGAGACACTGGCCGTTTCTCAATTCACGCGAATGTGAGTACGGACTCGCGTTCTCGTCAACTCCGGTCTTGGCAAGAACACGGGAAGATCGGATTTGACGAGACCGCGAGCACGCAGCATGTATCTCTGTGTATTGGAACAGAAGTATACTCGTGTACTCATGACGTCATCACACCCACAGTTCTTTAGCATTTCTTTAACATTCAAAACTATTTATACACTACACCATCATATCTTATTGAAAACATTTAAAACATATATTTTTAATTTCTAAAAAGCCTAAAAAATATCTAAAAAAATACAGAACTGTGGGTATAAAACCAGCAATAGCGGGAATTTCTTTGTTCGAAGTTGTACTGGTCGTAGTTGTAGAGGCGATTAAATCTTTTTAAAAAATCATAACTTTGTAGAAGCAAAATGAACAATATAGCTGTTGCTTCGGTTGTTGGTCAGCTTTACCAGCAGGCTGAAGAGGAGGTGGCGCAGTTAAGGAGGCAAATCCGAGCAAGGAGAAGATAGATGCGGCAGAGGAGGCTCAGAAGGCAGGCTTTGCTCACCCATCTATTGCCAACTGGTAGGCATTTTAAGATTGACAGCCTGTTTCCTACTTTTATCTTTTTAAATAATTAAAATGAAAATCCAATTTTAACATTAGTAACAGTATAATAGTAGAGTTAAGCTACTTTGTTGCACCTACTGACCTTCACAGCATTGATCATTAAGAAAGGAAAAGTTATTTCTATGTCTGCCAACCTTTAAAGTGATTAATGTATAAATTATGCGCAGTTAGTTCAGCTCATTTTTTCAGTGAAATGGTAAAAATACCAGAGAAGGGAAGCCATTTGTTACATTTACTATTTTTGACTGGTTTTACAACACTATACATTTTACCTTTTCTTTCTTGAGAACTATAATAGTCTGCATGTTAAGCAGGTATAGTTTTATGCTGTGAAAAGGCGACAATTGAAAAAAACAATTATGGTAACATTTGGCATTTTTTATTTACAGGAAGAAACAGAAACAAAATATGTGAGGATAAACACCTCTGTGCCAATCCTCCAAATATTTTTTAATGAAGGGGACCTGAGACCAGCCTTCAGGCTAAACAGGGCCACCATCGTCCTCCTCCTTCAGCTGCTGCCCATCCAGAAGGTTGATGGATGGCCACTGGCTGGCCTGTGGTGCATCCTATAGGGAAACAGCTTGCCAGTAAGATCTCTTACCTTCTTGACCTTAAATAGAGCCAACAATGACACAGAATTGATACATAGATTATATTAATTGGATAGAAGATTAAGACATATCAGCATATTACCTAAATTACAAGTTAATTTTATATTTGGTACAGGTCAAGTGGAGGCATGCTACAACAGACACCACACCAAGGCGAGAAACATCAATGAGCGTGTCTTTGGTGAAGTAAAGAAAGTAATCGCTACCTGCTGCATCCTCCACAGTATTTGTATAGAGGCAGGGGACCAGCTTGACGTGAAGGACGAGGAGGTTGACCCAGAAGAGGATGGCCATCCGACGGCTGAAGACAGGGAGCTGTCTGGAAGCTGCCTCCTGCTCCGTCAGAGGTGGCTGCATGTTTAAGTGAACATGACTACATCTGACCTAACATAGATCAGTTGTAGTCATGTTCACATGCTGCTTCATTCAATTTTTTTTCACTACCTGTAAAAATACATGAAATAATCAGTAAATTAATTTCCATTCCAACTATTTTTTTAGGCGTTGTCTATTTGTATAAGATGTTAATAGGAGTTATTTCTTTGTTTTAAACCATGTTAGTAACTGTTAATAATTTGTTGAATATGTTACACCTTGATTCTGTTCCAAAGATAAAACATTTGTATAAAATAAATGTCTGTTTTTTTCATATACTGTTACTATTGTTTTCTTTCCCTCTTTCTCCTCTTAATTATTCGTGTCCTGACTCAGAAGAAACTCACTTAGATAGGAAAAACATTTATAGATTTTATTTATTAATCTTATATGCTATTGTCGTCCTTGGGAGACATTTACAATTTATTCTAGCAAGTATTGAGTTAATAAAGCAACACACATCAGTCAGATAAACACAAAACAAATAAATAAGAACCTGTGGTACACTACTTGGCCGAAGAAGTGTACTAAAGACGGACTAACATCAGCCCTGGCTGCGGTTACCCTCGGAGGTCTGCGGGTCACTCCGGTCCACTCAACGTCAGACTTTTTTTTTAAATTACGCACTAACTCTGTAAACAGGCCATGTAGGGAGGCTTAAAAGTATGATGTTCTCGCCTCAAACGATCTGAAAACGTACTTTTGAAGAACAACAGCAGCAGAAAAGGGAATTTTTAACTTACCATTGTGAGCTCTGTATGAGCTGTCTCGAATCAAGCTGTGGCCGCGGTGCATTCTGGGAAAGCGGTCAGTCTGAAGAACGCACAAGTCTGCTCTGATGCAGACTCGATAAAGAGGGCGGGGCGAGACCAACATCCGGGGATTTGGTGCGTTCTCGGTTTGGCGTTCTCGGCAATTGGAACAGTGCTCGGGCTGAGGCTGATGACGTGTCACGAGCACACGAGAACGCTCAAGTACGCATATTGAGTAACGGCCACTATGTTTAATTTTCTGTTCCTGTTTTTTTTCCCACATATAGCTACTGAAAGAAAATACAATTGGGATCACATCATTTTGTGATAGTTGTGTAATTAAAGAACTAGCTAACCCGTGAAGCTTATGTTAAACGTTCATTCAGTACACACTTGCTGCAGAGTTTGACAGACATTGAAGAAGATCATTTGTCGAGTTTCGCTGAATTTCTGTGGAACCCTTCATGAAAGAAGCCTAATGTTAGGCTGGGATGGCCGGGGGTCTGTCATTCTCTTACAGAGCACAAGCATTGGTCTCTTTAACATGTTTTTTGAAACTGAAATTTTCATATTGATGGATTTGGTTTAGAACCTTTGAAAAAGAATAATAAAAACTCTTATACAGCTGTGCAGCTCCATGCCAGAGATGTCCCTACTAAGGCTACTACCCCCACGACCCGACCCAACTCGACCCCGGATAAATGGAAGAGAATGGATGGATGGGTGGATAAATAAATAAAATATAAACACCTAAAATCATTTACGTAATGTACAGATTATCCAAATGGTGATACCAGTATATATAATGGCAGTCAAGTTTTACTTTGTCATGTGAAAATGACCCCTACCATTAGCTGTATGTCAGGACTAAGAAGTAAACATAAAACAGATGAACAGAATATACATAGCCTTTATTTTCCCTCAGTGGGGAAATTCAGGTATACCAGCAGCAAAGAGAAAGGAAAATAAAGCAGAAAAACAGAAAGAAAGAATAAGAGACTGTACAGTGGGGGGCAAATTTACTGCATAAGAAAAAGATACTGTGCAGTGCCAAAATATGGCATTCAAATAAACGTGCAACTAAGTAGGATAAGAAAAAAGTATAACGTGCTTATATATTTATGCATACAAAACACTATGTACAACAAGTGGAAAAACAGGCATGTAAAAACCTAAGGAGTTGTTGGGAGCCGTGATGGTTCTAACGGCTGCTTGGAGGAATAACCTGCACTAACGCTACTTTGTGCATTTAGGATGCATCAGTTTGGCAGCAGACGAGCTCTGCAGCTCTGCAGCTCTGCAACGGCTTCATGCATGAATGAGCACTGAGCAGCAGTGATGCTATTTCTGCTACTGCACTAGGCCTCCTAGGTTACCACAGGTCTTTCTGGTGAGATTATCTAACTGCTTCATCTTAGCTGTAGATAAGCTGCTGCTTCAACAGATAGAAGATCACTGATGCAACCACAGAGTCAAAGAAGGCTGCAAGACAGAAGTCTATTTTATGAGCTACAGGGTATGCACTGGCTTCTGTTGTGCTTATGTAAAATGACTGTAAAGGATCTGAATTGAATTTCTTTCCTAATAAGACAGTCAGGACTGGCAAAACCTGAAGTTTGAGGAATTGAAAGTTGAACTTTGTCTAGAATGTCCAAAAGGTAAACAACACTAAAGGAACATTTGCAACAAAACATGGTTGCATCATGTTCTGTAGATGCATTTATTTTTTTCAGCCTTAACTATCTGAATGGCTCTGATACAAAAATACAGTTGGAAACAGTTATTTAAAAGACTACAGGACTAGCTATGGAAACTAACTTTTAAAAATATCTCAGTTGAAATTGTCTCATTTAAAGATTTTTGTTTTCAGTTGACATTCCTTTGTAAGGGGAAGTAGAAAGAGAATTTTTCCTTTTTATTTCTGCAAAACGCAAGGCCACAGTAATGCGAACTTCTGCTTCACACCAATGATGCTAGGGAGGATTTTGAAATGTTCAGTTTTAGTAAAAAAATATGGGATAACATAGTATTACCATATTGCTCTTTTTTTCTCTAACTTCAGTACATTTAGTGCACAACACAGGCTTAGCAGGACTAGTTTGTTTTGTGGAGCTTTTGTGTCATCGATCAAGCCCTCTCTTCTGGATGTGGAGGAAACAAGATAAAATAAACAAGACTGTAGGTCTTGCCATCTTTCATTAGTTTTTGTAAGTGTTAATCATTTTTAATACCCAGACCAAATCACACCTGTGGTTTCTGTGATTTATAGATGGTTTGGTTGGTCACAGAAAAAAATAATGCAGTGTAAAATGCTGGTAAAGATTCTCAGTCATCCAGGTCATGGTCAATCCAAAAAAAGGTAAAAAAACAAAGCAACTGGACTTATTTTCCGTAGTTGAAGACGTTTCGTTTCCTCTCCAGGAAGCTTTCTCAATTCAAAAAGTCTGGAGTAATGTGGAGGAGGACGGAGGACAAAGGACACTCCTTTGAGGACCAAGACGTTCACATTTTGGACAAAGAAGACAGATGGTTTGAAAGGGGCGTGAAGGAAGCCATCTACGTTAAGAGAGAAAAAACAACCTTAAACAGAGGAGGAGGCCTTAGGTTCCAACTCTCAAAAAATTACAATCCAGCTATAGGATTAATTCTGGCCAATCATCACCTCAATTCTCACCCTCATATGGGGGATCAAAACATTGTTCCTTTAAGCCAGGCCAATAACAACCCTAATGATTCCTCGTTACAGTTTCGGTTCAATCTGCTGGCTTGATGACTTTAACGACTCCCCATTACTAAGGGGTGGACCTGTTTCTGTTGAATTTGCATGTTATCTAAGCCATTACAAGGCCTTTGTTTGGCAGGAGTATAAAGCTTGGCACTCCACATTAGTCCAGACTTTTTGAATTGAGAAAGCTTCCTGGAGAGGAAGCGAAACGTCTTCAACTACGGAAAACAAGTCCAGTTGCTTTGTTTTTTACTTTTTTTGGATCAGTGTAAAATGGTGAGGTAAAAATAGGAGGGATTTGAAATGTAAAAGGAAGTAAAACTGAATTAGCTTTCTAAGTCATAGGACAGTGTGGAATCTCTCTCTGTAAATCAAATGCAGCCACGAAAAAAACTTTGCAACCTTGCATTGCGCTCCTCAGGAAGTCTCAGATGCCAGTCAGAGACAGATACAAAACATGCTAGAATTGAGAGATCATGAGTCAGCCTAGACAGTAGATGTTACATTTGTTTCAAGATTATAAAACTGACTTGATTTGAAACCTTAAAGCAGAAGTTGGCTTCCGCAAACAAAGTATTAGATTTAATGAACAGCTGAACATCAGTCAAAATAAATGGTCCCTTCTTTGGGGGTGAAATTTATCAATTTCAACATTTATTTTGTTAGCTTTTAACACATTCGTTTTTGCTTCTGCTGTGATAAAACATAAATGTAATATTTTCAAAAGTCTTTTAACATCTTTAAGTAGCAGATATATCTTAATTCCGATGTCCAGATTCACAAAAACAAGAATCATCACCCTGACTATATTAAACCAGATCAATAGGCGAATGGTGGTGAGCGAACCTCTAGGGGTTGTTTACAATGCTAGCTGGAAGACACGGGACAAACACATAACTATAGTGGTTTCACAATCATCAGACAGCTCGCATGTATACTTGTTGGACTGTAAGTGGAAGTCAGTCAGTAACATGAAGACGTTAAACCTTCCCATTATTTTCAACAAGGACAGACTCAACAAGAAAAGTATAAGAGACAGTGGTTTCATCAGTCAAAATCATAATAGAAAGTAGGGCTGGGAGATATGATTTAAAGCAGGGGTTTTCAAATTCGTTGAAGGTGAGCCTCCCCTTGGAATAGGTAACGGTAACCTATTCCACCTTTTTCGACTCTTACGGGTTCAGTCCTGAATTTGAATTTTATCCATCAAGCATAGTGACATTTTTGAAAGAGAGATCCTCGAAAATATTGTACCATAATCGTCAACTTCAAGACACTCTGTCTGCCGTGTGCGGACACCATTGTCTTTATTATCTGTGTCATAAAGCCTGTGGGCTTTTGGTCCATGAAATATTGGCTACCTACGACGATGATGTTTATAAAAATGATGTCATGGTATATGATTTTGTGAAAAAATATCAGCATTGTATCAAACATAGGGCCTCGTGCTCGTTTAATCATGGAACTTGTTCTTTACAAATGTTTAAAGATTGTTAAAAGCTGTAACTTGTCTAAAAAAACAAAAAACACTGTACGCATGAATAATTTGAAACATTAAAGTATCTTTATTATCAATTCTTTTCTCCAGTTTTTATTTCATACAGACTTTTAAGGTGAAAATTTCAACCATGCGGGGTTTTTGACTCTTTTGCTTCGAGCATGTCCGTTCTCAGGGGTGGGATCCTCAAAGTCTATTCCAGGGAATTTAGGGGACAACACAATTTTTCCTTTTCGTTTCTTGACAGGTTTATCACCGTTCTTCTCCGATACACCTGTTTCTGTCATGCCTCTGTATTGGTCGCATGCTTGCGGGTTACTGACTGACGACACGGGGATGTTTAACTCCTTCAAGGCAGCCATGAACGGGGTCCAACCTACAGGTTCCGGGGTCTGTGTTTTCCTCTTAAACGGAAGCAGAAGGTTTTTCAGCAAATCGACCAGATGTGAGCTCCCCATCACATGATCCCGGTAAACAAATTCGCCTTTCGAGGTCCAACTCCTGCCAACTTCGGATAACCTTTTCAGTATGTATTCAGCGTTTTTGTGATCTCTGTTAGGTAGAGCTTTTAAAACCTCGTTAGCGGTTTGGTCCAATTCTGCAGGAGAGGCAGTAAAACCGGTAGAGTCAGCCCCACTATTTTCAGGCATAGGGTCTCGCTGCATAGTTAAAGTCACCCGGGGTTCGTCCAGCTGACCCGGCTTCATTAGAGTGAGATATCTCTGCAACAGAGCGTTGTACCTTTTAATTTTTTCATAAGAACTCAGTCCCGGTTCATTCAGACTCTCTCATTTTAGATTCCAAATCCTCTTCGGCCGTCTGTCTGATAGAAGGCTCTGACAGGGTCAAACGTTTGAACTGATGCGGTGAAACGAGATACATCTTTTGCACCGTCCTAAGAGACATTTTCTCTCATCTCCTGATGACACCACCCAGCACCTCTCCTAATAAAGGGGCCACGACGCTCAGCAAGGGAAGAATAAACCCGCCTGTTTGATTTTTCAGAACCGACTGCTTGCGTTTTAAACCGGTTCTTTTATCAGCCAGCAGTCTTATGATCTTTTTCTGCTTTTCCAGTTTTTTATGTTGAGAAGGAGATACTTTAACGTTACCTTTTAAGATATTCAGAGCTATCTCACATAAGGCTTTGAGAAAGTCGGGTGAGCAGTGGACAAGAATGTCTTTACGTTTCTGTGGGGTGGCGTGAAACAGAGCTCTGAATAAGGGAGCATTCCTTCTGATGTGCGCTGACATGATGAATTAATTTAATTTAATTTTGGTACATACACAGCCGGCCACTGACCTGGGAGCATTCCAGTTCTCAGTCTGAAACGGTCTGGACAAGTCGGAGTCAGATCGACGATTAAATACCCGTGAGGTTGTCTGGTGGCGTCTTGAAAACTCTCCATAAAGAACGTTTTCTCTGACAGGAATATTTGACAGGCTTATATATTCAGCTGCAGTTTATCTCTGGGGTTCTTAAACAACACCATATAATTAGCGTTTAAACTGATGGTACGGCTGTACTTGCCTTGATGAAACACATTCTGAGTCAGCATAATAACGCTCATACTTTTATGATGCCGGTATTGGGTGAAAATCTTGACCACTTCTGGATGCTCCGAAGCCTGTAAAATTACATCGTCTAAGATAACCAAATGATTTTGATCAGGAGGAAACAGATTTTCATCATCAAAAGAATGAGGTAGTCCTTCGATGAATTTAATCTTTTTATTCATTTTCTGCAATTCAGAATACATACTTTGGAAACAGGTGTAAATCCAGACTATATTTACAGGAACAACATCCATAACATGGTTACAATTCAGCCAAAAATTCATCCCAAAACACTTTTAACAAAAAAAGTTTAACCACAACCACTCGGCCCTGCTATTAGAAGCAAAAAAGGGGTTTTGAATCTAGGATCAAATTCAACCTCCTGTGTTTCATGGGAGGCGACATTTTTTCCTCAGTTAACCTTTTAATAGCCAAACGGAAGGGTTGATCCATCAGGGAAAAGCCTTCTCTTACCATACACCACCCGGAGCTTTCTCTGAAATGTGGCATTTTGAAGCTGGAAGCTTCTTTTATCCCTTCTGATGGTATGCTGCGGAGCCTGTAAAATGTCCCAGCTCAAGGGAGGTCTGACCCGGTTTAACCACGTAGATCAAGCTGTCCGTGTCAATTTACAAAACACGCTGTTGAAGTCGTTCGATACAGGTGTAATGATTCAGAATATGGACCCAGTATTCAGCCAGACAAAAGGTATTTATTTTGGAACTGATAGTGGGACAGGAGCCAAAACAACTGAGGCAGTCAGATCACAAAAAAGGGGAAAACAAGAATCTTAATCCAAAATCAGTTCAGGGTCAAAAAACTGAAAAAAACAGAAAAGCAAGAGTGTCCAAAACAGAATCCAAAAGCAGCGTCCAAGAACAGGTCTGAGGTTGGTAACAAATAAACTAAGCAGGAGGACTAGGAACAGAACAGCACCACTAGACAGGAACAGAATCAGGTCAGGTCAGGTAAACAGGAATCAAAATGGCTCAGAACGCATAAACAATTAAGGAAAGGATCGACAGGTAACTATAGACACTGGATTAGACTTACCAACAAATAAGAACAGAAGAACTGGCACTGATGACTGACTGAACAGGGATTATACAGAGGTGAGACCAGGTGAATCCAGTAAAAGGTAATTGCAGGAGGGGTGGAGCAGAGCAGGTGTGTAAAGAGAACAATCAAACCAGCCATCAGTGCCGAGTTCCCAACAGAAAACAGAAGCAAGCTAGAAACCAAAAACACAACAGAAAAACATGGCAGATAGCAAATAAAACTGATCACATACACAAAATCAAAAATACCAAATAACCCCAGAGCCCACACTATGGCCCAAAACAAACTAAGACAGTTAAGTGGCCTGGCAGGTAAACCAAACTGAACTAAAAGCTTACAGAACCCTGACTGATAAAATAAAACAACACGATCAAACCATAACAAAAACTCAAATCATTACAGAACCCCTCCCTCAAGGGTGTGTTGTGCCAGTTCAAGACGTGACGACTGCATTAATTCGGGACATGACGGACTGCATTTCCCATGAGGCAAGGTGGTCAAAATGGCCACCAACTCCCATCATGCAACTCGGCCCAAAATGGCCGCCGCCCCTAACGACGGACAGAGAGATAACATTACCAGGGGGAAAGGTATTTATTGCGGCCGAGGACGGAAATCTGCCTTCTTCACTGGCGCGCTGCCAACCGAGAAGACACAGCTGTTTCACTTCGTTGGGGTAACCCCCACGCCACGTGCTCGATAACTCTTTGCTAGTTCGAAGATTACCGGAGCAAAACTATTCCCTGTGCGGACACAGGAGGTCGACTTAAAAAGGTACTTTTAATTTCCTCTGATCAAGAGACTGGGAGCCGTCAGCTCCCGGTGGTCGAAAGAGGACGACGCGTTGTTTGGCCCAACAAGCGTCTGGGAGCCCAGAGAGAGAGAGAGAGAGGAAGACGAAGGAACTCTCTCAGTCTGGTCCCGCTGCAGCCTGCGGACACCTGCGTTCGTCAAGACGCGTTCAGGACGCCGCGTGATCCGGAGCGCTCCGGACCGAAGCCGGGACTTTCACTCCGGACCAGCCCCGAGGCACCTCAAAGTAACGGGTTCTCCCCTTTTATTTCTGTCTCACCAACAGGGTGTTTAGAAGTGCCTGGGCAGACGTAGAAATTTGTAGGTTTAGGTTAATGCTTTTATTCCACGACGAAGTTGGAATTATTTTGCTGAATATTTTCTTTGTATGTGCATGCATTTTACAATTGATTTTGCTGTGTTGATTTGTGATTCATCAATAACCCCGCCGTGGGTCATTGCTTCAGTTCTTTTCCATCTTCTTCCCTGCTTTCCCCCCTCTCTCTTTTCGCTTCTTCTTATCAGTTTAATCTTTTTGTGCGAGCTCATTCCGCGGTTTTTGCTTTAAACTCCCAGTTAGCCGCGCCCTCTCGAAGCGAGGCATTACCCCATCAGCGTAAGCGTGGTTACGTCATTAGGACCTCCCCTCACGCTTCACGTAAATTGGTAGACCATACGTCATCGTAGCAGCCATCTTGGGAGGGTGTCGGATGACTGAACTGTAGGTAGCTTAGCTGATGGCTCTATAAGACATCAAAGCGTCCGGTGGGACTCTCAGAGCTGTTCTGTCTGTCAATGCTGCTACGTCAAATGCCGGTGTTTTGAGGGCGGTGTTAAACCACTGTGAGTTGAGTTAAGATCTGCTAACCGCTCATTTTAATCCATTGTTTATTTTTGTTTTGTTCTTTTATTTCCACCTATATTTTGCATGTGTAGTTTTAGTAGTGAGTAAGAATTCCAAAGTTGTTGAATCAGAGAATTACTGTAACAGGGAATTGCTTTTGGTTCAATAAAACCAACGACTGCGGAATAGACATTGTTTTGTGTTCAATCCAATTCACAGTTGCCTGGTTATTCAGAAATCAGAGCTAACCTCCTTTGGAGTTAACATCTGACATTAATGCAGAGACAATATCATTGGATAGTGATAAGGGATAAGGATTTAAACTCTAATTGCAGTTACATTGGGGTTCTCACAGCCTGCCGGATAAACCTCGTCGGTCACAAGTCCGACCAGATCATTTATCCCAGCATAAATGAGTTCATAACAGCAAATTAACTAATGCATTAGTGGTATAAATACTTACAAGCTTATAGCTAACATCACCACCATTTGAACTATATTTTGTTATAGCGGAATTTTGAGTTGAATGATTATTATTTAAATTATAATACCAAATTATAATTAATAATAATAATAAAAAGCATATTCAACCAGCTTCTGGCATAACAGGTGGATTCCAGACACCCTTAAAAACGAGTCCAAAACAAAAACAACCCAGACCGGGTGGGTGGAGGGAGGTAGTGGACGGAGGGTCAGAGTGGAACTAAACAAAACAACCCAAAACAGGGTGAACTAAAACTAAGGAACATCCCGAGTACAAGTCCTGGCGTGACAGGCAGTCTGGCAGGTGTCCCAGAGGATGACCCCAGCAAATTAGGAAGTCCGGCGGGCGTCCGCGAGGACGGCCCTGGCGGGTCAGGCGCTCTGGCGGGCGACCGCGTGAACGGCCCCGGCGGGTCAGGCGCTCCGGCGGGCGACTGCGAGGACGGCCCCGGCGGGTCAGGCGCTCCGGCCGGCGACCGCGAGGACGGCCCCGGCGGGTCAGGCGCTCCGGCGGGCAACCGCGAGGACGGCCCCGGTGGGTCAGGCGCTCCGGCGGGCGACCGCGAGGACGGCGGAATTGGAGCTTCAGGAGGTCGACGGTCAAGCAGAGGTCTCTGAACCTGACGGCGGAGGCAATGAAGCTGGCCCCTTGGCGGGCGGCGGCGACCATGCTGGCCCCTTGGCGGGCGGCGGCGACCATGCTGGCCCCTTGGCGGGTGGAGTCGGAAGAGGAACCCCGGAGGACAATACCTGTGAAAGAAAACCCCGGGAGGCGCTGGGCTAACGGCCTCGGGAGGCGCCGGGCTACAAAGTTCAGGAGGCGTCACCGGGCTACAAAGTTCAGGAGGCGTCGCCGGGCTACAAAGTTCAGGAGACGTCGCCGGGCTACAAAGTTCAGGAGGCGTCGCCGGGCTACAAAGTTCAGGAGGCGTCGTCTGGCTACCTGGTGCAGGAGGCGATTGGCTACCTGGTGCAGGAGGCGTCTGGCTACCTGGTGCAGGAGGCGTCTGGCTACCTGGTGCAGGAGGCGTCTGGCTACACGCAACGGCTAACCCCTTGGCAACCATAAGCCTCAGAATCAGACATCTGAGAGAATCAGGTAGTGATAACCAGTAACAGACTTCAGAAGGCTGACTATCACTCGGGATGTGTGGAGACTGAGACCTGAGTTGGAGCTTAAGGCCCTTAACCTCACTCGGGGTTCTCTGCTGTTTAACCCCCCCCTACGCGGACCCAAACCCCTGCCTCTAGGTTGATAAGCCTGATGTTTGTTACCCAGAGGAGGGCTACTCCGGCTAGACATGTCCCTAGGAAGTGGAGAACCCACCTGGGACCCTATTTCACAGGCCGAAGGCAGCCACGCCTGGGTCTCCACATCACAGGACCGTGGAAGCTCCACCTGGGTCTCCGCCTCACAAGACCGTGAGAACTCCACCTGAGACCCCGTCTCACGGGTTGGTGGAGAACCCACCTGGCACCCCACTTCACAGGTCGACGGAGACCCCATCTGGGTCCCCACCTCATGGACCGGGAGTGAGCCCACTTGGCATCCCACTTCAGGGGCCGGTGGACAGCCCATCTGGGTCTCCATCTCACGGGCTGGTGAAGGAGCCACTGTGGTGCCCACCATGGTAAACAGGCTGGGACCAGAGGTATCAACCAGAACCTCGGAGACAGACTCAAAACTCGAGGCGTCGGTCAGACCCTCGGTAATGGAACAGGATCTGAGGCGTCGGCCAGACCCTCGGAGACAGATGCGGGACGTGAGGTGTCAGCCAGACCCTCGGAGACAGATGCGGGACGTGAGGCGTCGGCCAGACCCTCGGAGACAGAGGCGGGACGTGAGGCGGGGTTATGAGTCCTTACTAGAGCTGGTTTGATCAGAGGAGGTGATGAGGGATGGTGGTAAAAAGCCTTTAATGCCACCCTGTAATTCTCCTCTAACGACTTTAACTTAATCTCTACCTCAAGGGAAGAATGCGAAAAAAGTGAATTTCTCAGCTGTTTGATTACACGAGCAAAGGCTCTTAACTCCTCCTTCTTCCTAGAAACAAAATCGTCCTGTGACATAAAGTTAGGAGGGACGGAGGAACCAACTGGAGCGGAAACTGGGATTGGACTATTAGAATGGGAAGGAGGAAGCTGGGTTGGGGTAACAGGGGGGCTGAGCGCAGGCAACCATGCCGAGTCAGGAGTAGAGAGAAGCTGAGAGGAAATGATTGTCTGATTATCGCAGGGCAATGAGTTCCGTGTGGAACGCTTACGGTGACGTCTGTGGGGCTGATCAGAGGGAGAGTGCAGCGGCCCTGCAGCAACCTGGGGAGACGAGTCGGCATGAAGCCGCACGGATTGACAACCTTCCTCAACATAATCAGGAAACTGGACAGAAGAAAAAGATCGGGGCGAATATCAGAGATGATATCTGCATCAACCTCCATAAAAAGGCTCGGATCTGGATTAAATCCACTGGCTGAAACGAGGACAGAATCACTGGGTGAGTAACTCCGTTCTTCTGTGTGACCAGGAAAACAGGCTTGCTTATCAAGCACAATAAGCCTGCCTGAGCGAAAAGACTGAGACGGGAGTGGCCTTCGGTTACGGCTGGTCCGTGCTGACTGGTTCGGTTGTTTGTTGGCTGATGGGTCCATAGTGGCCAGTTCGTACTGTAATGATTCAGAATATGGACCCAGTATTCAGCCAGACAAATGGAGTGCAGACAAAAGGTATTTATTTTGGAACTGATAGTGGGCCAGGAACCAAAACAACTGAGGCAGTCAGATCACAAAAAAGGGGAAAACAAGAATCTTAATCCAAAATCAGTCCAGGGTGAAAAAAAACAGAAAAGCAAGAGTGTCCAAAACAGAATCCAAAAGCACCGTCCAAGAACAGATCTGAGGTTGGTAACAAATAAACTAAGTAGGAGGACTAGGAACAGAACAGCACTACTAGACAGGAACAGAATCAGGTCAGGTCAGGTAAACAGGAATCAAAATGGCTCAGAACGTGAACCTGAAGCTTCTTGCTTACCCTTGAGAAAAGTGTGGATATACGGTTTAAAGATTGAACTGCTTTGTTTCTCAAAATGCCAAACCTCTGTGATTTCAGCGAGGCGATTACCCAGATCTAAACCTTTGCAGAATTCCACACTTACCCATACACCCGTTAACGCTCTCTCTTGGTCAGAGTGGGTGCAGGGACCTGTCTGGTAGTTCATTTGGGCGCAAGCCCGGCACAGTGTGAACACCAGTTTACTGGTAGAGGTCCTGTACGGCAAAACGGGAAAAAACAGACCACGCGGAGGAAACACCGTCGCCCTGATAAGCCCAAAGTAGCTACGGGGATCGTCCAAATGTTTGCAAATGATTTTGGGATGGCCTAGTGGATAGCTGCAGTTTCCATTCACATATGGGTACAGGGAAGTGAAATCTACATAATGCACCGATTCCTCCTCCCCAGTCATGTACCTCAACCTTAGAGCAGAAGTCCTGCCCCCAAACAGAGCATCTCCTGGGGAAAGAGGCTCCGGCGTGCTTAAACAGTCCAGAAACCTTTTGAGACCCGAGTGCGACGCCTTCATCAGATTCCAACTGTGTTCCCACATAACCTCCAAGTGCACCCCGTAAACCGATTCCAATAGCCTGGCTCTCTCCATGGTAGCTGAGTGGAACGTTTCAAAGCAGACTCCTCTGAGAGGACACGTCTGGTCAGCTGGAAAGCAGGTGGGACAGCCATGGTAGAAGCATCCGTTGAACTCAAACACAGTTTTGAGCCCCTGAACCTCTGCGTATCCATCCACATAATAAGGCCAGACTTTCATTTCACCTTTATTTAGCGCATGTTGAATGAAAATGCCCCGTTCAACAGCTACCCACTCCAACCATTGAATGGACGCGTCTTTTTCGCACTGTCGCCGGTAATCCACGGGGAGGGAATGGCTAGGGTGTTTGGGGGCAGGAAATTTGATGTGAAAACATTCATGCAAGCTGAGGCAATTGTGATGGACTTTAACAGATCCACGTTTGTCTCTTTAAAGAACTCTTCTCTGAATTTCACAAAAGCCCTGAAAAGAATCTCCACATTATTTTGACAATAATAAAGATCTTCTTTCTGAAAGTCAAAGGGTTGCTTACAAGCCTCGTTATACCAAATGGAAAAACTATCCTGTTCGGCGGGATTCATGTGGTCCACCGCATAAAAGTTGGGGGGAGGAAGCGGCCCCACTTAGTTTAAAGTGTTCTCAGAGGAGAACAAGTGAGGGAAAAAACCTTTACAGTGATCAGTGAAGCCTAATGCTTTTGGCATTTGACTGAGTTTCATAGTAAGGAACGAAAGACTGTCAATGAATTTCAGACCGTAATCAGGCTCAGTAAAACAGAGGATTTTACTTCCCTGTGTGATCAGGAACGGTTTAATGCCCAGCTGAACCATCACACTCAGAATCAAGTAAGAGTCAAATCCACGAATGTTGTGAGCTAAAAAAGTATAACCTCTGTAACGAGGTTTCCTGAAATGGAGCAGAAGATCGCTGACGCAGTTCAGCCCATAAGAATACCAAACATCCCCCGTCAAAGTTTTAGTATACACAAGATGCGGTATGTGCTTTCCGGTTTGATCTGTAAAAGTTTCAAAATCATAAAAAAACTGTTTATTTTTTTCAGGGTCGGTTGAATGTAGCACAGATGTAGCACAGATGATCGTTTAACGTTACATCAGCACCGTGACGCACTTTCTGACGACAGACCATGCATTTTGTCGAACAATCGTGGGGCTTGCTGTCTCCACCTGCGGCTAGATATTAAAGCTTTTTACATACAGGGCAGAACTTTGTTGTGTCGCAGTTACTTACAAGCTTCCCGAGTTTAGGTCTCAATGTGGGGTCTCTGTGATTAGCAAAGCAGATGGAATTACGACAGATTCGTTTACAGTCTGTGCAATGTACAGGGCTGTATTGTTGGAGAGTACAATTTGGGTCGAGGCATACGGAACAGCACCCCATACAGTTATGCGTGCCAATTTTATCGAAACAGTTAAAGCAGTAGCCACAAATGTGCCTTGAGCCTGTGAAACCTGTGAGACTTTTTATTCCATAATAATGGTTTCTGAACAGAAACAGAAAAGAGGATTTGAACGATCTGAAAAGCCGGTCTGTAATTTACGAAGCATCGCCTCCTTGTCGTCTTTAAAGAAAACGACAATTTTCCTGTTGACTATCTCTTTAAATTTATGCACATCGCTGAAAGTCACGGGAGTTTGCTCAGTGAGGCCGGCTGTCCGTTGCCACAGTGAGGCTTGATGCATGGCTTGGGCATCTGTAAAAGCAGGGTTACAAAGATGTGCTAGACTGGCTGCAAAACAAAGCTGATTAGAAGCATTTTCAACAATATAGAGATGACGACGTTTTTTATGAATCAGCTCACAGTCCAATGTTTTTATTGCCTTATGTTTTGCACCGCCGTGAGGGCTTCGTACAATCTGAAGTACTATTTCCAAGTTTTCGGGTCCTGGCAATTCTCCATTGGACTGTGTTAACTCATCTAAAAATTCCAGAAATGCAGGCAGAATTGAATCACCTTCATCATTTACTTGAACGATTGCGTGACGAGAAAATCCTTCCCCGCTTAATTCTAGCTGTATAATATCGTTGTGTGACGTTGAATGTGTAACAGAGTCCGCCAGCTCGGTGAGAAGAGGATAAACCTGTGTGTAAATTTCGGCGGGGTTAGGAATTTCACTGGGTCGCGAAGCTGTCACGCTGAAAGGACGTCTTATTTCTGTAACATTGAAACGTTCACGCTGAATGCAGGGGTTAGCAGCTGGCTGAGACTGACTCATGCAGGGCTGATCCTCTGGGTTGGGCGTGGGAACGACAGGTGCGGTCAAGCGTGGCTTTTGAGGCGAACTGGATGAGGGATTTTGCAAAACAGTATTCGAAGAACCAGACCGATTATGTTCACCGCTTTCGACTACACTTTGATTTAAACGACCCCCTTGCTGCTGCTGCTGTGAGAACTGATCGCTTGTAGGATTAGAGGTAAATGTTTGAGAGACAGAAACGTTTAATTGATGGATCGCTTGTTCTAGTGATAATAAACGCTCATAATTCGAACCTGAGTGTGTATAACACACAGTTAAAAATACCATAAAAGGCGGCTAAAGCTTACAGATATCTATAAGCCATGTGTTGCCTCATGGCTACACTTAGGTTTACCTCCGAATTCATGCTAAACCCTTAAACCAGCAGAGGCCTGTAGTTGCCAGCATCAAACACACAGTAATAAATTAAGGTTCACAAGGTAACTTGAACAAACAACAAAAAGCTGCCCCAGCAGAAATAAAACACAGTTACAGTACCTTAAAAAGCGGCTAAAGTTATAAAATGGAAACAGTGACTTACCAGTGAAAATCTCGTTGTACTCCTGCGTCAGCGTCAATCCGGCATTATGGACCTGTGCTGCGCCAACCGTTGAAGAACGACCTCCGTCATTGATGGTAGTTTAAGCCGTCTGTGTCTTTGAAAGGGGTGTTCACTGCACGTCTTATAGTAAGTCTCTAAAGTGGAGGAGGGCTTCCCGCAGGTACCGGGAAGCCCTAACGAAAACAATAGCCGCATCGTCTGATTGTTACACCCCGCCAACGATATGTTTACTGGGACAGGAAGTCGCGACGACTGTACACTAGCATAATCGATCATCTCCTCAGCATTGTATACAGATTGTTGCGTCACGACCCCGCCCCGTCTCGCCGCCCGAATAGGTGTTTGACATAACACCTTGCATGGCGCAGGGCGGAAAACCATGCTTTGAATTCTACAGACGGCAGGATGTGTCCCGCTGGGTTTAAAACTTGTCTGAATAAGGCATTTCCTCTGCAATGTTGATTGGAAAAAGACGCAGTCCTGTCACCTCATGACCCCGCCCCGTCTCGCCGCCCAAAATGGTGTTCAAAATAACACCTGGCTCCGTGTCGGCGGAAAACCATGTTTTGAATTCTACAGACGGCAGGATGTGTCCCGCTGGGTTTAAAACTTATCTGAATAAGGCATTTCCTCGCCAATGCTTATTGATTGGAAAAAGGCACGGCGGCGTCTCGAACTAGCGGTTAGGGCTAGTGTTTAACAAAACTCCTCCCTCCAAACAGACCGGCTCAAGCTTACATTCAGTCGGATGTCCTGAGGAGGGCTGTCGGATTTCTTTTGAGCAGCTTTTTAGCTGTGCTGCGTAGAAGCTGTTCCAATCTGTAAATGCTTTATTTTTTTTTTTTAAGTTAAGACCTTACCGAATGCTTAGAGGGAAAAAGTGAAGAGAAAACCTATCTTGCCGTTGTTATTGACAGAGCGGCGCGGAGACTGAGATGTATGGAGTGGCGAATGTGCCATAATGGAGACTTGCTCTATGGAAGGAGGAATGTGCCGGAAAAATGTGTGGCGTGAAACAGACTTTTCAGAATTTGAGCTTTATGTTCTTAGTAAACACACGTAGATAAAACAAAGGTTGTCAAACAGGATTCCATCACAACGTTTAGTTATAAGTAACCAAGAAAAAAAACATCTCCAGACCATCAAGATATTGCATAAATGAATTACATAATTAAAATTATTAAAAAACAGTAATAATAAATATATAATTATAATTGATATAATAAAAAAAATAAAAAAAAATAATTAAAAACAATAATAATTTAAGCGGGGTCGAAGGGTGGGACTTCCGGGGCGGGACATGAGCCCCCGGAAGTGGAAGGCGGGACATCCGGCTACAGTGGAAGGCGGGACATCCGGTTAAGGAAGGCGGAACTTCCGCTGGAAGTGGAAGGCGGGACTTCCGGCTGTCCCTTTGGAATGTGGGCGTGGTTTGGAGTTTGATGGAAGGGTACTCCATATTTTTTTACGCTCCTTATACTGGAGGAAATAAGGCAGCAGCTCCTCACTTTGGATCATCAGATCATGTCTCTGTGGACCTGATCTCTGTGTACATATCACTGATTTGCAGAACCAGACCCGTTGTCAGAACCGTTCAGCTTTGGACTGAAAAGTTCTGCTCAGCTTTAAAGGACTGTTTCGAACATACAGACTGGGAGGTGTTTAAGGAGGGTGGTGATCTGTAGGAATACACATCATCTGGGTTGTCCTATATTCAGTTCTGTAGAGACACTGGCCTACTCACAAAGACAATCAGAATATTTCCCAACCCTAAACCATGGGTAGACAGCACAGTGTGGTCCCTGATTAAACCCCGGGATTACGCAGCATTAGAATCAGGAACCAGACTGGCCTACAGCAGGGCTAGAAGTGAGTTGAAAAAGACATCCAGAAGGCAAAGCACAAATACAAGCAGTGCATCAAGGACCAGTACAGCATCAACAACCCACACAACATGTCAAGGGGCATCAGGACTATCACAGACTACAAGCACAGTCACCCGCAGCTCAGCAACAACCCAGCGCTCCCTAACACCTTAAACAGCTTCTTTGCACGCCACGACTCTTCAAGCAGCAGGGAGACTGAACATCTTCCTCAGCTAGATGTGCAACATCAACCCCTTGTTCTGCAGCTGTTCCAAGTGACTTCCTCCTTAAAGGGCAGTATCAACAAGGCTGCAGGTCCAGACATGGTGGCAGGTCCGACGCTAGAAACTTGTGCTGACCACAACTCGCAGGGGTTTTTCTGAATATTTTTGACCTCTCCCTGTAGCTCTCCATGGTTCTTGCCTGTCTGACGTTCTCCGTCAGCATGCGCATTCCCAAGAAAACAACCATCACCTGCCTCAACGACTACCGTCCTGTTGCTCTGACCCCCGTCATCATGAAGTGCTTCGAGAGGATCCTCCTGAAACACGTCAAACACACCATCCATGCCAGCCTGGAAGGGCCAAATGGATTGCCACTGATCTACCTGGGCAATGCACTATTTTACCCGATTCCATCAGGTAAGCGTTTCAGGAACATTAAATAAAAAAAGACCTTAAAAACAGCTTTTTTCCTAAAGATGTAAGGGCTATCACCCCCTGCTGGAAATCAACAAACCATCAACCCAGTTCATAATCTGTTGCATGTTACAAACACACCACAAATCAATTAAATTCAGTAATGGAAGCAACAGTTAATTTTAACATATGTATTTGGATTTAAAGAACGCATACAAGTTAGTCCTGGCCCAAAGAGCACGTAAACTTTCCTGCTCCCTTTCTGGCTCTGAGTCTGTCCCTTCATCATATTCAACATCTTCTTCTCCTTCTTCAGCATCATCCCCTATCACAGGCTGATACGCATCATTCACTCATCTTTCTCCACATCTGACAATTCTAACTTTCAATCTCCCTCCACTATCTTTTCTCCTGCAACAATGTGGAGTCATTAAATACACTAAAATAGACCCGGTGTCCACCACAATAGCCATTCATAAGAGGACAATTATTTCAAAAGTGAATTCATGAAAGTGTTTTCAGATAACAAATTATCGTTTAGCATTAGCATTCATCAGGCGACTTCTGAAGGCAACTGGTTGCACTCATGGAAAGGGGGCTGAATACTTTTGGACACCACAATTTTCAGGTTTTTATTTGTAAAAAATGTTTTAAAAAATGTCCTCAAGCTGCCTTGATGTTCTCCCCACAGCTTTCTTTAAAAAAAGTTTTACCTGTCATAGCGTCTGATTTGACTCAGATAATAAACGCGTCCCTTCTGTCAGGTGTTTTCCCCCAGTCCCTAAAAACAGCAATTATCAAACCACTGCTGAAAAAGAACAATTTAGACAAACTTCTACTCCAGAACTACAGGCCCATCTCAAACCTCCCCTTTATCAATAAGATCATTGAAAAAGCTGTGTTTCAACAATTAAACACCTTCTTAACAACGACCAGCCGCTTTGACGTTTTCCAGTCTGGCTTCCGTGCTCACCACAGTACAGAGACCGCCCTTATCAAGGTGTTTAATGACATCCATATAAATACAAACTGTGGAAAAACCACCGTGCTGGTTCTATTGGACCTCAGTGCAGCATTTGATACTGTCGATCACTCCATTCTGTTAGACCGTCTGGAAAACTGGGTCGGCCTCTCGTGTACAGCACTCCACTGGTTTAAATCCTACTTAAAGGACAGGGAATTTTTTGTATCAGTAGGTAATTTTACATCAGAGATGACAAAAATCACATGTGGGGTTCCCCAAGGGTCCATCCTGGGTCCCCTCCTATTCAATATCTACATGCTCCCTTTAGCCCAGATCATAAAAAACAACAACATCAGCTACCATAACTATGCAGACGACACACAGCTCTACATCACCATGTCACCAGGTGACTATGAACCCATTCAAGCACTGAGTAAATGCCTAGAAGAAATCAATACGTGGATGTGCCAAAATTTTCTTCAACTGAATAAAAACAAAACTGAAGTAATAACATTTGGACCAATAGAGGAGAGATCAAAAGTTAGCACACAGCTTCAGCTGCTTCAGCTAGGAACCACTGATCAGGCCCGAAATCTGGGAGTAGTGATGGACTCAGACCTGAACCTCCAAAAGCATCTAAAGACAGTTACAAGGTCGGCTTTCTATCACCTGAGGAACATTTCCAGGGTTAAAGGACTGATGTCTCAGCAGGATCTGGAAAAACTAATCCATGCGTTTATATTTAGTAGAATTGATTACTGCAACGGTGTTTTCACAGGTCTGCCTAAAAAGTGGATCAGACAGCTGCAGCTGATCCAGAACGCTGCTGCCCGTGTCCTCACTAAGACTAAGAAAGTAGAGCACATCACCCCAGTTCTAAAGTCCTTACACTGGCTCCCTGTATCTCAGAGAATAGACTTTAAAATCCTTCTGTTAGTCTATAAATCCCTGAATGGCTTAGCACCTAAATACATCACAGACTTGTTATCAGTGTATCAACCCTCCAGGCCATTAAGGTCTTCTGGCTCCAGCCTACTCTGCATACCTAGAACCAGAACTAAACAAGGAGAAGCAGCATTTAGTTCCCATGCTCCACTTATCTGGAACAAACTTCCAGAAAACTGTAAAAGTGCGGAAAGCCTGAGTTCCTTTAAATCAAGATTAAAAACACATTTGTTTAAAATTGCCTTTGACTTCTAGTTAAACAGTTTTACTGTTTTTAATGTTCTTTTTTGTTACTACATTCTATCCCTACTTGCTTTTATTCTATTTTCTATCTACATTTTATTATTTTGCTATATCTTAATCATGTAAAGCACTTTGTATTTTCTTGTACTGAATTGTGCTATATAAATAAATTTGCCTTGCCTTGCCTTGCCTTGCCTTAAATCATGTATAATTGCTTCACAATTGTATACCACTTTCACATAAAATTCCAATAAAATATATTTATGTTTGTGGTTGTATTGTGACAAAATGTAAACAAGTTCAAGGAGTTTGAATACTTTTGCAAGCTACTGTATTTCTATCAGCTCAGGAGGACCTGACTCTTCTGCCATAGAACCTCCACTTGAACATCTAGTGGTCTGAAAGAGACTAATTGTTCCAGAGTGCTGTTTCACAGGCCCACAACAGCCTTGGTGAGCCGCTTGCCAGCTTAACTGTTTCATCTACCCCTGGAACACAGCAGATTTCCTGATCATCCACACTGGAGGAGGAAAGCATCGTCATAGGGAAGGAGGACCACATACCATCACTGCTTCACAACCAAGAAGTCTGGGAAGTTGAAACTCAGAGGACTGAGATTGGATGGGGAATAAAGAAAGCTCTTCTGCTCATCAAAATTGCATTTTAGAGTTCATTAGTATCAGCAAATTAGGGAGAGTAATCTTAGTTAAAGGAGTCATCACCTGCAATTTGGACTTATTCATGTTAAAACATGTGTGTTGGTGTTGTACCCAAGTTAAAACCTTCCAGAATATCAGGGAGTGTGAAAGTGACTTGTATTTTTTTCTGTGTGGACTCTTTGTACAAACCATTAAAAACCACAAGAGCGCGCTCTCTACCAAGCAAGATTTACGTCACCGTGGAAGGACGCTAACGTAAGCCATGCCCACCTCTCGTCATGATAAACATGATAAAGGCAGTTTCACCATCTCGTGCATCTCAGCTTCCTGCCTGAGGGGAGAGGCTGGAACCGTCTCTGTGCAGGATGGGTGGAATCCTTCATGATGTTCTTCACCTGACTATAATGCACACCTAATTCAGTAAAAAGGGGGTAAGTCTTTCTCATAACCGCACAATACTTACCCTGCTTTTGTTGTTGTTCTTTTCCTATACTTTACCACCTGTTGAGCCTTTTTGTGATTCCTATTTATCCTGATTGGTTGTTAGAGCGTTTAGATTGTTAATTTTTTATATGGATTTAGTGATTTGCCAAATTTCCCCATTGTGGGATAAATGTTTTCCATCAGCACTGTGGGTGGTCACGGATGCTGGATTGACTTCTGTTACTGTCACTGATACCAATGTTGTTGCCTTGTTTTGTTTTTCTTTGCAGAGCAAAGCCACAAATTTCCTTCAATGGAGAAAAGATGATGAGTAATGAAGCAATTAACTCAAACAGGCAAGTTCTCATGTTTAAAAAGTCCATGGTTACATTTTTAAACTCTGCTTCAACAGTGGCTGAGCTTGCTGTGATGCTTGTAGTTTTGAAGAGAGGGATCATTATCCATATCCAGATTGGTAAGTAACTTGCAAGTTGTGTTATGTGGGGAACAATCTTAGGGAGAAAATGGATGTTATCTCTATCCCCGTTAGCTGCAGCAATGGCCTGCTCTCCTCACATATGTTTGTCACCCAGTCTCGAATGTCGGTCTTGATCTCATCACAGGGATCAACTTTATCCGTTTTCCCCATGTCTTCATCTGGAATGGTGCCTACTAGCCTACTATTTACTTCTACGCCTTACATTTCCATGCACTTATCTGTAGTTTCTACTCATTACATTTTGAAAATAATTTCATTACTTCTAGTTTAAAAAAAGAAAATTGAGATAAATAGCTCTAACCGAACAGAGTGATTGTGATTGTGTTGGTTGTTTGCCAAACGCCCCAACACAAGCTTAAGAAGAAGAACATAACATAGAAGATGAACATATAATTTTTAGGATTATTTTTTTCATTTTTTGAGTAACCACTTCAATTAATCATTAATTTTGACAACAATGTCTGCTGTATACGAACAATTCCGTGTCCAGTTTTGTTATCTTACAATTCCTGTAGCTACGCTTGGATGTTCATTTACATTCCCATAATAACAAGTAAAAGGTTGTTGATGATATTTCTCTGAAGTTTGATTTTTTGCACCAATACTTATAAGCAGCCAGACATCAAATTTTCTGCACCATGAAACCCATGTTGATGCTCAGTATTGCTCCTATATGGACCTTTAATATATTTGCTTTGTACTAAGTAGTTTTTTTTCAATGGATATGGGTGAAACAGCCTTGTGTATATACCCCTGTGCTACCGGGTGTCTAAACTTTTGTCCTTTGTGGCATTTTTTTTTTAACTTAAATTACTTTTACTTTAACACTTTAAGTAGTTTTGAAGCCAGTACTTTTAAACTTTTAAAAAATGCTTCCAGCATTTTTAAACTCTAGTATCTATGCTTCTACTTGAGTAATAGATGTGAATACTTGTGACACCCCTGCTAGCAGAGAAGATTTGTTGACTGAAATATAGTGTTGATTCAGATAAACAATATTCTATAATGCTGTTCCCTGGATATGCATTCATTTTTGTTAATAAATTATTGTGCTTGAAGGGAAGTTGTCACTCATTTATTCCAAATGTGTGCAGAGGTTGCTGTTAAGAGAATGACAATGCTCAAATCATCCTTTCAACTATTGTCTTAATATCAGCTGATTGAGCCAATATTCACTGGACAATACCTGCCACACCAGACAGTTATTTAATAAACATTAAATAACTTTAAAACATGCAAAACTGCACAACACACAAAATTTCTGAAGCCACCACAGTACTCTGCAACAATGGATTAGTTCAGGACTGTGTTTAAGGAGGTGTGGGCTAATGTACTAATTTTTTATCTTTAACACATTTCACTGTAGGAAATGGAAGCACGGCAGCCAGGGGAGAGCTAACGGCTAAACTAAAAGCTAACCCTTGGAGAATGTCACTTCCATCCATCTTGTTTTTTTTTTTTTTTTTTTTTTTTTTTTTTTCTCCAGTGTCCTGTCTAGCAATGTGGCAATAGGAATTGATGTCTCAATGCCAGATAGAGCTCGGCAGATTTTGCTTTTACAAGTGGAGCAAACAGCTTTCGCCATAGTGCTCCACTTGATTTATGCTTGTAAATAGCTTTATTATGATTCCTGCAAGGAGAATTTCAAATTATATGGACATGACAATGGGAGAGTAAAGGAAGAAGAAAAAGTGAAAGAAAAGAAAAAAAAGAGTAGAGGTGAAAGAAAGAGGAGATAAAAGGGAGCGAGTGATAAAACCTTCTTTGTCTGCTCCATCACCTGGAAAGATACACAAAAAGAACAGCACAACCAACAGACATAAAGCAACAGCTACACTCGAATAACACCTAGATGCCATTGCTAAATCATATATATTATTATGTAAGCTGACATGTGTAATGTGATATTTGAAAAAAGAAAGTGAAAGAACATAAATAAATAAATAAACAAATTATAAGATTACTGTATATAAGTGAACACTTAATACCTGGGACCCAGCACCTGTGGGAGATGTGAAAGTGCACTAGTTTAGGTGAAGATTATCCAGAAATAGCTTGATAGTGATTGTGGAGAACCGAAGACCCACCTTCCCCGAGCACAGAGGCAGGCGTCAGGGGACCCGTAACCCCGGACTCCCAAAGGGGCCCCTAAAGCAGGTCGCCCAGGAGGGGCCGACACAGGATATCTGCAACACCCCCCCCAAGGAAGGAGCAGAGACGACCCCGAGGAAATCCCCCAGCCACCGCAATGCCGACGCCCTCAAGAGCCGCGGAGACGAGCCCGTGGGCTCCGCCGGCAGCTAGCCCCGCTGAAGTGGTCCCGGCCATTGGCCCTGAGGGCCAGAGGCCCCAGAGGCGCCCCGCCCCCGCGACAAGGGCCCCGGCCGCCCCCCGGGGGGCCAGGCCCCGCGAAGAGACCGCCGGGAGCGGGCCGGCGCACGCCCGGGAACCCGCCCCAAACCCGAAGCCAACCAACGCGCCAGGGGGCCAAGGCGCCCGCCAACGAAGTGGAGGAGGGCAGGACGTGGGGGGATGGGCTCCGCACCTAGCGGAGACTTGAGATGTTCTTGGGAGAGGGAGCGGACCACACCCATACCTGGAAAAAAAAAAAAAAAAACTCATTCACCCCATCCCTCCCTTGTGCCCCACTCACCACACACAGAGAAAAAAAAAAAAAAAAAAAAGACGCTGTACACACATTCCCACATAACACTCACATCCAACACTGACCAAAGGGGGGGGGGGGTCACCCCAAATCGACTATACGACTGCCTGTGCCCGACCCCCGGCCCCGGCCCCAGACCAGACGCCCCCCGGACCGGGCCCCCCCAGGAGGGCGGGCCAACACGACCCGCACGAGCCACCCGGCCAGAGCCCCCCCCCCTCCCCCTAAATACCTAATAAACCCCCTCCCTCCCCATCCATCTTGTTTACCAACATCCACTCCGTGGGGAACAAAGCGGATTACTTGAAGCATGATTTAACTACAAATGATTAGACGAGATAGTGCTGTGCCATTAACTGAAACATGGCTGTGAGCATTGATGGGGTAACAATATTTGAGCCGGAACACGTGGAAAAGAACAACCCTGCATGCAAATGCTGTTTCTGGATTGCAGCTTAGCATTGACACACAATCAACACAACACAATCCAGTGGTGAGGACAGTGGAGAGCATCATGGGAACAGCTCTTCTCTTCATCCATGACACTGCTCTCAGACACTGCCTGACCAGGGCTCATACACACAAAGCAGCCAATTTACATGGAAACAGTGAGCTCTGTCGTGCTGAGTAACCATTTTCGTATTTTCAATGTATTTTCTGGTATGCTGCTGCATTCCTGAAACATGTCTAAATATTTCTTGTTGTCTTTATTTCTTTTATATTTTTATTTTAAACTTTTAATTATTTTTATTTATCTAATTATTATTTGCACATTTATAATGTTCTTTTTTGTCTTCTGCTTTTGTTACTCGGAGCCTTGAAATAAGATTTTGCTCAAATGTACATTGGGAATGTGCAGCTGAGTGACAGTAAAGTCTGTCTGTCTGTCAGGGTGCAGTTTTTGCCTGCTGCACCCTGAGCATTTTCCAGCACCTTCCTCCCCCCATCCAGCCCTGATTCCGCTCTCCCGTAATCACCTACACCTGTTAGCAATCAACCCGGACTCAAGCTATCTGTCAGCTCAACTATAAAGGCTCACCTCAGTCTCCTCGTCCCCGCCGGTTCGTCTCGTCTTCTCCACACAAGTGTCTCTCAACCTCCCTCATCAGAAGGACTCTGGTCTTCACTCCCCGCTGCTGACCGCAGTTCCACTTGGATCCCGCTTGGATCCCGCTCCAAGCCCAGCTCGGGTCCTGCCCCGAAGCTCACCTGCCGGCCTTGTGTCCCGTCGCAAGGTTCTGACTCGGATCCCGCTCCGAAGCTCTTCGGCCAGCCCTGGGTCCCGTCCCAAGGCTCTCCTGCGATCCTTCAGCCTCCTTCCCATCTGCCTGCTCCTGCCTTCCTCATCCACTTGCTCCATCCCAGTAACAGACTCTGGTTTCCTTCCTCCACAACCCATCAACCCTCAACAAACCTTCTAAAACGAAGCTCCGTGTGTGGTGTGTGTTCGGGTTCATCGTGACAAATCATGACGCTGTCTAAGTCTATTTTTTATTTTTTTATTTAAGGCTGTTGTAACTCATCACATTTGTGTGAGCCTCTTGAACTCCCACAATTTATCTGAACCCTTGCCTTTTTGCCGTTGCCTCTAATGCTTAACACCCAACATATTTAAGCGGGACCTTGGCTACTTTTGCAGTTTTGTTTTTCCAGCTTTTGGGTGCTTCTGCTCTAATTTAAACGGATGGTTCAAGCAATTTGAAGTAAACACCAGAATCTATCAGTTAGCTATCTCATCTAGAATAGATTATGCTCGTGTCGACTTTAGCAATAGAATTCCCAGAGTCTGAACTGGAGTATTAGGATGAATCCAGATTCTTTGTACCAGCTTCTGTATCAGGTTTTGATGGTCTATCCAGACCAGGAATGGTTCCTTTTCCCCGAGGAGCCAATGCTGCCCCTCTTCCAGGGGCCACTTAATGGCCAGTAGTTCTTGGTCTCCAATATGGGTGGAGCGGGAAACACGAGTTGCTGAAATGCCCGTACCACCTCAGAGGATAGTCTGAAGGGTCTAGAATTTGTAACGAGTCCAGAGAGCAGAGCCTCTCTGCACTCTTTGCAAAATCCCAACGGTGATTTATAAAGCTGGATAAAATATGTTTTTAACATAGTTTTTTCTTCTTCTCTGAAAATGTTGCTCTAAGAGAATTCCCTGAATTTTATTCACACACAGCTTAAATCACCTATTCACCTGGTACACTGTGCCTATGATAACTGTTGTTTTAGTAAAAAAATTGTTTCATGTTCAGGCAATGTATTCAATTTAAAACATACAAATAAATTATTAAATACATACAAATAAATGATTTAATAAGGTTAATTTTATTAATAAACTAACATTCATTACTACATAAACTCACAAAAGAACCAAAAATAGGTTCTGTGAAGTACCGTTATTGATTCCCAGGTACCGGGTATCAGTACCGCATCAGTTTAAATGTGAAAGGTACCCATCCCTACTTACAGGTATTGAAACTCAATAAAGTGGATGCGAACCGGCTCACAAACAGTTTCTAAACTTAACGTTAATGCGATGAAGGAAATTAGCTCTGCAATTATCTGTTTGCGGATTAGCGCAACTATGCCCACTACTGACCCTGACAATATAAAACCAGACCAACAGGCAAGTGGTGGCGAGCAACCTAGGGGTTGTTTACGAGACCGGCTTGAAAACATAAGACAAAGACATTATGCATATACACATATACATGCACAGGCACACTCAAACCTAAAAGGGTTTCATGATTAAGAGTCAACCCAGAGTATATATGGACTGTAGGAGAAAGCAGAAGTCAGTAAGTCACTAACACAAAGTTGCTCAACCTTCCCCACAATAATACAAAGGATTAACATACCTTACTCAGAACGGAAAATAAAATTCAAGTCAACATATACATTCAATGTAAATGATACAAACATTATATGTTATGTTACAACTTGTGAAAAAACATAGATGAATATATTTAAATGAAAATTTGTGAATACGAACTGGAGATTTCAGATTGTACATCATCATTCAATGGGTAGTTCAGAGTTGTTCAAAGGGAGTTCTGTTAAAAGGTGACAATAAGTTAAATTACAACCTGAAGTTGATAACTCTCTAAGCTTCTTCACTTGCATAATAACGCTGATTTCTTTTCCCCGGAACCTGATACCTAACCAGGGCAAAGACCCCGAGCCATTCCTACAAACTAAAATAACTCCTCTACTAAAATTTTCATACCGATTCACGTGAATATATATATATTTTTTTGATGCTGTCAAAGCAAAGTGCTATCACATTTGCAATACAGGTGTAGTTACCTAAATGTCTGACATTTTAACTCTAAGCACCATTATTTGCCATTGTCTGTAACAACAACCCTAGAGAGAAAATTATGCACAATCGAATGTGCTAAATGTTTTTACCCGGAGAAACTGTCTGATAGAAAACTGAGGGATTAGTTAATGATTACATTTTTAACCCTTACTAATTTGGTATCAGACAGCTATTCTGTATTACTCTTCTTAATTATATATAGCTATAGACTTACTGGGAACAAACAATACCCTAAGCCCCCAGGGTTCAAGGTCTCAACTCTTTCATGATTGTCCTTCTGATGGGGCCATGCACAAATAGAGAGTTTTCAAACTTCATTTCGGGTTAATTCTTGCAAGTAAGGTAATTAATAGCCTGAAATTATTATTTTCGTGCAGTTTATTGTTAGAGTTGTGGTACTCAATTGCAGTTAGGTCATCGGCAGAGAGTGAAAGTGTCTGAAATGTCCCACAGTTTTATACGTCAATAACACGCACCCTTTTCTAGGAAGTTCTTCACATGAAAGGTCATTGTTACTGACCGCAGCTTACTAACGTCTGCATTTTAAATAACCACAGACTTCAACATCAATAACTATCTAATTTTATATTATGAGAGTTTATATGTTTGAATCACAGTGGTCATGCAAAGCGCTGTGAAATCTTTAAAACTGTTTTTTTTTTTTTTTTTTATAGGGTAGAAATCTTTCATCTTGGTCCTGCTCAGACTACATATATGGTTTAGCGTCTTTGAACACACATAACTGAAGTGGTTGCAGCTAATGTATAGGAATAATCGCCTTGAAGACTCTATATAAATCTGACTGAACTTGAGTTATTTGAAAAGAATAAACAGTAAATATGTGAAAAAAAAATGGCCACATCTGCAAAGCTGATAAAGATTGATAAACTAAATTCTTAATGTGGGAGTTTTTCTCCTCAGTGAATATATTTAATCAAGTTTAAGTTCAGAATTTTTCATTGTATAATTGTGTCATGTAAATTTACACAGTTGCAATAAAATAATTTATTTTAAGACTTTTTTTTACAAATATTTACTAAGGCTGCCCATAAATGTAGGCACGTTTGCATGACAGCAGTTATTGGGATCCATCCAAAGGAGTGGTAGATGACATCTATTCACTTTTGATGTCTGAAGTCCTCCCAGGGGTTGAAGACAATCTTTCCTCCATTTCTCTCCTCAGCTGCTTCTTAGCCAAGAGACAGATCCAGACAAAAATAAAGAAACCTTGGAAAGAGATACCCAAAATTGGTAAGTTTGAATTTGAACTGCTCTCATACAAGCAGAGCCAGTCCTAGCCATTTTGTTGCCTTAGGTAAGATTATGAACCCCAAATGTGAATGGCAATGTCTGTGTGCATTAAAAGTTTTATTATGTGGATAGACTATTCTAACATTAGTTCTGGGAAAGCAATAATGTACCCAAAAAATTTAAAAAGAAAATCAATGTTCTGTAAAAGTGACATATTTCGGTGTATTATATATATTCACTACACATAGAGTGAAATATTTCAAACACGCCCGCCGACAGGGGGGGACAAACGGGTCAGTTGTCCCGGGCCCAGGACAGAGGGGGGGGCCAAAACTGACACTCTGACTGACCATTAAAATGTGTTTTTTACAATGTGCACCAGGCAGGTTGCACATTGTTAGTATTACTTGTTTTATGTTTTTTTTCTTGTATTTGTTTTCTCTTGCAGCAGTGCCTGCTCCCTCAGTTGGTGTGATCACCTGTATGGTCTATACCAAGATCCGGCTCTGCAGACAAATATATGTCTACAGATTTGTTAATGTGCTTAAGTTCTTACCTTGCAAGGAGTTGAGGATACAGAAAAGATAGAGGACTGGATAGTTGACATAACCAGATCCTAGGAAGGCCAGGCCCCAGGTGATCCCCATCAGGCAGGTAAGGCCCAGCAAAGTAAGGCCACTCTGGCAGGACGTACGGAACTTCTCTGGGACTCCCTGTAACTTTCCACTGGTGTTAGCTGTATGCTTTGAGCTAGTCTTTAATACTTGCTTCATCTTGCAGATTCTTGAGCCCACTGCCATTAGTATGCCAGAGTTGAAGATGAATATAAGGGTGAAATACACAAGGTTGACTGAGTAGAAGAAGGAGTCATCTCTAATCCAGCAGCTGTAGAAAAACAGTTGATAGAAAAGAAAAGAAAAGACCCGTTTTTCATAGAACACCGTAAGAAAAAGGAAGAAAACCATGATCCTATTTTTCTTTTCTGCCAGAAGGAATATTTTGGTATTTATATTTCAACTTGGACATGTTACAGGTAGAGCAAGCGGTGCGTTTCCATTTCTTTCTTTTTTTTCTGTAAATAGATTCCTATAAACTATTCTAATAAGAAATATCATAGAAGCCACCGGCCAAATACTAAGACTGTGATTAAGAGGAAAAGTTTGTCGTTAATCTGTTTAAAAATCAATATATTTACAGGGTTTTTAACATACTAGGTTTGTTTGACATTAAACACTGATTATTATATATCTAATTAGGAAGCCTATTTCCTCATAGCAAATTAAGCAGGGGTCAAAATGTCCCTATAACCTCAAATAATCGTAACTGAAGAAAGAGACTTCAAGTTTGCAAGCTTTAATAATAATAATAACTACGTTCCCATTCTTAATAGCAGACTCATCACTAAAAGATAAACTTAACTTACATTGCATTTGTTTGATTGGTGTCTGACATGGTCAACTCTGTAACTCCATAAACCTGTTTAAAGCTCTTAACACACAAAGTTGTTGCCACAATTATCCCAGGAATCCCTAGAAAACACACAATTATGCAAACAGTCTTACACATTTTGTATTAACATAAACTCAGTACTAAATTTGTAAAAAAAAAAAGAAGAAAAAAAAAAGAAGAAAAAAAGGCACTTGTAAGGGATTTCAGAGTATTATCCCATGTTTTGTTTTGTGTGGCCTGTTGTACATTTCCATAGGAATATCTGCTCTGAGGGCGAGTTGGGGTATTTAGCAACAGACTTTAGAGAACAGTCAAAGGAGAGGAGCCATTTCATCTCGCACTGATGAGACCCATTAAAAGGTAGTAAGCAATACTCACCCCATCCAGCAAGGGACAGTTTGAGCAGGTAGTGTTTGTAGTGGGTGTTGAACACCTTTATCAGCAGTAAGTATAGGTGCAGCGCCTCTATAGCCATCCAGGTGAAGCAGCAGAGGAGGGAGTAATGCGTGAGCGCAGCTACAAACTCACACGCCCAGTCAAGCTCCACAGTGGCACCCCACTCAGTCAGCAGAAAGGTGGTGTTGAGAAGTAGCAAGGCACCACTCAGAGATACGTGGATGGACATGGAAAAGTCCATTTTGTGGCTTCTGAAGAAGAAAAACAGGATCCAGGGAGTGCACATGACGACATCACAGGTCATAAACAAGAAACTTTATTCATCTTTGTTGCAACCAGAGCTGGCCCTGACTATAGGCAGCATGGGGAAATGCTAGAGGAAAAGGTGTGCGCAATTATTAGGCTGTGGTTGCTGCTGCACAAAAAGCTGATCGTCAACAGATCAACAAACCGACAGACTCCATGAATGGACGTATGCTAACTGTTATTGAAAAGAGGGGTGGCTATATTCATCACTGATTTTTTTTTTTTTTGGAAATGTCACAAATGTGTAGTTTTAAACTTTGAGTTGTTTATTATTCTCATTTTAATGGATAAAAATAAACAAGTGAGATGAGAAAATTTTCACTTTTAATTTAGTTGCATGGTAATTCTGCACTCTAATAGGTGCCCAATACTTGAGCACACATAAATATTCTCCTGAAAAAGCCAAAATCTCACTTTTACTTTCTTAAACATTCAGGTCTGAGGTTTATTGACATTTTGGATTGACTAAGAGCACTGTAATTGTTCAAAAATAAAATTGATCCTCACAACTACGACTTGCCTAAAATTGGGCACATAGTGCTTTTATCAGTAAAGTGGATATAATAGTGGATAAGGTAAATAATAATCTTTTAAGTTCACAAAATGACACCACTTCACTATAGTCTAATGTAGCTTTTAAAACCAGGAAAAGACAACATTTAGGCCTATGCTGTATCACCATAATATCACAATAAACATCTAAGACTGCATCTGGTATTAAGTCACAATACCCTAATACAATATTGCCCAGCCCTACTTGTTTTAGTCAATGAAAATAGACTTGTTGAGTTGTTACAATCATGCTCAGTATACTCTTTTTGTATTTAGAGTGATACAGGGCAAGCTTTATGTGGCTTATTATCATCAATACTTATATCGATTCACCTCTTCTTAGAAGCACTTCTGAAGAATAAGATCTGCACATCTGAAACATTTGCAGACACCTCTACTTCAGACTCTGGTAACAACCGGTCCTGTCCCCTCTACATCAGCTGCCTCTGGTGATGTTCTAACAACCAGAACTGTTCCCGCTAAATGAGCACAGCACAGTGAGGTAGAAGCTGCACAAAATTACACAAGTTCCCTTTTAGTATATGTGGGATTTGTTAAACATATTCATACCAAAAAAGAACAGGTCTTAGCATTGAATCTAACTAAAAAAGCCAAGCTGGGGAGAAAATGTCAAGGGCAGTCCTGTTTAGATAGGAGTCACTTGTGTTGCCTATTCGTTTCACTTCCTGTTTAGTTTGTACTCACTTCCTGCCTCGTTTTAGGCACCTTCACTTCCTGAGTTCCTCCCTGCAATCAGCGTCTGCCACAGCCTAATGCCATTGGAGTTTGTGCTCCTCCTTTGTTTGTTGGCCTATTTAGTTCTCACTCATGCAGTTTCCCTTTGCCAGTTCGTCTTTGCCCTTAGAGCCAAGCGTTCCAGCCTTTTTGCCTTTAAGACTTTAGCCTTCTAGTTATTTTTGTCCCAGCTTGTATTTGGACCTGTCTTTGCCTCTGTTTTTGATCCCTCTGTTTCTACTGGATTTTTGGTGTTTGACCCAGGATTGTATTAAAGTAAACTTGAGTTGGAATCCACTGTGTCAGGTCTTGCATTTGAGTCTTCTATTCCTGAGCCCCACGAAAGAAAATAAGTCTCCAAAACAAATACTCATGGTAAAAGCAAAGCATACTTTCAACCTGGTTGTTAAAAACTGTTATTGACTAATGACTGACACAATCAAGTTAAAAAAATGACTTAATATTTTTAGTAAAATCAATTAAATGTCAGAGGTTTCTGGGTTTTTTGTCTGATTATTTATCTTTCTCTGATCAGACAAAATCAAATAAGCAAGAGGCCTCCTGGAGAACAACACAGAGAGATGGTGTGTGACATCATATTATATTCCATCTAAAAAGATACATTGAGTTCTTGACAAAACTAGCTCTTCCTATCTGAGATGATGAAATGTCAGTTATTGCTCCTTTAAAGTATATTCCTGGGCTGAAAAACCAAATAATACCTGACCAGAGGGGTAGCAAGTGAAAACAGGATATTCGCAAAAAAGGCCATCAGAGTCTCACAAAAATGACCAGAAAACAGGGGACTAAACACAGCTATGTGAAAACCAGCCCAACAAATATTTAGTTATCTTTTGATAAACGTTCATATGTTAATGTCTAATCAAGATTTTCTTTACCTCTGGAAAATAAGGTGATTACACTGAGCTTAACAACAAAATGTGCTTCCTAGCTGGGAAAAATGACGCCATGAGCTCCATGGTTTGTGTTTCAAGCGACCAAAAAATGCCTGAAAGAGGGAAACACCTTCTGGTGACGGCTTTAGATTCTTATAAACTATGGTCGGACATGTCCACTTCAGCCTAAACTTTCCATCTGAGTTTTTGCAGTTTTTGTCATATGCATTTCCATATTCATTTTGAAAAACAGATGATGCTTTCAGATTGGAACTCAAATATCAGTCTGATATTTTACTATTTACACTGCGCCTTTAAATTTGGCATGTGTCTGTAATTACAAACCAATTTACCCTCTAACTGGACTTTTTCACCACTTTAGGACAATAAAGGGATGTTTCTCCCACCAGTCTATTCAATTTAATTAGCAGCTGATTTTGCCCTTTTAAATTACAACCACTCTTGGTGGTGCTATTCTTGCTCCAGTAAACAACACTTCCTTTGCTTTATTGGACAATAAAATTTACACAACACATTTATATTATCTGTATTATTTTAAGATTGTGATGCCAAAATGATTTTAAAAGTTGAGCACTTACCTGAAAAAAACATATGTTACAATAGAAGAAGCACTAAAGAAAGCAGAAAGACCGCAGCCTATGTAACTGATTGAAGACAGTATTTTCCAATGGGCTTCACTTATTTGTATTCTCATCTGCAAAAGCAAGAAAGGGGAAATGGTGTCAACTGTAATTCTGAAACGTAATAGTTGACTTTCAGAAACACTTGGAGATTAGAGAAGCAATTTTTTTTTCTTTCATCACATTAACAAAAAAATAGATAAAATAATGAATATCGCTCAAATATGCCATTTTATTTTAAATTCCTATTATTTTATTAAAACTAATGTGAAATAGCCATTGGTTATTTGCCAAATTATTGTGCTTTCAAAAGGAGCTTTGTCAAATTAAGAGTTTCGTGTTACCAGCAGGACGGCAAAGGCTGTTGCATGGTTGCAGTTGCAAGTAACGTTATCTTGATCAATGTGCGTTTCACATCCATCAGATTTCCAGTCTAAATCTTGGAAGAACATTCAATATTTTAGTCACAGTATTACTGACAGAATATATGCTACAATTCTGATATATCTTAAAAAAAAGATCTTATAAGTCACCTTTTAAACTGTGTCTAAAAACATAGTATTTACCTCCCTTTACTCCATCAACCCTAAGTAAAAGTCTAGCACAATTTACGATTAGTAAACAGAGTCCTTTTGTGTAACTGAATCACAGAATAAATCCAGTCGCTCTGTGACCTATCAGGATCATAGATAATATGTTTGGAACAGCTGAGGCTCACCTTGAAGCAGGACAATGACACTAAACAAACAGCTTGTGCTAAAATTCGATTTTTTTTTTGCAAGTATATTCATGTGCTATAATAGCCAGGTCACAATTCAAACCTAAATCAAATTCTGGCAAAGCTTAGAAATTGCTGTTTGCCTATGCTTTCTATCGCATCTGACTGAGCTCCAACTGTGTTGGGTCTCTGGATGTGCAAACTTGTGATTAACGTATCTCACAAGTTCAGAAGCTGTAACTGAAGTGAAAGGTGTTTCTTCAAAAGTATATCCAAAAGGAGGCGGATAACAAATGCACAATACACTTCTTGGATTTTTAATTTGGAAAAGATTTTGATTATAATGTAAGGTTTTCCTTCCCCTACACAGCTTAGCTCAACTTTGTGATTATCACATGAATGTTCGTTTATCACAGAACATCATTACAACTTGAAGCTCTGACAAAGATTTAAACAAAACCGTGTTATTATGTTAGCAGGATGTTGAGTGACAGCAGCACCTCCTTCTGTGTACATCTTTATGAGTGAGAGAGCAGCAAGTGTTGGCTTATATGGACCAATATGGTGTCTAAATAGATGATTTTGTGGCTATTTTAACTGGTGCTCAGATTAAGTTTCTTAGACACTTGTGATATCAACAGACTATTGATGGCTGAAAATATGGTCCATTACAAAAGATCATCTTTATTTAACTAATAGTTGTTATAGTAAAAAAGTATCTAAAATATGTGCTGACAGTCTGTTAGCAAAATGTGATAAACACCTACCATCTTCATCAAAGAAGCGACACTGTAACTGGGAATCGTTCTGTAAAAACACAGATGCAGAGTTGCCTTAAACTTGATGCTGACATCTTACTAATCCAAGAACTTTTTTCTCTATTTTGTATGTTGCTTCTTTAACTATCAAATACTCTATAGAAACAGATCTGCCAGTTAGCTTTTGTTAAAAACACGGGTTATAGCGAAACAGATTCAAACAAGCAAAACCATCTTACCGTTTCTGGTTTTATAACCCTAAAAATCATTTTGATAGGTGGCACGAGGTTCTGCATGGAACGTTGCCCTGATGGCTCTATCCTGAGAACCATTGATGAGACGTTCTCTTGGTGAAACTGGTATGGAGAGGGAACAGCAATGAAGGGAAGATGAGTCTGCTGTTACGCTTTGCTCACAAGGTTTATTTATGAAAGCAGCCTGATTGAAAAAAAGGTTAAATAAAAATCTGAAAGGAATGGGTTATACTTGGAACTGGCTGTGATGCATGTAGCTGACCAAACCAATGACCCTCTCCTTTTGTGGAATGTCTTCCAGTGCATTCACTGGTATCCAAACCTTAGGAACAAATGACTTGTTGCTGGGCTGCAACTAGTGATGAAAAAAAGAGTAATCTCAAGACACAAGAACACTGTAAAACTGGTATTTCAAAAGCAGATGACTGCAAGAATACCTTTCCTCTCAAATCCCTGTTAAAATGTTTTTGTGATATAGAAAAATCAGACCATGAAATTATTATTTTGAAAAGTTTGCCACATAAGCTATAATGTAACATCTATCCTGTAAAAATCAACTTAAAAAAACCAACCTGTTACGGGGCAATGAAAAACTTTAAAAGCTGTTTTGACCTTGTTATACAGTGGTGCACAATCTTCACATTCGCATTCACTTTCAGCATTCAGTTGTTTTTAAGTGCAGATCATTCATGAATTGTATTGAATTGTGTTAACTGTAAATAAAGTTCAGCTGTCTTTTTCATATTTGTGTCCTTTAGCTAATACGATTGTTTGCAGCTTGAGCTGGTCCAATACTACAGGCACCTGGATTTTCTAGTTTTGTTGTTATCCCCTTAATGTCTGTGTGTCTTAGTTCCTGCGCTGTCTGGGTTCCTGCGCTGTCTGGGCCCTGCGCTCTCTGGGTTCCTGCGCTGGATAGGTTCCAGTGCTTTTAAAGGTCCCTGCGCTCTTAAAGGGCCCTGCGCTCTAAAAGGTCCCTGCGCTTCAAAAGGTCCCTGCGCTCTTAAGAGGTCCCTGCACTCTTTTAGGCCCCTGCTCCTTCCAAGGTCCCTACGGTTCACTTCTCCTGTTTCCTTATCTTAATTTGGCCCGTTTAGGTTAGTCTAGTCCTCTCTAGCCCTCTGTGGTTTTCATTTCGCTTATTTTCCCCAGGTGTCGCTGTTCTGTTCCCCTGTCTCCTAGTGTTCAGTTTTCATGTCTTCAGGCGTGTTAGGACGCCTTCTGACCCCTGTAGATCTCGTGTTCCTGGCGTGTTAGGACGCCCTCTGACTTTCCTCTGTTCCAGTTATGTTGACATATGCTGATATTGTGTCACGTCGGTAATTATTCCATGTGTAGAGCAAGATAAGGACGTTATTGCTGTTGAAAAACACTGAAATAGCATATGAGCTGGTCCCCTTTTCTTTCTCCATCATCTCTGTGTTTGAATGATGAATGCTATTGTTTCCCAAATAAAAGAAAGAAGAAAATAGAAAAAAAGGTCTTCCTCCTCTTATGATTACACAGCCTCTCACTGTCTTCCCCTACTTTTTCTGTTCTGTCTTGATCCTCTCCAATACTTTTAGATAAATGCAAAAAAGGTTTGAAAATAAAACAACTGGACTTCTATTCTAAAGTTGAAAACGTTTTGCTTCCCATCCAGGAAACCTTCTCAATTCAGATGTCTGGAGTAGTGTGGAGCTTTATAGACCCGCTGACGAAGCCTTGTTAGAGCTTAGATTCACATGCAAATTCACCTGAAACTGATCCTCCCTACAATGGAGAGTCACTCATCATTTGATCCCAACAACCTCTTATAAAATAATGGACAAATGCACAGTATCTGTATTATATGTGCTTTCATTAACAGCTAATGTGGGCGATTCCAAACAGTCAAAACTCTGGTCATTCTGCCAGATTCCAACTTGCAGCTTTTCTCCGAGATCGTTCCCATCCTGCCAGCAAGTTCAGAAACAGCAGCTGGCTTCAATTCTGCTTACACAGCATTTCAGTCTGAGTGCTGGTAGAGGACATATCCCTCACATAGTTCAGGCAGCCTTGACATGGGCTGAAAGAGCTGCCAATGTTGGGATTAGGCTGTAGATTATTTTTACATCATAGTGAGTACAATCATACACCCAAACTGGAATGGCCTGGCTGGAAATCTTTAAAATTACCTCAAGAGGGCCGTGGACAAGAGATGATCTCACTATCTCGTTGATCTATTGGAGAACTTTTCTAATGTTGAACAAGAACATTTTGCTAAAATGAGATATGGGATGCCGATGTTGACCTACCAAAGATAACTGAAATTATACGTTGAATCAAAAGGAGTTTCAATAAAGTGTTTGTATATAAGTTTTTCTTTTCCCCATAGCAGTTTAGTTTTATAAGCATTGATTTCTACAGGGCATGCTTCACATAATATGTGCAAAATGCACATATTATGCACATATTACATGTTATATTAAATGCACATTTTATGTGTTTTTATCATGGTCTAATTTTTTTCAAATCAAAACTGGATGTTTTAACAAGTATGAGTACACTTTGTGAGGCAGTCTATGCATTCAAAAATGTATTTCCCGTACAATCTACATCATAACTACTCCTTTTCAACATTTCATCCTCTTTGGCGATGGCATACCTGTGGAACCTCTATTTGAATTGTGGCTTCTTTAACATTGAGGCTTGAACTGTTGATGTTGTAAACATTCATAGACAAGGACTTTAGGTTGTAGGACCTGAAGCCACCATCCTCAAGATCAGATGCATCCATAATCTTGTGGATTATTTGTTTTTCCTCACTAAAGAAAAAACAAAACAAAACACATGTACTTTGTGCAAACAAACAAACTTGAAATGTCACATATACAGTGCTTCGCAAGATTATATACAAAACAATGCAGTGCATTGAGATATAAATACTTGGCCACTCTTCTTTGCATTAGAGTTAAAACTTAGAAGATTTTTTTAAATAAACAGTATTTTAAGGTCTTACCACATATTTTAAAATGACAAGTCGAGGCACATTTCAGTAAAAGGGCAATTCAAAGTGCTTTGCATGAACAGAACATAAGAAAATGAAAATACATAGAGAAAAGTATATTTCAGTGGCGGTAGAGAAAAGTTGGACTACAGACCTAATCTAATAATGTTTCAGTTAACTACAACTGTTTAAACAGAATGGTTAGAACAGCTTCTAACCGTGATTTAAAGGAACTCAGGGTGTCAGCAATTTTACAGTCTTCTGGGAGTTTGTTCCAGATAAGTGGAGCACAGGAACTAAATGCTGCTTTTCTGTGTTTTATTCTGGTTCTAGGTATGCAGAGAAGGCTGGAGCCAGAAGACCTGAGTGGTCTCTAGGGTTTATACACTGATAACAAGTCTGTGATGTATTTAGGTGCTAAGGCATTCAGGGATTTATAGACTAACAGAAGTATTTTAAAGTCTATTCTCTGAGATACAGGGAGTCAGTGTAAGGACTTTAGAACTGGGGTGATGTTCTCTACTTTCTTAGTCTTAGTGAGGACGCGGGCAGCAGCGTTCTGGATCAGTTGCAGCTGTCTGATCCACTTATTAGGCAGACCTGTGAAAACACCGTTGCAGTAATCAATTCTACTAAAAATAAATGCATGGATTAGTTTTTCCAGATCCTGCTGAGACATCAGTCCTTTAATCCTGGAAATGTTCTTCAGGTGATAGAAAGCCGATGTTGTAATTGTCTTTATGTGCCTCTGGAGGTTTGGGTCTGAGTCCATCACTACACCCAGATTTCAGGTCTGATTAGTGGTTACTAGCTAAATTTTCTGTGTGCAAACTTTTGATCACACTTCCTTTGGTACAAAAATTATTACATAAATTTTATTTTTATTCAGGTGAAGAAAATTCGACTGGGATGGGGCCTTCCATGCTCAAAGAGTTGGAGCTCTTCTCTAAAGATAGATCAAAGTTTTTTTGTATTTTGGATTAATATCAGACCCGTAGTTGACATGCATCTGGTGCATGATGGGTAACCTGCACTATGTTGTTGTGATAAGGATAACTATATGTGGTATGTTATGCCGGCATCAATAAACCCTTAAACGTTATGTTGTGGTCCAAGAAATCATTGTATGTCAAGTAATAGAACGGTAAAAGAAATAAACGTACTAGTAGAAACATGCAAAGTATTGCTCAGCTACTGCAGGAAGGGCTCTTTCAATCCCAATAAAGATTTCTCACAGAAAACTGAGAAGGACTTAAATAGTTTTTTAACATGACATTTTTTTCATAATATGCAATTAAAAACAGATAAATGGTCTATTTTCAAAGATGGCATTGCATTGTTTTTCTTATCTATTTAAAAAAAACTCCATCTCATTTTCTATCACAGATCAGTTTTGAAATTGAATAATTTTCCACTTTTCGATTACGTTTTACTATTTGTTATTCAATTCCACAAAATCACACTGAAGTATGTTGAAATTTGTGGTTGTAACATAACAAAATGTGACCGAGCTCAAGGGGTAAAATACTTTTACAAGGGACAGCACACACAGTAAATAATAAAAAAAAATGACAAGAAAGTGTGTCTCTTGAAGGCAAGGTATAGTGCCTTCTCTGCTCACCACAAAAAGGAAATGTTAATAAAAGACTGCACTTACCTTACAAACAACTTTTTAACATCATGACTGGTTCTGAAGATATCTGGACATGAATCCTTTATGGATATGAGTCCCATCATTTCCTTCTGAGCATAGCCAATCTCTTTCAATCTGTGAATTACTTCCAGGATGGAAGCATTATCACATTGGAATTGGTAGCAAACGGTATCTGAGAAGTTTAACAGGGACTAAAGATCAGGAGAGGTAATAGAACTGATAACAACCCAGTAAGAAAACTAAGTGTTTTGGAGGCAGAGCGGTGATGCTGTTTTTTTCTCAATAGAAATTAAATATTTACCAGGACAAATGTAAATTAATACGCATGAGTAAACAATGAGTGTGTGCACAGGTGCTGTCCACACAATTCCGTCACTAGCTAACCCCCAACATCAACAGTTTTTTTTTCAGCTAAACCTTTTTTCACTAGCACAAGAAACTGGTAAATCTGGCCTGTTTTATGTGTCTCAGCATCTTTCTAAAGAAAGAGTTTACTTACATGCATGTATTGTATACTTAATGAAGGTGGGATTTTCATCATTCACTGAAGCATTTAAGCAACCGGATGATCCATTGAACCATGTCTCATTGCTGGGCTTGCACCAAAGGAAACAGTCGGTTTCATTTTCATTTTTACATTTCACTGCTTGATTCAGTTCTTCATCTATGATCCCGTGGGGCACAGCAATGCTAAGGTTGTAGCCGGAAATGTTCATGCAAACTAAGAACAGACATTAAAAGAGAATCACAACAGTTAAAACAGACTCAGAATACAACAAATTACCTTTTTCTATTTTTTGTTTCTCTTTTGATAAATAATCAATGAAAATGAACTTTAAAAAAATTACTTTGCACTCTACCTTGATTGGCCCAGGACTGATGGAGCAGCAGTAAAACCAGAACGGGAATCATATTTTTCTATATGTATGGAATAAGAAAACATACATAACAATAACAGTATTGTCTTATTTCAATTCAATTCAATTTTATTTATATAGCGCCAAATCATGAAACATGTCATCTCAAGGCACTTTACAAAATCAAGTTCAATCATATTATACAGATTGGGTCAGATTATACAGATTGGTCAAAATGTCCTATATAAGGGAACCAGTTGATTGCATCAAAGTCCCGACAAGCAGCATTCACTCCTGGGGAAACGTAGAGCCACAGGGAGAGTCGTCTGCATTGTACATGGCTTTGCTGCAATCCCTCATACTGAGCAAGCATGAAGCGACAGTGGGAAGAAAAACCACCCATTATTTACATATATACATACATAGTTCAATATTCCTATATTGATTATATGTACTCTTGTACAGAAAGGAGTCCCTCAGTCATTCCAAAATGTTAAAGAGTCTAAACTTGAATATTTGAATCAAGTAAAAGTGAAATTGTGAATATCTACCCAATTATTGGGCAGTTAGTTAATACAGGAATTATGCAACTAAATACATACATTCATCTCACCTACTTTTTTAGGTTAAAGTGACAACTCAACAAACAATTGAATATTTCTAGCTAACCCTTTCTGACATTTACAAAAAGTAACTGAGCAAACTGAGCCTTCTATTCATGAAGTTGGTCTGTTGATCTTTTGACGATCAACTTTCATCATGTAGTTCTTGAGAGATGCAATCTGTCCTCCACCACTGCTTGAATAACATGTCTTCTAAAAACTGACAGTAGGTTTGGTAGAGCAAAAAGTTCCTACTGGATGATTTTTTTCATCAACTCCAGCCCATACCAGTGCCTCACCTACAACATGCTGGTGTCTGAGTGGAAGTGGATCTCTGTGCCTGTTACTGATTCAGCCTCACTCCCCTGTCATCAGCCAATAAGACCTTTGAAAAATCTGTCTTCAGATCTTTCTTAGCCCAGTGTTGATGTTTCAAATTAAATGTCTCGTCCAGCGGTGGTCAGCTTTAAGCCTGGCTTATCTTGGCCAACAATCGGAGCTCGGAACACCTTGTATGTCAGGGCTCTCTAGGTTGGATGAAGCTCTTGAGTGTAACAGCAATGGAGAAAAACAGTAGCCTAACATTTGATTCTTTTCAAAACATTGTATATTTTTTTCTTATAATGCTTCCTGTGACACTGTTGATCATTTGCAACCGTTTTATCTTGGTAGTTCCAAGACCACTATATCTTTCTAAAACATATTTTACAATTTTGGGCTTTTCAGAGTTTTTTTTTTTCTTTGGGGTGGGGGGGGGGGGTAATTTTGCCTCATGGATAGAAGCTGTCTAATAACTATGCATGCATCGTTTGATATAAGGTTTATATCCCTCATTACATGGTTCCTTGATATGCTTAAATACAATAAGTATGGATTTTTACAAAGGTGAGAGTAGGAAAATAATAATAAAGCTGATAAAATGCAGCCATCGCAGCTCACAAAATTTGGGCAGATCCTGTGATGTATCAGGGAGTGTCCTAGGGGGTGCCATTCATCAAGGAGGTTGACAAAGATCATTCCTATCTAGAGACTTTTTTTCTTGATTTGGAGAGAAGTACCTATATACTGAATTTCAAATCTCTGGGATTTACCAGTTTCTCCATCTCACCTTAGGGGGGCGCTGTTTCGCCACAGCCATTTTAAATTCATTTAAAATACACAAATTTCACTAGGGACGATTTTGGGTGAAGTTTGCTGAGTTTTTGAAAATGTTAAGGCTTCCAAATAACCAATTCATTGTGGAAAAGAATAATAAGAAAAAAACGATAGCATTATAATAGTCCTTTATAAAACCTATAACAGCCTATTTGTTTTTAGAATAAATTTGGCCAACGGACATTCAATATTAGTTTTAGCAATCCTGGAAAAGTAAAGAATTTAGCCAAACACACACAAAAAAGAAAAATACATTTTAAAATTTTATGTAAAACATAATAGAAAATAATGTTTCTGATGAGGAATAAATTAGGGCACCCACACATTTATTTTCTCAATTAAACTGGCCAAAATCATAGACGGGCCAGCTACACATGATTTAAACATTACCACTCAACTTTTTGAAGCAGGTTTGCCTTCAGACAGTTCATGTGGTGCTCCTGTTGAAGTGAGTGCCAACATTGTTAGATTCAATAAGCTGTGCGAGGCCTTCAGAAAGAACATTGTGATAAGACTGTAGGAGCTTGTGAGTGTGGTAAGGGATTTAAAGAGGTTTCAAAAGACTTAAAACAATCTCAAAACAGCTGCTAACATGCATACACTCTGCTGCATTCTCCTACAATTCTCCAGCTCTGCATCACTTGCTGTTATCTCAACTTTTAACTTTATGCTCTATCTCCGTTTTCTCTCATCTGAACTGGAATTCTGTTTAGCTTTGATAATGTTATGAGGCCTCATTTATAAAGCCTGTGAATGCACAAAATGGGACTTGAAATTTGCATTTCACTTTCCACGCAAAAGTTCCACGCAGATGGTAAAGTGGTTCTTGCAGCCAGACTGCTTTATGTTAAATTTCACTCTACATGAGAGTTTAATCATAGATCAACTTTATCATAAGGAATCAAAACCGCAGTGTTATTCGTACGTGCACTGGGGACACATAACTATACATATAGATTCCAACTTTTGAATGAAAGGTGACATACGCAAGCTTTAAAAATGAGGCCCCTGGACTTCGAGAATAATATTCTTTGGACAGATCAGCCTGGTGACCTGAACTCTCCAGACACCAGACCAGAGAATATGTTTGACATTAACCAAATACAGCATTTCGCGAAAATAACTTTATACCTAATGTGAAGCATAGAGGTGTCTGTACTCTATCATGGTATAGGCAGGCTTTGCTACAGCAGAGACAGCTCACTATCATAAAATCCATAATGAATATACTACAGAGGATACTTCAAAAGAAGGTAGGAGACTATCTATAAAAATGATAGCTAAAGCAGAACTGGGCCATAAACAGGGAAATTATCCAAATCATACCATCCAAGTCCACCAAGGATTAACTGAGAAGTAATAATTGGAAAATTATTAATGTTTATTAAACTCCTTTGAATTCCTTGGGTTGACTAGAAACGGGCTATACATGCAAGGAACCCTCAAACATCTTAGCATAAAATGTTAGAAGATGGACAAACTTTTCTCAGAATGATGCCAGAGACTGGTCGATGGCTACAGAAAGCATCTCACTAAATGTTTTTAAACCAAAGAGGCTAGCTATTATAGGATGTCATAACATTATTTTGTGCATTGTTTACCTTAAATATGATCCTGCTCCTTTTAATTCATTAATAAAACCAGATTAATAAAGAACATGTCTTACCAAAAACAAACAAACAAAAAACTGAAGTACTACTCAGTACTACTGAGTAGTTTATTTTTATTTGTTTTATGTTACTGTGGACAGTTAAACCCATATATATTTCATATACCTTGTAGATTTAAGTTCAAAGGAATTATTTTATTTTATTTCTACTAACATTCTTCTTTTGACTAGAAATAAAAGGAACATTTTGTAGCAGACCAGCCAGAACCATGGACCTATCCTAAAAGTTTAAGTCCATGGCAAGGAGGTCATCATTAAAGATAAGCAGTAAAAATACCACTAGATACATCCCAAATCTGGCAAACAATCATAAGCAAGGTTTACTTGCTGTAATGCTGATGCAAAGATATCCACTCAATATTGAGAAAAGTGTGAATTCTTTTCAACTTGGTCGGCAAGCCATGATAAAGTAAACCCAATGCTGCAGAGCAAAATCAAGGAACTAGCGTCATGATTTAATGGTTTACATGACAAAAAGTGGTGTCATATATCTCTATTTACTTTTAGGATATTATGAAAATTTATAAAAATCTAACAGAGAGAACAAGTACTTACTTCAACTTTGAGACAGCAGAATAGCTTTTTCCTTTAAAATTAACAGGATGAACCAGTAAGTGATGGCTGAGTGAGCACGTTATTGGGATGTTCTAAGTAAAACAAAGATGGAGCTGTGCTTCATACAGCAGAGGCATGTCTGTTTATGCAAATAGTCTTTATGGAGGCAACACAACTTTATCACTGTGTAGCATTTTATTGTAGCTCTGTAAGTTGCGACGTCGACAGACCCATAATCCCACTCCATAATGTCACGACAAAAATACCAGTAAATAGTGTGTTTTTTTAAACCGTCTTTGTTTATATTCACTGCATCGTGTGTTGTGCACTGCTGGTGTTGAAAACGCTGTGAATTAAAGTAAGTATAAGCGAGTGTCAGATTCCTAGTGTAATAACCTTGAGTAGAAATATCGCAGTATTACAGTTTTACACTAAAACTTTATTCTAATAAATACCCTGATTTATTAGCTTTCTTAAATCAAGAAAGCAACAGCTATTCATGTTGCTGTAAAATATTCATATGTATAAACTAATGTTTCTTTATTTTGACTATTCTAAACAGACCTAAGCATCTAAAATATGTATTCATTAAATTTATCGGTAACTCTCAAATAAATAGTTTAGTATACTTTTTACCTGTTGTTCGAAAATATTGTGGTAGCAAGGAAACAAACAACAGGTCTTAGGCTGTTGCCCAGCAATGGTGCCGCACTATCATTGAGCAGGTTGTTAAAGGGGCCTTGTCACGTACTATGACTTTACAAATTTCGACACCAGTAGCTCACTCTGCTTGCATACACGTTTGCTGATTAAATTATTAATTGGCCTATTATATTTTATTTCTGTGTTTTACACTTTGTTTTTGCTGAATTTGTGATTAACGAAGAACTTATGTGTATATTTATCATAACAAGATCACATGACTGGAGGTACGATATTGCGCATGTACGCAGTGAGTAAAGAAGAAGAAGCAATGGAGCTAAGCGAGTCATCAAAGTCCAGCGGAGGTGCGAAAAAGAGTCCTTTTTTTTACAATGTGTCCTGTCTGGCAGTGTAACTTTAAGAATTGCTTTCTTAGCGCCAAATAGAACCCAACAGATTTCTTTTCACAAGTGGAACATAACTGGTTTGCTATTATGCTCCACTTGATATGTATGCAAAAAACTTTATCGGATATTATTTTGGGATTATTTCAAATTCAATGGACACAGAAACATAAAGGTAAAAGACAAAGAAAGGAAGAAAGAAATGTGAGGCAAATCGCCAAAAGGGAGAGGTGACAAAATAGACTAAAGGAAAAAGAGGGTACAAAATAACATCCTCTGAGTCAGCTTTTACACCAGCAGACAGAGAAATAGAAAGAACAACAAAATCAAGAGAAAAAGTATCACAGGTGCAAACGAAAAACACCTATGATAATATCACTGAACATTTTGCAGGATTATTTTATAGACTATGTATTTAGTGACAGCCAAAGCTAGCTACAGTATAAGGTTTGACTGTATATAAGTTAGTCTGTAAGCACCTGTGGGTGTGTTTGAGAGTCTGCTTGTATATTTAAAGTTTATCCATAAGAAACATTAGTGGTTATGAGGAGTCAAAGACCAGCCCTCCAGGTTGCAGAGGCTGATACAGGGTGAGACCGGAGCCCCAGACAGCCGGAAGGGTCCCTATAGTGCAAAAGCCCAAGGAGGACCAACACAGGAATAGCTGCATCCCCCATCCCAGAAAAAGGCAGAGGAGAACCCCAGGAAACCCCTCAGCAGCCACAGTGCAGAAGCCCCAGGGGCTGCAGGCTGCTGCGCCAGAGTAGTTCCAGCCATGGACCCAAAGACCCTAAGCCCAGGAGCACCCCACCCCTCAGCAAGGCCTCAACAGAGCGATGGGGTCCAGTTCCCGTGAAGTGCACCTTACACTGTGTCCTACATATATGTAAGATTTATGTTTAAGGTGCAACATAGATGGCAAAATTAGAATGTCTAAAAACAAGCCTTTGTTTGTGTCCTGTTCTGATTCGGTTATACAGTCTATGGAGCTGTTGAACATGCTCCACTTCAAAGCTTTTTACTAAAATTATGAGTCCTTTCAACAATAAAAAAATAACAGAAATCTTAAACTGTATCTATGTTTAATTATACTGTTTACACCAAAACTCAAAGTACTCCTACAGAGCTCCTAATATTTTATTTAAAGGTATAAACCAATCAAACATATAAATACATGGATGTGAAGCACTCTGTTTTCAGCTGCGGCTGTTTTAAAGCACTTTAGAAATAAAGTTGGTAAAGCATGGTACTCATTTTCACAGAGAAATGTGCATACAGATACTGGATATGCAACATGCAATGAACACAAGAATTGGAGACTGAAACTGTAACAAACTTGTTTTAAAAAACTGAACTAAAGCTGAACTATTGATTTGCATTCAGTAGCAAGCTGCCGAGTTGTTTAAGGTATTCAGAGAAGTCAATAAGTTGACCAAGAAAGAATAAAATAGTAATAAAAAAACACACAAAACTGCTAGCAAATATATGCCACTTAAATTTTTAATAAATTAAAGTAATCTGGGAAATGCTGATACATATTATGTAGATTTAAACTGAGCTTGATATAGGGTTTTCTGTATAAAACTGATTTACAATATCACAGTAATCTTTTTGCTGCTTTTGCAGCCAATTTATAACAAACGTGCAGCCAACTTTGTTGATCAAGGTTGTTCCCATACCCGTTTACCTGTGTCGCATTATGTTGAAGGCTTCAGTCTATCCTCCATGTTGATTCTACAATATACAACTTATGACTTGGTCTGTTCTGCTACGACAACGAAGTGTCCTTACAAAGCATTTGCTTTATTAGATAGTCAGTAAGCTGGCTGTGGGACTGGGCTGTCACACTTCAAACTAAGTGGTTCAATTTGAAGGAACTTCAGTTTAAAGCTTGCAATTACAGCTGTGACATATCTGTATCAGTGGTTGTTTTTTGTGGTTATTATGGGTTTTTCTTGAAGAGAGAATACCTCATCAAAAATGTCTAAGAAAAACATTTAATATTGGTTAGAAGGAGTAGTCGCTGGGGAGAACGCTTGCTTCTGTTGAACAATATTTGACATCAAGCACAAGATCTAAAATAGGCCATGCATCGTCTAAACACATCCAACTGTTCAGGTTTTAGAGCTGTGACTCCGTGTGTCAGTGCTCTGTGTGGCAGCTGAGTCTTCGGTCTTTTTCAGGCTGAACACAAAGTAAACGAAGATGAAGAGACCTGCAAAATACAAAGGAGAGAGGAAATGAGCTCAGGTTTTACACTGTGTGCCAGGAGGTGACGCTCATGGAAATCATGCAAATGTCACTGATAAACCACCAAACTGTGTAAGGTTAGGAGGAAAAAGACAGAAATGAACTATGGAACTGCAATAAAAGTAAGGTGTGTCTATAAACACCAGCGAGGTAACGTTATATGAGTTTGTTAATACCCTAGAATAACAAAACAGACCTAAAAGGCTGAACACAGTTTTGCATGGCTTGCTGTACATGCAGTGCATCAACACCACTAGCAAGGGGTTTAATTTTTATTTCTCTGTTTCAGCTAGGGTAATTTCCAATTTAAATGAATTCAAAATCCACCAATAATTAGCATTTGTCTTTGCTTTGTGGTGTTGTATTATGCCCTCTCTGGACCATGGGCCGACCAAGATAATATGTCTCCATGACTTATATGTACACCCTTCATCAATAAATAATAAATCTAATTGTTGGAACATCCCCAAAGAACAGGGGTCGTCACATATTAACAAGCTGACCTTGCAGAGAGTTCATAATGCAGAAGATGTAGAGGACAGGAGTGTTCAGGTGACCCAGCGAGAAGAAAATCAGACCCCAGGTGAGGCCAAGCAGAACCGCGAGAACCAGAAGGGTGAAGATTTTATTCTTGGCAGCATTACGCTCACTCCGTCTCTGCTGGTTCACCAGATATGATGAGAAAAATACACACAATAGGTTAAAATCATTGCACAAATAAAATAAAATTCAAGAGACCATCGCAAATACAAAATACCAAACATAGAAACAGCTGAGTTGAGTCACAAAATACCAAAGAAATTATGTAATGGATAAATAAAAAAATGTATTGTCTATATACAATGATATTGCTGACCACAGCAAGAGATGAACCTCACCTGGATTAGGGAAACTGGGTCACCCTTATACTGTCAGGCTTGGAGGTATCTTACTGGCGACCACTTGGTGGTCGAGATTTTGTTCCTGGTGCTCGGCTGGGCTCAGCACAAAGAAGCTACAGGAACTCCCCTCTATGAGAGCCCACCATTTTCATAGAAGGATGTTTGGATTAGGTGCCATGCAAATTGGGTGACAGGTGAGGGTGGAAGCGTTAGTATGATAATGTCTGGGATAATCTGGCTCATCACCACAGAAAGAACATAATCCTGGATACAAGCGGCCAACATGAGCTTCCCTCGGAAGTAAACTGAACAAATCCTCAAAGACAGGATGAGGAGCTCTGTCATCCGGAGGGAGCTCAAAGCAGAGCCACTGCTTTACCGCATTGAAGGGAGTCAGTTGGTGACTAGGACATCCACGAACATTTGCAGTGCCGGCCAGGCTAACTGTTGTAGGAAAGAGGAGTTGAGATGGCATGGAGCAGTCTTCTGCGGCTAGGCCGAGCTAAGAGAAAAGCTGATCAGAAGTCGCCCTTCAAACTGTGCAGGCCCTCCAGACAACAAACACAGCCACGCCAAGAAGGGCGTGCAGAGGTCCCTGACACGCAACAGGCCAAGCACAGTCCATTGGACCAGTGTTCAAACGGAGATCCCAGCCGGGATTCACAGACCAGCCGGCCTGGACTGCTTTCACCTCAGCTGCCCTGTCGCCACAACCAGACAACAAGCTTCACCCTGAAGCTACTTCTTCCAACCGGTCAACAAAGACAACCGAATGGACACATTGGCACAGGTTTGGCACATTATAAGCAGGGAAAGCTTAAAATGGTTTACTGTCCATATCAAAATTTTTCCTTGTTGGTATTGTTTAACTATTTCTATTCACGTTGGCCCTCATTTATCAAGTCTTTATACAGTAGAAAAAACACATATGTAGCCATTTCATCACGAAATATTTCCAATGAACAATGATGCTATTCTGGCATCAGCAAAGCCCTGTCTGTTGAAAGCAGGTGTTTGTGCTTTCTTTTTTCTTTTTGGTTCTCTGTTTTTTACGGAGCCCTAGAGGGGTCATCGCAAAATGTTTTGCATGTTGAGAGAATGTGTGCTCGTTTTACTACATTGTGCTCTCGTTTAACTAAATTGTGCACTTGTTTTACTAAATCGTACGCTCGTTTTACTAAATCATGTGCACAAATTACTATATTGTGCTCTCGTTTTACTATAGTGTGAGCTCATTTTACTAAATTGAGCTCTCATTTTAAGCATAGTAAAACGAGGGCACAATTTATTAAAATGAGAGCACAATTTAGTGAATATGGTTATAGAACATTGTGTGCACGATCTACTTAAACGTGGCCACAATATGTAAAACGTGCACTCAATATTGTCTTGACACATGTAAACAGGAGCACGTTATAGTATAAAAGAAAACGTGCTCACGTTTTATTAATTCGAGGGCTCAATTTAAGGAAACGTGCTCACAAATTATCACGACCTGAAAAAAAATATCACTTAAAGTGAGCTCTCCCGGGCTCCGTAGTTTTTTTAGAGTTTTGTTAGATAGTTTTTAGTGGTGAAATGATTTCCATGAGCCATGGAAATCCGAAAGGAGAGCAGCAAAAGAAGGGGGGGCATGTAGCAAAGATCCTGAGGTGGGGAGCAGAACCTGCAGTTTGGGCATCAAGGAGCAACAGCCCACAAATATGTATGCCTGCTCCACCATCATGCCTTTTCAGGGTAGTAGTTCTTTTTTCACAAATGCGGTATTGAATGCGAACTAGATTTACACAACTTTTAAGATTCCACTGAAAACATATTTACATCCAAAGACTTGGTCATGAAACTAGAAATTGCTTTAGATCCTAGATTTTTGTTTGAATCTATCTGTATTATACTTGCCTTAATCCTGGTTCCTTAACAACAGCATCTGCATCTATAAATATTGTTCTTACATACCTATTACAGCCACTGGTGACGCTGATGTTACTGAGCAGCGTCACCTGTCAGAGGAGACTTTGCTTGAACTAATTTCTAGGGTTGTAATTTAAGTCCTGGGTTCACAAAAACAATGCAAAATCTGAGAAATATTTTTACAGGAAAACATTTGTTGATTCTTTCCTTTCCACAAATAAAATATTGCTTTCCTAACAAACAGCGGAGATTGTGACAGTCTTTTTTTTTTTTTTTTTATATTTACAACTTGTTTATTTCTTGTCAGTCAATCAGTCACAGTTTCTTCTCTGTACCATGTACCTCAAATGCTGCCAGATAAAGGACTGAATTGTTGGAGGCATCTTCAGTGTGTTATGAATAGAGCTGGAGAACCCAATATCAGCCAGAGTTCTAAAAAGTATATTGCAATAATGAATTGTGGATGAAGATGCAGGTAGACAGTAATGGGCAAGAGACCAGAGCAGGGGTCATCAACATGGGCACCAAGGACCATATGTGGTGCCCTCAAGCCTGTTCAAAAAAAGCAAAACCCTCCAGTGAGCTGAATCTAAAATGTTATTTTATGTAGTCGCTCCTCCTTTTTAATCATAGTTGTACTTACATAGATTTAAAATGATAAATGCACTAAAAACATGTTTATATTACATAAAGTTAAGGTGAGCTCTGACTCTTCTGGTTCAGTGGTCAGTACAGGTAGCCCTTTGTATGACGGTACCAATGAAGTAGCTCTCAACTTCTAAAAGGTTGGTGACCCCTGGACCAGAGGATGCAGGTGGGGTGACTGGCAGAACCAGACTTGAACAGGTGAAGCAGGCAGTGGTAGACCAGAACCAGAAATGAAAAAGCAGATGCCAGAATAGACGATACGGACCGAGAAACCACCAGAACGGGCTGAGCAAGCAGCTGGAACTCACGGCGAACTAGGCAGACTGAGCAGCACACAGGCACTGGAAGCACACATCAGTGAGAGCTGAACAGCAACAGGGAAATAGAGACCAGTTGGCAGAGCACACAGGAACTGGTAGAAACACAGTGGAAGTGCACAAGGGGCAAGACGAGACGTTCTGGCGGAGAGTGGATGGCTGAGGCATGTACATGTAGGCAGGTGAACAGGTGAGAAGAGTTGACTGTAATTAGTGCAGCAGGTGGAGCTGAGCACGAGCAGAGTGGTGGCTGGAAGGAGACTGAGCTGATTGGATGATAACTGGTGACTGAGACATGGACAGAGCTGATACGATGGTGGCTGAGAGGTGACAGGGCTGATTCTAGAAAAGTCCAGTAAAGTCCAAGACAAACAAAACTCTGAATCATGACACAATGTTTATGCAACTAAGTGTTGTCAGCTAGATCAATGAAAAACCTTTGTTAGATGACTCTATTGGTGTTACAGGGCAACTCAAGAACGGCTTCCTTTTTTACTTCAAAATATGAGTCTCAGACATTTATACAACAGAACGTTGAGTTTACAGCCCATGCCTTACATCTAAGGAGCATAATAAGTATCTTCTACCTACCTCACACGACACAGTCAAATGTTGACAGCAGCTAGTTAAGGCTGTACATCTCATGGTACAAAACATTGTAACACCCCGACTCATTTTTTATTATAATCATTGGTTACCAACATCAACATTCATCAGCTATACCAGTCCCTGATGTACATAAGCACAGCAAATCAATTGCTTGTATCTGCAATGTAGCTAGTGTCCAATTACCTCTTTGCTATAGGAGGCCCCCATAAATATCTTAATTATCACTCCAAACAAGATCAGATTAAAGAGGAACACCAAGCCAAACACTCCCACTGTGGTCACCATCTTTGCTGTGTCATTGGTTATATAGCACCTATACAAAAAGAAAGCAAATTATTTTATAAAAAGGAACAATGTATTCTATTATCACATATATTAAGGAGACTGAAAGATGCATTAAAAAAGTTTCAGCAAAGCAGAGTTGAGTAAGGGTGGTTTCATACATATTTCCTCTTTTTACTCACTGGTTTTGTTTAAATATGCAAATATACACATAATCAAAAGTAGATGCAAAGCAGTCAAGTTAATTATTAGTTTAGAATATACTTCACATGTTTTGACACAACTTTTTTTAATCTTTCTTACACTTCAGTCTCATTTGATGAGTCCAAAGGGGTACGGCCATACAGGTCTTTGTCAGTGATCACCATCACTGTTACAATGACTGCTGGAAGACCTGAAACACAACAACTGCTTCCTTAACTTCATGCTGCAGATACTTATGTTCCAGACTCTGATGAATCCACTCACCCCATCCCACCACACTGAGTTTGAGCAGGTATCTCCTCACATAGATGTTGAAGACTTTGACCAGGAGAAGATAGAGATGGAAGCCCTCCACGGCCATCCAGGTGAAAGAGGCCAATAGGGAGTAGTGAAGAAGAAGAGCAACATAAAGACAAAGGTCATTGGAGGACATTGCTGCCACTGCCTGGCTGGGGAGGAAGTGTATGTTGAGAAGGAGGAGAGAAACTGCAAGGCTGATGTGGATCTTCTTGGAATCATCTCCTCTGACTTTCCTATCAAACACAAAAAATGTGATCTGTTGTAAAAAAAAAAAAAAAACATCTTTAAAACAGATTCTATACTGTTTCATAGAAAATCTAGGTCTCGTAGAAACGAGTTGGATTGGCAGAATAGATGACTAATCTAGAGCTGCATTTGAAGGAAGTGGAACACAATAATTAATGTAAGAGGTAGAAAAAATGCAAATGTGGTAGAAAGTCAATGTGGGCAGGGAGAAGAATACAGAACTTATTTGTGATGAAGAGCAAAACGGTGATGATCAGGGCAGTAAGTGAGATACCACAGCCAATGTAGGTGATGTATGACAGGACCTCCTGGTCTTTAGCTGACAGATCTGCAGACACCTGTGGAGAATTTACAACATTACATACCAATGTAAGTTTAGTAGGGTAAGCTAGCTTCAAATATTTTCATTAAAATTATCTTGAGAAAGTAAGATTTACACCAAGTCCTGGGTTACACCCAATAAACATTACAGGTACATCTCAAATTTGGTCTTCATTTCAGTAAGCGAAACTCAAATATTATATAGATTCATCCCACATAGAGGAACATAATTCAAGCCTTTATTTCTTGTAATTTGGATGATAATTGTTTACTGGTAGTGAAAGAAAAAATATAGAATATTACATAACACAGAATAGACCCCTTGCATCTGACGTCACAGTCACGTGATCGGGGGTGCGCGCCTCCATCTTGGTGGGCACGCTAGCGTGACAGCCCACCACTGCACTGGCACAGTCAGCTTATTACTCGCATGGCCGGCAGAGCGATTGTTCAATATGGTGCAACCCTGTTGCATTGTTGGTTGTGGGAATCGTGCTGGGAGGGACAAAAAGTCGTTCTATAGGTTGCCTACCATAATAGACTGGCAGTGTGCTAACAACGGAACCGCGGGGTTTAAAAAGTTCACCGCTCACGATCTGTGCGGCGCGACCGAACTGTACACACTGTACGTCGTGCCCCCTCTGGGACCGCTCGCTGTGGTGGCAGGGGCAGGCGAGCGACGGTGGGTGAACAGGGAACCAGAGCAGGGGGTCGAGCCCAGCTCACGCACCGCACCGGCGGCCGCGCGGCACGGCAGGTCGCCCGGCCCGCCCCGCGAGCAGAGGCGTGCCGAAACAGGCGGCCAGCGCGTCGCGCGGACCGGAGCGCTTGCCCTCCCAAACCCCTCCGCGAGCCGACCGACGATCGGGCCCCGCGGGTCCCGGGCCGGGGACGGAGAGGAGTGGAGGTCGCCCCCCCGTAGCTCTGCTTGAACAGCAGGATGCGCTCACGAAAACCTCACGACGGCCGACTGAACAATATTAAACTCACCCTTCCACGGACAACTGCTACATCATTCAGGTAACAAACAGACAGTTCACGTATCCATCCGGCAGTGAACTGTTTGTGTAAGATGTAGTTTTTATTAGTTAGATTAGGAGTGGAAACCAAACATCTTAGGAAAAAGATCATGAATATTTTTTTTCTGAGGAGCTCTTAGGGAACTTCAAACATGTGAGGCAAATATTGCAATTGTACACAACACATTTGTCATTCCTCAAATAACCACAACCTTTTGGTGTCCTTCAACATTTCACATTGCAAAGGTCAACTTGTGTTTTTTTTGCCTTTAAATTACATACAGTATAATTTACTGAGAAAGTAAGATTCAGCTCATTTAAAGACATTTGGCTTCAATAGACACAAGCAAAAGGATCTGGGAAGGCTGTGTTTATGGTGAACTGTAGTGTCAATCGGGCTGCATGGCTGCACAGTTGTTAGTTGTTAGTATTCTCCCTATCTCACTGGGTACTCCAACTTCCTCCCTCAGTCCAAAAATATGGATAATATCTTTACTGGTTAATTACCCTTAAATGTGCAAATGCATGGTTATTTGTCCTGCATGTTTCTGTGCCCTGAGATTAACGGCCAACATGACCAGCGTGTAACCTGCCTCACATCTAACTACCCCAGAGATAGGCACCAGGCCCACTGACCCTGCACAAATAAGTGGATAAAGACAATAGATGGATGGATAGAATTCTGATTACGCTATTTTTTTAATCATACAGAAAGCAACATTTTCATGTGAAAAAAGAGAGTGTTGCCTACCATGAGTACACCAAAGTAGGTGAGATGGTCACAAGAACAGGTGACGTGCGTCTGATTATATTCCACTTCTTCACAGCCCTCCGAAGTAATTGCTGGTAAATCAGAGAGAGAGAGACTTGTTATGATATTGTAACTAATGACTGCACAAGCAATTCCCTTTGTATTACTTCTCATTAAGTCAGATTGCTACTCACCATGAGCTGTTGTATTTAAGAACATACACTTAGGTTTCATGGCTTCCTATAAACAACAGCATTGTTGCTTTAGATGGTGTTATTGGCAGATATCATTCATAAAAAGTGCAGCTTAATCGTTAAAGACAGAGTGGGGAAATCATAGTTACTCTTTTGCTTGACATAATATTTATGGTGATGTTAACTCGTTCATGAAGTCCGGTAACCTTCCTGCCAACGCTCACTCCAATGAGCCTGTGACCGAACAGGTTCTCCAAGTCTCTCAGGGGGGTCTACAAAATAAAATCAACTATTAAAATCATATCCAGGGCATTTATTTGCTAATATTTTAAAGTACATGGTTGTTTTTGATTTATCTTTGTGTTATGAGTGCATTCAGAGCCTCTCACCAAACCTCTCACCAAAATTGTACTATGGCATTAAACATTAGTGAATTTTTAATGATAGTAAATATTCTTGATGTTTTGGTGCAAATGTCCATCCATCCATTCATCCATCCATCCATCTTCTTCCGCTTATCCGGGGTCGGGTCGCGGGGGTAGCAGCTTCAATAGGGAGGCCCAGACGTCCCTCTCTCCAGCCACTTGGGCCAGCTCCTCCGGGGGAATCCCAAGGCGTTCCCAGGCCAACCGAGAGACATAGTCCCTCCAGCATGTCCTGGTTCTCCCACTGGGTCTCCTCCCGGTGGGACATGCATGGAACACCTCACCAGGGAGGCGTCCAGGAGGCATCCTAACCAGATGCCCGAGCCACCTCAACTGGCTTCTCTCGACATGGAGGAGCAGCGGCTCTACTCTGAGTCCTCCCCGGATGACTGAGCTCCTCACCCTATCTCTAAGGGAGAGCCAAGACACACTACGTAGAAAACTAATTTCGGCCGCTTGTATCTGGGATCTCGTTCTTTCGGTCACGACCCAAAGTTCGTGACCATAGATGAGGGTAGGAACGTAGATCGACTGGTAAATCGAGAGCTTTGCCTTTTGGCTCAGCTCTCTCTTCACCACAACGGATCGGTACAGCGCCCGCTTCACAGCAGACGCCGCACCAATCCGCCTGTCGATCTCCCGCTCCATCTTCCCCTCATTCGTGAACAAGACCCCAAGATACTTGAACTCCTCCACTAGGGGTAGCACATCGTCCCCAACCTGTAGAAGGCACTCTACCGTTTTCCAGCTCAAGACCATGGTCTTGGATTTGGAGGCACTGATCCTCATCCCGGCCGCTTCAGACTTGGTTGCGAACCGCTCCAGTGAGAGCTGTAGATCATGCCATGATGAAGCCAATAGAAAATTGTACTGGCAACAACAGACTCATAAAACATCCTCAGCATCATCCCGCAGATGTTAAAGGACCTCAGCCTCCTCGGGAAAAAGAGTCGGCTTTGGCCCTTTTTGTAGACCGCCTCGGTGTTTCTGGTCCAGTCCAGATTATTGTTAAAGTACACTCCCAAGTACTTATACTCCTCCACAGTGTCCACAGGGACCCCCTGGATGGAAACAGGGGTCACAGGTGTTTTTGTCCTCCTCAGATCCACTATTAGCTCCTTAGTCTTTGTCACGTTGAGCTGCAGATGGTTCTGCTCACTCCAAGTGACAAAGTTGCCCACCACAGTCCTGTATTCACTCTCATCACCCTTTTCAATGCAGCCAACTATTGCTGAGTCATCAGAAAAATTCTGAAGGTGGCAGGACTCAGTGCAATAGTTGAAGTCTGAGGTGAAATCGATCAGAACTTGGAAAAAACGTCACAACAAACGTGACGTTTGAAAAAACGTACGATCAGAACTTGGAAAAAAAACATTTCCGTACTCTGACCCGTGAACATGGTATACTCAACAGCAGGATCAGAAACTATCCACTTTGATTCCTCAGACAATTTAATTTAGACGAATGGAGAAATCTTTTAATGCAAATTGCTCTTGTTTTTATGTCATGTTTTATTAGTTTATCTAACTGAGTCAAATGATTTAAATACTTGTACTGTTAAGGAGAAAATACACCAGATGCATAAAGGTGCATACACATCAAATGCAAATTTGGCAGCCCAAGCAACAGATTTACATGATATCCCTATGTACAGGTGAAACACAGGAGCGATGCAACACAATGCGATGCAAAGCAAGGCAACAGATGTGTTTCTAATGACGCAAAAGGCACAATTTTGCCCATTAATTACTTTCCATTTTGATCAGTCAAGATATTGACACCGGATATATAATACGTAAGTTCTTATTCACACTATGTGACACCTAAAATAGGTTGAAGTTATAATTTCCGATGCATATAGGCTCTTGTTTGGCAAAGAATAAATAGGAAAATAAAATCTTTTAGATTTAGATTTCAATCAGATTTTGATTCTGAAGATTTAGAATCGATTCTTTTCTACCCGATCTCAAATTGGATTGCTGGTGTTAATATTTTTTAGCTGTTACCCAAATTACATGACTGTGTAGTTATGCAACATATTGATACTAGTATCATATTTACATTCAACAACAAATTAATAAAGTAATGTTAGTTAATGGCAGCTGAAAGGACCAAACCCGCTCCCTGAATGTTGTGACAATTTCTTTCACAAACATGCTGTTGGACAGAATACCCAAACAGGGTAGAAAACAGAGGACACCAGAGATACATACAATTCTTATTTGGACACTAACCTGCCACAGTTTTAAAAATATGGCATTAAAAGTTCACCTCCATGAGCGGAGTTTGAGTCGGAAATTCATAGTGGGGAATGCTTTTTTTTTATCAATCTTTGGTTACATTAATCATTCTTTAGGTATTGATATGAGAATCGATTCAGAATTGGAAAATAATTTTTTTAACACAGCCCTAGTCTTGATGACATTAAAACCTGATCCAAAATGCTGCAGCAAGATTTCTGATGAAAATCGACGAGAAAGATAATTTTTCTCCAAGTTTAGCTTCCCTCCATTGGCTTCCTGTTAAATCAAAAACAGAATTTAAAATTCTCCTTCTGACATATAAAGTCCTTAATAATCAATCTCCATCATTTATCAGAGATCTGATTACCCCGTATGTTCCTAACAAAGCACTTCGCTACGGTTCCTAGAGTCTTTAAAAGTAGAATGGGAAGCAGATCTTTTAGTAATCAGGCTCCTCGCCTGTGGAACCCACTCCCAGTTTTGGTCCATGAGGCAGACACCCTGTCTACTTTTAAGACTATGCTTAAAACCTCCCTTTTTGACAAAGCTTAAACTGATTTAGGTTATCCTGAGATATCTGTATAGCTATGCTTCCATAGAGTTAAGGTTGCTTTATGCTTAATGCATGTGGGTTCTTCACAGACAAGAGATGTGCGGACACAATTTCAGCATCATTTATGCTCCATGTGGCTCTTCTATGAAGGTAATTTTGTTCCAATTCAATTTGTGCATTGTAAGTGTGAATTTGAAGTTGTAGAGGGAGTTAAATTCTAAAAAAAAAAATTTACAAGTACAAATTTTTTTTACACCTCTTCAGATTTTGAGTACAAGTACACAAATTGTGTTCTGTGAGTTGCACATCAAAAACCTCTTACATTCTCAGTTTTCCTCCAAATGGTCCAGAACTATTGTTGCTAAACTATTTGTGCATTGTAATTTTGGTGTTTTGTAATTGTAGATTTTTTTAAATCTGTCACAAGTACAAAACAAAGTTACACCTCTTCAAATTCTTGAGTACAAGTACACAAATTGTGTTCTGTGAGTTGCACATCATAAGTGTCTGTCATTCAGTTCTGCTACAGTTGATCTAAATCAAAAGTTGCAAAACAAATTCAAACACGTGTATTAAAATCTTCAAAAAAATATTTTTTAATATTTTTTTCCCTTAACACAAATACAAATCAACAAGTACAACTGCACGAATCTGCTCCTGTGAGTCACAAATTCATCTTTACAAGTTACGCCTTCATTTTCACTTTTGACACAACCGCCCCAACGGTAAAAAATGATCTGTGACTTGTGGGTAGTACCCTTGATCAGACAGCAGGGGGAGCTGCCTGCTCGGTCAGTCTGTACCAACCGGAAATACACACTGCCTTGTTGCCTTTTAAGTACTCTGCACGCATATGCCTTTGAAGGACGCAGCTGTCACTGTCATAAACAAAGCCATGTTTTTCTTTCCTGTCACTACAATTTTGAAACGAAAAACCAGAAAATTTTAATGAAAAAAACCGCCCGTTTTTGGATTTCGCCAATTCCATTTTCCATTTTCTCCTTCGGCCGGTTTCACGGCTGGCCCGGAAGTGCAGGAAAATATTTCAAAATAAAAGCATCGATGTAACATAATGGAAGCCTGAAGAAAAAAATAATAATGAAGCGTAGAGATGTCTTGAATAAAAAAAGGACGGTTTTACGTTGCAACATGATAGTTTATTGTAGAGACATGAGCTTTATTACATTATTGTGTGTTTTATTAGTGGAACATGAAACATAAAAGCAAATCACATGCTGTAAACCAAAAATATAGAAGCAAAGTTTATTTTTCTCATCAAGCAAAACCCACCTTCACTATAGGATTACTGTCTATATGTGTCTTGATTTTAGTGACAGTACATATTTTTGAAGCTAACAGAGAAATTAAGATTTTTTTCATTGATTTATTTGATTTATCTTCACTCACAAATAAATACAAATAGGGGACCCAGCAAACACGTCCAGGTGGGGCCCATACCCAGCAAACACGTCCAGGTGGGGCCCATGTGGGCCTCACTTGGGCTAGATGGGCTTCAGCTGGGCATGGGCTCAGGGTGGGCTGTGTTGCTGGGACCCATGTGGGCAGCCCATATACTGCCCACATGACTCATGGTAGATAGACCAAGCATGGGCAATAGGTGGGCTCCAGTTGGGCAGCCCTTACAAATTCAAAATGGTCAAATCGACATGTTATATAACAACAGACACTGAAATGTCTCCTTTTTTATGCTATTTTATTTATTTATTTTTAATAAGTGAAAGTCTTTAATCGCACACTAATCCAGCCTATTTAGATGATACATTTATATATTTTTTAAATTATTTAAATTTAAATCACTTCATAACCCCCCTTTCAGTGAAGCGGCTGAAAATTTAGATCTGAAAATTTTACTGAGATGACAGATCAATATGTTTCATAATAAACCGGCCCTGATCAGTATTTCATATTCTTAAAGTTTTTAATGTCTCTTCCTTTATTGTTTTCACACAGGTGAATTCTACTTTCATATTGATACACTGGAATTAATGTCAAACCAAAAAGTATGTGCTTTGTTGTTTTATTATTTTATGTATAGCGTAATGATTTTGTACACTTTTCATTAAGTTAATTCTGTTCTAACATCATCAGCTGTGGATTAAGTAGCTTTTAAGAGCTTTTTTTTAAAAAAAACATGTTTTGCTAAGATGTCTTGCAAACGAAGGATGCTAAGAATTTAGTATTTCATTAATTGTGGCCTTTATTAACAAACTTTAGAAAGGGAAAAATAAATTACCACAATTCTCAATTCAGTCACTAGGGGGCAGTGAACACGAGACAGGGGAACGTTTATAATGTTCACATTTTAATAATTTCACAACTAAATTAGTATCTTGAAAATCACCCAAGCTAACTAAAAAAATACGAAAATTGTCTGAAACAGAACTAAACCTTGGATCGTCCAGGATCATCCAGTATTCTCTCTAACAAAACAATTCTATTTCTACCGGAAGTGGATTCCGACACCATGCTTAGCCGGAAGTTAACAGGCGCCATCTTGTTGGAAGGATGTTGTTTTTATCTTTGGAGACGAGACGGTATCTTTCGGACGACATACTGGTAAGAATCTGCCAGTAAACAAAAAGAAGAAGTAACTATAAAGATTGCAGGAGCTAGGTTTATAGTGTCTGCTGCAGACATAGTTTAGAGAATGCTACGGGTTTGAGAATACCGCTGTCGGCTCTGCGGCAGATTCTACCGTCTTAAGGGAATCAGAGCTGGACTTACACTATTAGACCTTATAGCTGCTTGGGCTGTTTAGTGTATTTATTTATTTTGGCAGTCGGTATTTGACTAAAAGTTAAAAGGGCCGTGAGTATACCACAACGCCGACCGTTTTTAACGCGCGTTAATGGCGCTGATGTGTTTTTCCCTCGCCGCGCTGGACTTTTTTTTTTTCCCTCGACACGGTTGTTCCAGTGACCCGCGCTCATTGTTTCCAAGCCGGATTATTTCGTACGACTGAGTTTTTTTTTCTATTTGCAGGTTGCTGTTCTTTGGGTTTGTTTCTGAAAGTGAAGTCGCTTTTTCACTCTTAAATAAGTGACGATGCAGTGCATATAACCAGCTGAAATCCCTCCGCCTTACAATGCACACATTAGCATATAGTCACCTCTGTGATGCGATAAACAAATCTAGCTTCATTTTACATGGACTTAGATCAGAAACAAATTTTCTAACCAAATCATTTGCAGTTGTTGGTTGGAGTTTGTTATCTCCCGTGTTTGTTATCATAGTTGAAAGCTAAAACATTTCTTTTTTTTTTCTTTTTTAGAAATAATGGAGTCTTCAGAAAGAACAAAGAGGAGGAAAATATTGGCAAAAGTGGAGGAACATTTGCTTATGCTCGAAAAGCAAAACCCTTTAAGACATTTTTAGGTAAATTGAAAAAACTCTATCCGTCGACCACAAAACCCTGTCCACCAACTCGTCAGGCGCATCCAGAAGCAGAAAGTGGCAAGCAAAAAGTCTGACCAAATGGTTTATCGGGCCTGAGGAGGATGAATGCTACTGGCCACCAGCAAGAGTTAACATTGCAAAGGCGGTCATAGAGCAACAGGACCCACACTCTGACTGGGCAACCTACACGTTGACTGTCAAGAGGAAAGCAGGTAGTGTAACCATCTTTCTTAATGTATGATATGATGCGACAAGAAGAGCTCACCATTGATTTGGTTAGAATTTGTTCTCTGAAATGAAAGTAATTGTAACTCTTTCTTTTGTATCTTTCGGACAGCAACATACGAGATAGCCCGTATAAAATTGGTTGAGTTTGAGCAGAACACAGATGTCCCGACTGTGTCTGATTCTGCAGAGAACATGGGAAGGGATAAGCGCAAAAACAGGTAAGGCTATTGGGATTATGCATGCATGTTAGTGTCGTCTCCCAGCACCACACACACTGACAGTCTATGGAAACACTGATGTCTACATTGTATGATTATATGCACAACTGTGTCACCTGTTGTACAAAATATATTGTTTTAGTATTCTGTACCAAACTACTTTTAAAACACTTCAATTCACTTAACTGTAACAAATGAATTATCTGATTGTGCTGCTATATTTTACAGGTCTAGGAGAGTGATTCTGTCCAGCGGGGAAGAAGATGATGATGACCCTACACCTCCACTACCTCCATCTACCCACAGGTATGTACTGAGACACCTCCTCTGCCTCCATCCATCCTCAGGTCTGTGCTGACGCCTCCATTGCCTTCATCCACCCACAAGCCTACACCTCCTCTGCCTCCAGCCACCCTCAGGTCTGCCCCGACACCTCTACTGCCTCCAATTCGGACATACAGTGATGTGAGTGAAACTGATTGGAATGTGTACTTTCAATCGGCCCGTTTAATTGTCTGACTGAAGTGTCTGTGCTGACATCTCCTTTGCTCTATCCAACTGGTCTACAATGACACTTTTTTGCTTGTACTCCTCCTTAGGTCAACCATTTCACCACCCGAAACCCCGCAAATGCAAATAAGGGACAACATCCTTGTTCACATCCTGACAATCCTCGAGGAACTCAAAGAAGACAATCGAGTCACTAGAAGGATGCTACAAACCATGGCACAGCGTGGCAGCAGTGGTGACATCCTTTCTTTCATCCCAGATGGTTTCCACCTAAAGACAGTTAGGGAGGTCGAAGTAATGGAGGAAAAACTGTCTGACCCAAGCTTCATGTCTGAACTGGTATGTATGTAAAGTCTAGGCTAGTGAAATTTCATTCAGTTTTATTGGGGTGCTGGCAGTAGATGTGATCTGAGCTGCAACAAATCATCAATAAATTGAACAGTAATCAATAATTCAATTAACTGGCAACTATAGTTTTCTTAAAGCAAAAAAGTCCTAATTCTATGATTTCAGCTTCATAAATAGGAATATCTTGGTCTTCTTTGTTCATTCATGGCCATAAACCGAGTATCTCTTTGTTTTGTGGACAGAACAAGAGATTTGGGAAGCACCAACATATTTCAAAATGTTTTAACATTTTATTATTATAGCAACCAATCACAATGTTGAAATAATCAACAATTATACATTAATCTATATCGATAGATTTATCAACAATGAAAATAATCTAGATCCAGAGTTTGTCTTTTTGTCAGGTTTACTCCTGTGGTTATAAAATGATTTAGCTGGGGGTGCGCTCGTGGCGTAGCTGGTAGCGTGACCCATATTTGGAGGCCTTTGGTCTGACCCGCGGCCCTTTGCCGCATGTCTCCCCCCTTCCTACGCCCCTTTCCTGTCAGTCTACTGTCAATAAAAGCGAGCCATTAAAAGCTGCAAAAAAATTAAAAATGATTTAACTTTGTACTGACTTTGTTCCCCCTTAGGTTCGGAATGGAAAGCGGGAATTCAGGACTTTAAAGCTGTTTGAAGTCATATTTGGTAAGTGCATGATGGATAATAATAACTGTAATATAGTAACTTTAGTCCAGAGAAATTTATACTAATTTATTGTGACCATAACATATATTTCCTGCAGGAGCTTTAAAGAAGAACACCTTAACCAGCGAGATCACCAGGAATGATGTGAAGATGGCAGTTTAGAAATGGCTGATCGGATCAAGGGACAGGGGAGGCAATGGACAGGTCCGACAGGTCCCTCCTTCTCCCTCCTTCTCCCACTAGATCCACTTCTTGCTCAACGGAAGAAAATTTGTTATGGGACCTTTTTTTTTTTTCCTGTTCCATTTTTGTTCTTGATTGTAGTGACTACTTGTCTATGAAAAAACTTAAAAGTAAACAAACAAAAAATAAATTTAAATCAAATTGTCTCTTGATGAATAGTGGGTTTCTGGTTTTACGCAGTACAAAAAATTCTCAAAATACGTCAAAATGCAGTTCCGTGAGTTTATTCCAGGTTTCTTCAGGAAAAAATAAACTTGATACAAACTGAAAAAACTACTTGCCACCTCTCCTGGCCTGGTTTCCTGAAAGGACTGGTAGATTGACAGACTGCAGCACTGGAAGACTGGTAAAAAATCATAAGCCTGGAGTACATGTATTTATACACCAAATGAACTAAATAATCTGAGTTCTAAAACAAAAATAGGGAAATAGCTCCTACATTGATGTATAACACTTTCATAACTGGTTATAATGGTTATTATAATCTGTATCACATTGTGTGTGCGTGTGTATTATGCATCTTATTTGATCTGTAAAATACTATTATTGCTTTTCATTTAATAAAAAAAGCTTGATTAATGGCATGGCATTTTTATTTTATATAGTAGATAGAGGCAACTCATGCTGCTTGACAAGCAGCACTCACATAAAAAATAATACATAATACAATAATAAAACAAAATAAAAACCCACTCCAAAATTAAATAGCCTGAAATAAAAAGGCTAGCCTGGGTACAGTGTAGGACATAAGCAAAGATAGGCAATGCAGCTTATCTAGCTATTGGTTAGATTGGATCTCAGTTGTCTTATGAATAAGAATCTCCATCTATAGGCTATTCAATAAGGGAGATTGTAACTTGTTTAGTAAAAATGTAATCAAAAATTTCCATCGTGGAGAGAGAAAACACTGAGGAACTCACGTGAAAGCTGCTATAGATGCTTTTCTAGCCCAGACACGGAACAGTGTAACTTTTTAATTAGCATCTTTTGTATGACAAATATGAAATACATGAGGCACTCTATCCCCGTGGCAGTATTTGTATGTATTTGTGAGTAAAGATAAATCAATTATATCTATGAAAAAAATCTTCATTTCTCTGTTAGCTTAAAAAATATGTACTGTCACTAAAATCAAGACACATATAGACAGTAATCCTATAGTGAAGGTGGGTTTTGCTTGATGAGAAAAATAAACTTTGCTTCTATATTTTTGGTTTACAGCATGTGATTTGCTTTTATGCTTCATGTTCCATTAATAAAACACCCAATAATGTAATAAAGCTCATGTCTCTACAATAAACTATCATGTTGCAACGTAAAACCGTCCTTTTTTTATTCAAGACATCTCTACGCTTCATTATTATTTTTTTCTTCAGGCTTCCATTATGTTACATCGATGCTTTTATTTTGAAATATTTTCCTACACTTCCGGGCCAGCCGTGAAACCGGCTTTATCTTTTAAATCCGAAGGAGAAAATGGAATTGGCGAAATCCAAAAACGGGCCGTTTTTTTTTTCATTAAAATTTTCTGGTTTTTCGGTTCAAAAATTGTAGTGACAGGAAAGAAAAACATGGCTTTGTTTATGACAGTGACAGCTGCGTCCTTCAAAGGCATATGCGTGCAGAGTACTTAAAAGGCAACAAGGCAGTGTGTATTTCCGGTTGGTACAGACTGACCGAGCAGGCAGCTCCCCCTGCTGTCTGATCAAGGGTACTACCCACAAGTCACAGATCATTTTTTACCGTTGGGGCGGTTGTGTCAAAAGTGAAAATGAAGGCGTAACTTGTAAAGATGAATTTGTGACTCACAGGAGCAGATTCGTGCAGTTGTACTTGTTGATTTGTATTTGTGTTAAGGGAAAAAAATATTAAAAAATATTTTTTTGAAGATTTTAATACACGTGTTTTAATTTGTTTTGCACCATTTGTTTAAGATCAACTGTAGCAGAACTGAATGACAGACACTTATGATGTGCAACTCACAGAACACAATTTGTGTACTTGTAATCAAGAATTTGAAGAGGTGTAACTTTATTTTGTACTTGTGACAGATTTAAAAAAATCTACAATTACAAAACACCAAAATTACAATGCACAAATAGTTTAGCAACAATAGTTCTGGACCATTTGGAGCAAAACTGAGAATGTAAGAGGTTTTTGATGTGCAACTCACAGAACACAATTTGTGTACTTGTACTTAAAATTTGAACAGGTGTAAAAAAAAATTGTACTTGTAATTTTTTTTTTTTTTTATTTAACTCCCTCTACAACTTCAAATTCACACTTACAATGCACAAATTGAATTGGAACAAAATTACCTTCATACTCTTCCTCTGAAGTAGCAGTTTTATCCTAGAGTCTCGAAGGCAGTGTTGCACTCCTCTGCCAAGTGTACAACACCCCACTACACATTGAAGTTGAAAACACTGTTTCTTTCCAACATTTAAGCCTCTTACCTTCGTCCCAGAGTGACGATTTCTGTCTAGGAATCGTTAACAATTTGTTGATCAGGGCGATCTTTATGGGCCAAATTATAAAGTTGTCTATATTTACAAACCTCCCGCAGAAGGAGTGCTTACTTGTCTGCCATGTTTTCCGTGCGGCACTGTCCACATAGTAACAAATTTTCCCAGGTGTGCAGTGCCGAAGGGGCATGGAAACCAAAATGACGGAATATGGCAGCACGGACCTTGTGGTCTTTAGGCTGCTGAAGGACATCAAGATCTATTTGTCACCCTGCTGAGTTGTGATACTGTTCTCAAATTTGCATTGCTTGTTGTTGTTTAAAATTCTAACTTCATGTTCTCTGTATGTTTTTTCTCTTCATAGTAGATGTACCTGGTCTGAAGTTCTGTTAGCTGTGACTCCATCCAAGGGGGCAGATCATCTGCCATTTTCATATAAAATAGAAAGGATTCCTGGATCAATGTGTCCTTCGGTGTTTTTTGTGTTTCTGCTCTGTCTTCTCTAACCTCCAGTTGGTCAAGGCAGATGGCTGTTCACACTGTTGAACAGCCATCTGTTCTGGTGAAGGTTCTGGTGGAGGTTTTCCTTTCCACTGTCACTTAATGCATGCTCAGTATGAGAGATTGCTGCAAAACCATCGACAATGCCAATAACTGTCCACTGTGGCTCTATGCTCTTTCAGGAGGAGTGACTGTTGCTTGTCAAGACTTGATGATTGAATTTGTAAAATGCCTTGAGATGACAATTGTTGTGAATTGGCACTATGTAAATGATATTGAATTGAACATATGGAATGACGTTATTTTTGTGTTTCTTTGTCATTGACACTCCATATTGTTGTAAATCCTGAAATATATGTTTGAATTTAAAGCTATATACAGTAGTTATATATATTGCAACTCGTGAAAGCAGGGAAGCGCTGTGGTCCATACAGCTGTAAAAAACAACAGGTGGAAACTAGAGGCAATTAGCAAGACACTCCCAATACAGGAGTGGTTGTGCAGGTGGTGACGACAGACCACTTCTCAGTTCCTCTGTTTTCTGGCTGATGTTTTGGTCACTTTTGAATGCTGGTGGTGCTTTCACTCTAGTGGTAGTATGAAACGGAGTCTACAACCCATACAAGTGGCTCAGGTAGTGAAACTCATCAAGGATGGCACATCAATGCCAGCTGCATAGTGTCCAGAGCATGTAGGGACTACCAGGAGACAAGCCAGTACATTAGGAAATGTGGCGGAGGCTGTAGGAACTCCTTTGAGCAAGGAGGAACTGTTACGATCGGAACAGATGGACCCAGTGTTCAAATCAGACAAACAGAATTACGGAAAAGTTTATTTAAAACTAAAATGTAGCAAGCGGCGTCGGTGTTTATGGCAGGGACCTCTGGGGACAGAGACAGCAGGTTAGTGACCACGTTTAACTGGGAGTGATTATTAAACGTAATGGTCACTAGCCTCTTCTCAAAGTTCAGTCCAGGACCGGTGATGAGAGCCAACGCGGTGCGGCGGTGTCATCTGTGACATCATGTCTCGTTCCTTCCACCAGGTGTCAGATGCGTTAGTCCAGATCTACGAGGAGATCCCTCGGGAGACAATCTAGCACCTCATCAGGAGCATGCCCAGATGTTGTAGGGAGGTCTTAGAGACGTATGGAGGCCACCCATGCTACTGAGCCTCATTTTGACTTGTTTTAAGGACATTAGATCAAAGTTGGATCCAGCTGTAGTGTGTTTTTCCACTTTAATTTTGAGTGTTCTCCATATCCTGAACTCCATGGGTTAATAAATTTGATTTCCATTGATAATTTTTGTGTGATTTTTTTTGTGAACACATTCAACTACGTAAAGAACAAAGTCAATATTACGTTCATTCAGATCTAGGATGTGTTATTTTAATGTTCCCTTTATTTTTTGCGCATATTTTAAAATCAAACTGTTTCCTAAAGATGAGGTAATGGCAAATGCTTATTGTTAAAGGCAAATGTTTCAAAATAATTTACAACCATGAAAGCTTTAGTGGATACTTCTAAAATATTTACTGTTACATTGACCTCTAACCTTCTACCTTTACAAGCCTCTTAAAGGGCCTATATCATGCAAAATCAACTTTTGTAAGCTTTTAACTATGTTATGAAGATATTTCTTCATCAAAATAATCCTATAAACATGTAATTCTGCTTGATTCTCTCATGTCTGAGTAACATATTTTTTGGACCATAAGGCATACTGGAATATATTGTTCCTCCTGTGTTGCGTTGTCTGTTTTCGTCCTTGTTCCCTACATTGTGTTATTTTATGAGTCAGCTATATTAAATATTATTATTTTCAGTATGCACCTGCCGTCATCTTGCTGCCGCTTTGGTCCTTCATCCCAAACCCTGACAGAACAACCCAACCACCAGAAGGACCAGGCAACAGGAGTAGAAGTGATCACTCTGTTTGAATATGTCCGTTGGCAGGCGGAATAGAGGTGGAAGAGTGGTGATCACCGGATTGGGGAGGGGGTCTCCCTCTCTCTCTTTCTCTCTCTGAGAAAGAGGAGAGAGTCCTATTCAGTGCTTATGGCCTGGCTTTAACCTACATAAAAATTATTTTGCTGTGTCATCAAAGGTCAATGATACTATACTTAAAAGCGTCCTTCCGAAACAGACGGATAGCTCTTCCACTCAGGCAGTATGTATGTCCGCAGATGGGCGGAGTGATATGGGAAGAATGTGTAATGCACCTTATAATCTGGTGCACTTTATGGTCCGAAAAATACGAGTAATTCTTTAATAGAACACCGACTTCGGTCATTTACTAACATCGTGCTATATCCATGATGGCAGCTGCTCTGTATTGGTTTTCCCTGCGTCATTCTCGTCAGTGTCACAGGTTGGTTTCGATGTGAGTGGTTGAACTAGCATGGCAGTAAAGTGGTTTATCAAATCATATGCAAGGATTTTTGATAAGGCCCCTCCTTCTGAAATACATCTCCAATGGAGCAATCCCAGATGGATGTGTGGAGCTCTACGGAACCAGTCCATCTGGCGAGAGTCAGGTTACTAGAATGACCCTACATGGGGAGAGGCGGTATTGCAGTGAAGCCAAGCGTATTTTTTCCTGGTTGGAAAAATAGCACCAAAAAATAACTAATATTGTATAACAAATTAACACTCCATAGTGCCAAAGACATTATTTAATTATATATAAGCACGATATAGAACTTTTAAACCAGCTGTATGAACAGCATATTTTTTAAAGTATACAGTGATTTCTAACTCGGGTCTCTGTGTATTTTTTACAAATGACAAAGAACAGAAGTCATTAGCTGTGTGGAAAGTCTGGTCTCACCTCATTTAACAGCTGAATCATGCAGAACACAATAGTGTTATTCACTCCAGCATGCAGCTCAGCTGGCAGCTGAACTCTCACCACTCTGTTTGACATATCTCCATCTGATATCACCTGCATCAGTGTCAGAAATACAGCAAGAGAAGGACTGAATGCAAATGTGTCAACATTGGTCCAGGACATTAACTATTTGCTGTCTGTGAATCTGTCTGCGCAAACTTTGACATATACATACACAGAGATACTGTAGTTACCTGAGTGTCATTGGCATAAATCTCAATACTTCTAGAGACATTAGGGGGCTTCTGTAGGAGAGCTATCAAAGGTGGAACAGAAATGGGGGTTGGGTTTTGCACCTCTGTTTCCTCCAGAATGCCTTCAAGTATCTCTATTGCACTTGTTGAAAAGGAAAAAATAAATAAAAAATATATACAGCTTTGAGATAAACTAATTGATCCAGTTGCACAAAATTATTGTATACATGTTAAAGAGAGAAAATGTTTACTTGAAAATGTTGGACTCCATCATTACTTGACTGTATGTTTCCATGCAGCATCTAGTTTTTTCAACTGTAAAGTTGATGATTGCACTCTATTTATTTAAATACATACATTAAGTAACAGAATTCACAAAAAACAATGCCAGTATTAAGACATATGTAGCCACTGACGGTAAATAAATCAGCCACACTAGTCTGTCACCATCCTTAGTTGTTTGAGTTTTGGATTTCTATAGATGTCTGTTTCTTTCCTTGTTTATGTTCTCTTAGTGTTACCTTTTTAGATCATTAATGGTTAATTAGGTTCTTGATTCTTTCTTTTTTATTTGGTATTATATTCTGTTAGAATTCTTCTCTGTGTCCCTCCCCGTCTTCCCCTGCAAATTATTCTCCCTCAGCTCTCTGCCCTCATTGGTCTCAGCTTGCTGCTCATTCTTCTGCCTAATTTTTCCACCCTGCCTCTGTATATATACTCCCAGGTTCTCTCTGCTTTCAACACGGAGTTATCTTCCCTGCCATTCTACGTCATCTGTGCCCACAATAGTTTATGTTGTTTGTTTTGTTTTCTTTGCCAATACCTCGTCCTTTGACTGGGTCCACCCTTTACCACTTCATGACACAGTCAGTTGGACTAATTTATCATAGCAAATGAAGAAGCTTACCTGTTCCTCTTCCACATTGACTGCAATTACCCCAACAATCAACTCCCTCAGATGTATAAAATACTTGCGATAGTATCAGCCAATGGAGCAGCCAGAATGTCCTCCTGTCAAAACAGAGATTTCTTTTTTTATTCAAAAGCTGTGTTTGGTTCACAGACAGTCACTGGGCAGGTTATGTCTTAAAACAAAACATAGAAAAAATCTGAATAGAGAGTCCCATATCTGTAGAGCCGAGGAGGACAGTTCAACAAAGCTGAATCCAAAAGTCAATTAACAATACCAATGTAAATTTTTGGAGTTTACATACAAATCTGATTCTGTCTGAACAATTGTAACTAACAAAGGTATTAGCTATAATTTTCTCAGGGTTCCTGAGCTTTTGTAAGCTCGTATTTCCAGATTCTTGGGGTATTCATATAACCTTCTTAACCTGACTCTTGCCAGATGGATATAGTTCCACCGAGCTCCACAAGGCTCCACAAATCCATCTGGAATCGCTGCCATTGGGAGGGTTTTTAATACTACATAAAATGGACGACCCAATCAGGATCGCAGGGTGCGATTTTTGTACCCAGTCCTGCCACTGTCCCAACATAGTAGAAGAGCTGAGCCAAACGCAAACCCCCCACCCCCCCACCCCCGTCAGTCTTGCAGATCCTGGCAAAACAAACCAACCCCCCAACAGAGACTGTCCGCCTGCCCGCCCACTTAGGGAAATCAGACACGTCCCTGGTTTTCATTTGAGAAATCTGGTCACCGGATAACATTGATCCTGCTATTTTGTCATTGTTGTTCAATCTAGCAATAATTAAATCTGTAAAAGAACAACAGAGAATGGCTTTGAAGGCTTTTGTTAGTGGAAACGATGGTTTCGGTTTCGACGTTGGTTTCAATGTGAGAGGTTGAAGTGGCACGTAAGTAATGATGACGGACAAGTGGTTTATCCAATCATATGCAAGGATTTTGATGGGGCTCCACCTTCTGAAATACATTGCCAATGTGCCTGTGCAAATTCTCAGTTATCCGGGTCATCACAATAGTCAACAGGCCAGATTTTGGATAAGGCCGCTGTCCGGATTTTGGACAGGGAGAACAGATGGTTTGAAAGAGGGGTGAAAGAAGCCATCTTGGTCAAATGGAAAAAGCCATCACTAAACAGAGGGGGAGGATTGCACTTCCAACTCCCCAGTGTTTACAGCTCAGTCCTCTAACACATTCCAAAGAGATTACATCAGCAGTCTCATCATGATTTAGGTGACCAAGTACTCCACTACACTAAGCAATGGCTTCTAATGACCCAAGACAGTTACGAGTGGGTCATTGATTCGCATCTGACTTAGAATGCGCCTAGGACGATGTTCGGTTGATGAGGTTCAACTTTGAGGTGCAGTACACACCTGGTAAAACTCTGGTTGTGGCCGGCATGTTGTTAAGGAACCCACATCAGAAGGTGGAGCAGGACAAAGACAACCAGACATTGAGTGTTATGTAGCTGCTGTTTTGAGCAGCATCCCTGCATCACCAACAAAGATGGAGACTATCAAAGCAGATACAGCTTCTGATCAGAAACTCCAGGAGGTCATCAGGTACTCCAGGAGGTCATCAGGTACCTTCAATGGGGTGGCCCAAACACATAACACACGATGAGGACATAAATGTTAGAGAGAATACATGAAGGTCTGAATAAGTGTAAATTAGAATGAGAGCAAACACATCAGTTTGGTGGCCAGGTTTAGCCACACAGATCACACACCTTGTAGAAAACTGCATGTATTGTAGGAGACACAGATAGGCACAAGTTAGAGAACACTCCCCTCCCATATAGACCATGGAACAAAATTGGGGTGGATTTATGTGAACATCGCAGTGAAAACTTCATTGTCATATCAGACTACTATTTCAGATACTTGGAAACACTACAAATACCATCCACAACAAGTGCACACACAGGGGTAGGGGTAGGGGTTTAGGGGTAGAGAGCATGACCCATGTATGCCTTAGTCCTTGACGTGGCTGACCTGGGTTCGATTCTGGCCTGAGGTCCTTTGCCGAATGTCGTCCTCCCCTCTCTCAAATCTCCTTTCATGTCAGTTCATGCGGCTCTTCCTCTGAAGTAGCACTATTCTCCTAGAGGGCAGTGCCGTGAACAGTACTACACGTAGAAGCAGCACATTTAAGCCTCTTACATTCTTTCAAGAGTAACGGCATTTCTTGCTCGTGCATCATGTCTTCGGCGCGGGACTGTCAGCGTAAGTTATATATTTTTGTAGGTGCGTGGAGCGGAACTTTCGGCCGCATGGAGGTACGTGGAAGCCAAGATGATGTAATTTGGATGCGCGGAACTCACAGATGTGTCAAGCGTAAAGGCTGGGCAAAGATGGCAGCCAGAGCAGTTATGATGTTACTTTGCTGAGATGTTGTTCTTAATTTTCACTCCTCCATACCTAAATAAGCTATCTTTTTTGATCAAGTAATGGCTGTGACTTTCTTTTAAACAATTCTACTAAGCATCGACAGAGCTAGATTGTGGTTTGTTAAAGGTACAATCGAGCACAACAAAAGGCTAAAGGCATAGACGTAGGTTTGCATAGGGACCCATAGGGACGTGTCCCTACCAAAATTTTGGACCGACCTACTTGTCCCTACCAATGATACGATGTGAATAATATGTTTATAATATAGAACACAACGTTGTTGCTGTAGTCGCTTCTTTTCTGCTCGCAGTCTGCTGGAGGTAGTCAAAAGTGAGCTGCTGCTCTGTCTGACTACCTGCCCGATCTTTCCTGTCCCTTTAAATCAGCAGCGCACGTGACTGTGCTGTGTGCTGTTTAACTCTACTCTCATTGGTTGTTCTGCCTTAAGTTCCGCCTTCCCGCTTCATGATTGGCTGTTTTCTTGTGCGTGCGTGCGTGTGCGTGCGTGTGCGTGCGTGCGTGTGCGTGCGTGTGTGCTTGGAGAGCGAGATTTAAATTTCATTCGTACTGGGATACTGTCGTTACTACGATTAATACTAGGCTGCGAAACCAGTCCAAATTAATAAACTAAATATTATTTACACTAAAATAGGTGAAAGGAAAGTTGCTGAGTGCAGTTCTGTAAAGAAGCAGGAGAGAATGTTTGATTTGTGGAACTGGAGAAATGTAAGTAACCAATGTTAGCATCTCAAAATAGCATTTAATTCTGAAGTTCGTGCTCTCTAACTCTGTTTCACAGGTGAGAATAAATACCCGCTTCCCCTGTTGTCCTCTGCCCTTGAACCAGTCCAGAATGCGGTCATATTTACTAAGCTTGACCTGCGCAACGCTTACCATTTGGTCCGAATCTGCCAGAGGGATGAGTGGAAGACAGCTTTTAGGACTCCACTCGGTCATTTCGAGTATCTGGTCATGCCTTTTGGGTTGTGTAACGCCCCATCAGTATTTCAGGCTTTAGTGAATGGCGTCCGACAGGACTTTCTGAACGTCTTTGTTTTGGTTTATCTAGATGATATTTTGATTTATTCTAGTGATCCTGGTCAGCACCAGCAGCATGTCCGCTTAGTACGCTTGCTTGAGAACCGCTTGTTTGTTAAGGCTGAGAAGTGTGAATTTCACAAGGACTCTGTTTCTTTCCTCGGCCTAATTCTTGAGGGAGGACAAGTCAGATCAGATCCTGAGAAGATCAAGGCCGTAGTTGATTGGCCGACTCCAGGAAACAGTTACAGCGGTTCTTAGGGTTCGGCAATTTTTACAGATGGTTCATTAAGAATTATAGCCAAATAGTGTCCCCTCTGCATGCCCTGACCTCCCCTAAGGTTCCCTTTGTTTGGAGTTCTGAAGTTGAGGCTTCTTTTTCTGAGTTGAAGACTAGGTTCTCACAGGCCCCAATTCTAATACACCCCGACCCAGTCAAGCAGTTTACTTTAGAGATAGACGCATCAGATACGGGAGTAGGGGCGGTATTATCGCAACAGTCTGACTCTGACCACAAACTCCATCCATGCGCCTTTTTCTCGCGTCGGCTGTCTCCAGCCGAACGTAATTATGACGTTGGTAATCGCGAGCTATTAGCTATTAAATTAGCATTAGAGGAGTGGCGACACTGGCTGGAGGGGTCAGAGCAGCCCATTGTTATCTGGACCGATCATAAGAACCTGGCTTACCTGCAGTCCACCCGACGTCTTAACCCCGTCAAGCCCGCTGGTCTCTCTCTTTCTCAAGATTCAACCTCTCCATAACTTATCGCCCCGGTTCCAGAAATGTCAAGCCAGATGCCCTGTCTTGACAGTTTGCACCACCGGAACAAGAGAACGAACCAGCACCCATTTTGCCACTCACTTGCACCTTTGGAGCCTTCCGGTGGAATCTGGAGGACCGTATCACCCAAGCGTTATTGTTGGATCTGGATCCGGGCACTGGTCCCGCTGGTTTGATGTACGTCCCCAAGTCTGTCTGTCCCGAAGTGCTACGTTGGTGTCATGACTCTAAATTCTCAGCCCATCCCGGAATCTACCGTACCCAATCCCAGGTTTTTCGTCGGTTTTGGTGGCCGTCTTGGACCAAGGACGTACAGGAGTATGTCCGTGCCTGCCCAGTTTGTGCTCAGAACAAACCATCTAACCAGCCTCCCTCTGGTCTGCTCAACCCACTTCCTATACCTTAACGCCCCTGGTCCGACATTGCATTAGATTTCATCACTGGAATCCCGTCATCACAAGGCATGACCACCATTCTAACTGTTGTTGACCGGTTTTCAAAGTCCTGCCATCTCATTCCGATCCGGAAACTGCCCAACGCTTTGCAAACCGCCCAACTCCTGATGAAACATGTCTTCAAACTCCACGGTATACCTGTTGACATCCTTTCTGACCGGGGTCCCCAGTTCATCTCCCAGGTTTGGCAGCACTTTTGTTCGGCTCTCAGTGCCCGTTACACCCTCACTTCAGGTTACCATCCCCAAACTAACGGTCAGACAGAAAGAATGAATCAACAACTAGAAAAGTTTTTGCCCTGGGTCGAGTATGCTCTAAACTTTCACATCTCATCTGCCACCGGTCACTCCCCTTTTGAAGTCACTCTTGAATATCAACCACCACTTCTACCCGCTGATGAACTCCATATACCGGTCTCGTCTGTAAACCAATACATCACCCGTTGCCAGGACACTTGGAAATCCACTATCACTGCCCTCACTCGCACCGCAGAGCTGAACAAGAGGTTTGCCAACCGGCGCCAAGTTCCTGCCCCCCAGTACCACCCCGGTCAGAAGGTTCGGTTGTCTTCAAGAGACGTTCTAGCTAATCCGACTGCCAAGAAACTCAACCCCAGTTTCACTGGACCTTATGAAATTGAAAGGATTATTAGTCCCACATCTGTCAGTCTTCGCCTGCCACCCCATTCTCGAGTTCATCCCACATTCCACATTTCCCAGATTAAACCAGTCATCGACAGCGAACTCTCATACTCCCTTGGTGGTACCAAGCCGGGCGTGAGACCCCTTCCCTGGATTCACCTGGTTCGTCAAGTCACACGCCGGTTCTTCCAACTGCTTCTCCTGCCTGTCGTCCACATTGGTGCTGTTCAGGCCCCCTGCCTGCATTATATCCGCCAGCCCTCCTGTCACTCAGCCACAACCGTCCATCAGAGAGTTACGATCTCAGAGTTCCTTCGTTACTCACTCCCCCCGGACAGGTCTCCCCTTCCAAACGGTAAGCGGTGCCGCTTCTGGAAAGTTTCCCCCTGGTTCGATCCTCCGTAACGTATCCTCTTTCTTCCCACAGTCGTTCCAGCTCTGACGTTCAGACCTCGCCTGTTGTACACAGCGTGTGCTTCTTCCCTTTGTCGAGCCTTTAATAAACCTCTTAAACTGTTCTTGTTGCCTTCTGTGTCTGCATGTGGGCCAAACACTTAAAAACCATGACAGAAGTATAATACATTTATCAACAAAAACCTAATCTCTTTTATAAAACTCAATCTCTGTCAGGCAGGAGTTCTGAAGACTGCTGGATAGATGGAAAAGCAAAGACTGTAGGCTATTAAGAAATAAGATTCTATGCCACACCCATCTGAAAAAGAAAAGTTGAGAGTGTCCCTTTTACAAATATTTCGTTGCTATTATTGGTTTCATTTTTAGTCGACCCTTTGAGGCAGTTCAGGCTTAAATAGCAGGTGTTATTTGTTTTACATGAGTTACAATATAACAACACTAGATGGCACCTAAACAACTGCTATTTTTTGTTTAGACTTTTGCTATATATGTTTAATAAGTAAGCTTCATTAGTCTAAGTAAATCTACCAATTAGATTAGCTAAATTTACAAGTTAAAGGGCTTTGTGCGCTTATGCTAAAAGCCCCTCTTCAAATAGAGGAGAATCTAGAATTGGATTTTCAAACAGTCTTGATGTCCTCCCAACAGAGATAACTGCAAGCAAACCCTTTATATTAACCCAGACCTTCCGTCATATAATAAACAAGCATTGCTCAGGTCTGATATCAACATTAATAAAATCAGCGGCATTCCTTGTACTTAAACATAACTTACCTCTGCATGTTGTTTGGTTCTTGTTACTGTTCTATGTGAAAATAACAGAGCACAACCAATGTGACAGCAGGAAGAATGACTAGAGTGGAAGGTAGGTAACATTTCTTTAAATAAAGTTCTGTGGGAAGTTGTTTGAAAAATACCCCTGAAATATGTAAATATTCAGAGTAGAAAAACAGGAAACTGAAAGACTATCCTCTGTCTTTTCTGCTCTGTTGCCATAAAACACTACAATTCACCATTTACTTTGGATCATTTGAAAGTGCAGACTGTTCATACTTTGTGTAGAGTTCCAGGAACTGTTGAGTTTTCTGTTGAGATTAGTTTCCTTTTAATTTGATGCCACCTCTCTTATCAGAATGAGCTGCCAAAGAGGACCAAGCTGTCCTATCAGAACAGTGAAACATGGTTTGTGTAAAATTAGTAACTTTTTAAATAGGAACATTTAAGAATGTCTTTAACACTGATCAATATCATTAGTGAGGTGGCATGACATTTGTGATTCTCTTGGTGGGCTAAACAATGTTGCTTTAGATGCCAGGAATACATGTAATGCAAAGTTGTTGTGTTTAATCTAGTCTCACTGAAAATGTACAACAGCCACGTTGGTCCAAAGGGGGAAATGTAGTGTTGTCTCAATTTGATTCCTTAATACGTCAAGTTTCTCCCTGCGAAAAAAAAGAAGATGGCTGTGATTCCCCATACTTTGTGAATAACTCAACATTTAAAGAAGGCATCTGGAGTTATATGCAATTTGATGACATTTCTACCCAAAGTATGTGTAACTAGAGTTACTCTTTGGTGCGTTCAGGGTGCATCGTTTTTTTTTGCACTGTTGCGACAGTTTGCAACAATTTGCGACAGTTTTGCGACAGTTTGCTGGTTTGCTGCCCCGAGTGAAAATCGCAGGCTTTAAGCAACGTATGAGGCACCAGAGCAACGCATCTGTGCTCCTCCAGTTCACAACTGTGACTTTTCATTGTTAGTGGCGGCGGTCACGGAGACACAACAGAGGGAGAGAGAGCGACCAAAGATACAGCGGTCGGTTGACATGGGTGAGAGAGGGAGAGAGAGAGTGCTTGGCTGAGGTGCCCCGGTGCTCACGGAGGACGTCTGGAAATTCCCTGATTATCCTGCAGGCAACACACAGATATATTCCCCAGCTCCCCTCTGCACATGAACACGACCTAAAAAAAGAGCTCTAATTTATTTTATTTTGCTGGCCAGCTTTTTATTTTATTTTTGAAAGGACAGTTAAGAGCCCTTTTTGTTGGACTCCTGAATGGGTGATTTTTTTTTTTTTTGGAGTAGATACTCCAGAACGGAAGGACAATATTTCCTAAAAATTAAAATTACAGGAGTTATCTCCTTTGCTAGAAGATTTTAAGTTGTTCTATGAATTACAGCGCTGGATGTCATTATAAGGTCCTTATCCATAATATTGTTTTATTATTGTGTATTAATAAATGTTAAAGGATACTGAAGTGTGGTGTATTTCTGTTCCAGAAATATATTAATAAATTCTGGTTGATACTAAACTTCTATCAGGACTCTGAGTATATTGTAATGACCTACTTGAGGAGTTTCAGTCAGGCTTCAGAGCTCATCATAGCACTGAAACGGCTCTGGTGAAGGTCACTAATGATATTCTCATGGCCTCAGATAATGGACTTGTGTCTGTACTTGTCCTGCTAGATCTCAGTGCTGCATTTGATACAGTTGATCACAATATTCTCCTACAAAGACTTGAGCATACTGTAGGGATTAAGGGAAAAGCATTAGGCTGGTTTAAATCTTATCTGTCGGACAGATTCCAGTTTGTTCATGTTAATAATAAATCTTCCTCAAACTCAAGGGTCACTTGTGGAGTACCACAGGGTTCAGTCCTGGGACCAATTCTGTTTTCTATATATATGCTTCCGATTGGCAAAATTATCAGACAGCATGGGATTAATTTCCACTGTTATGCTGATGACACTCAGCTATATTTATCCATAAATCCTGATGAATCCAATCAGTTACTTCGACTGCAGTCATGTCTTGATGACATCAAAAGCTGGATGTCTTTAAATTTCCTGCATTTAAATTCTGACAAGACAGAAGTTGTAATCTTTGGGCCAGAGTCCTCAAAAAATAAAGTTCTTAATCAAACACTTAATCTGGATGGCATTAACTTTGCCTCTGGTAATAAAGTTAAAAATCTTGGTGTTGTTTTCAACCAAGACATGTCATTTAAATCCATTATTAAACAGGTTTCCAGAGTTTCCTTTTTTCACCTCAGGAATATCGCCAAAATTAGAAACATTCTGTCCAGGGGTGATGCTGAAAAACTAGTCCATGCATTTGTTACTTCAAGGCTGGACTATTGTAATTCTTTACTATCAGGAAGTACACAAAATGCAGTTCGAAGTCTTCAGCTGATCCAAAATGCTGCGGCAAGAGTTCTGATGAAAATCAACAAGAGGGATCATATTTCTCCAATTTTAGCTTCTCTTCATTGGCTTCCTGTTAAATCAAGAATAAAATTTTAAATTCTCCTTCTAACGTATAAAGCCCTTAATAATCAAGCTCCATCATATATCAGAGCTCTGATTACACCGTATATTCCTAACAGAGCACTTCGCTCTCAGACTGCAGGTCTGCTGGTGGTTCCTAGAGTCTCTAAAAATAGAATGGGAGGTAGATCCTTTAGCTATCAGGCTCCTCTCCTGTGGAACCAACTCCCAGTTTTGGTCCGTGAGGCAGACACCCTGTCTACTTTTAAGACTAATCTTAAAACTTTCCTTTTTGACAAAGCTTATAGTTAGAGTGGCTCATGTTACCCTGAGCTACCTCTATAGTTGTGCTGTGATAGGCTTAGGCTACTGGAGGACATCAGGGCCTATTTTTCTCACTCTACTGATTTCTACTGTTCTCCAGTCTACTGTTCTCCAGTTTTGCATTGTATTACATTGACATGACTGTCGTCATTTCAGCTTTTAACTTTTTGTTCTCTCTTTTTCTTCATAGTAGGCACACCTGGTCTGACGTTCTGTTAACTGTGACATCATCCAAGGAAGACCGATCACCCGCTATTACCATCTAATGTAGAACAGATTATTAGATCAATGTGTGCTTCTGTGCTTTTTTGTCTGTCTTGTTGTGTCTCTGCTCTGTCTTCTGTAACCCCCGGTCGGTCGAGGCAGATGACCGTTCATACTGAGCCCGGTTCTGCTGGAGGTTTTTCCTTCCCGCTAATGGGTGGTTTTTCTTTCCACTGTCGCTTTATGCTTGCTCAGTATGAAGGATTGCTGCAAAGCCATGGACAATGCAGACGACTCTCCCTGTAGCTCTACGCTTCTTCAAGAGTGAATGCTGCTTGTCAGGACTTTGAAGCAATCAACTGGTTCCCTTATATAGGAAATTTTTGACCAATCTGTATAATCTGACTGATTTTGACTTTGTAAAGTGCCTCAAGATGACATGTTTCATGAATTGGCGCTATATAAATAAAATTGAATTGAATTAAATTGAATTGGTTTGGTTACATATGCATCATATTTTTTAATGTTCATTCAGGGAATGTAGACAGTCTTTCATTTATCAGTTTTCAATGTAATGTATTCTACTGTTGTGTAAGTTTGAGTAATGGAAGCTGCTGTTGCCAAAGTAGGACTGCATTCCATTTAGTCTGTGATCATGCTTATGTACAGCATGATACACTGAGCTGTTCTAAGCAGGTGGTCACAAGGACGCGTGGCATCACACTCCCTCTCTGTTCTCATTGACTGTGGCGTGCACAGACATTTTGGGGGGCAGGTGCTCAGGAGGGGGGGGGGGGCACTTTTTAGCGCACATGGAACACTTAATTATAAATATTAAAAAAATACACACGCATGTTGAATGAAATTTGACTTTTATTTGTAACATTCTCTAAACGTGAGTTTTCAATGGAAAAAAGTCACACCACCAACAGAACAGACTAAAGCGTGCTACTTTAAAGCAGCATCCTTCTTGGTGCCATGTCTTTAAAGATGTTGATGACCTCGCTGTGGTTTACCTCAATGTCTTTTTCAATGGCAAGCAGAAGAAGGTCAGAGAGCCTTTCTTCTCCACACAGGCTTCTTAGTTTAGTTTTGATGATTTTCAGCTTGGAAAATGATCTTTCAACTGAAGCTGTCGTCACTGGTAATGTTGCATATATTTGGATAATTTTGACAAAGGCAGGAAAGATCAGCTGGCCATTGTTTTCCCTCAGTATTGAACATATTTCTTATAGGTTCTTTGAAGTAAAGCTGGAGTGGAAGACCTTTAATTCTGTCTTAAGCTGCTCCTCGTCTTCTCCATAGAAGATGCGGGTGACGTCGAGTTCACGTGACAAAGGAAGAGAGATAGGCTGGTGGGGTGTGCGCAAGGAGGTGGCTCATTTCGGGGCATTGTTTCAGTCGTTTTTAATGGCTCAGGTTTTTAAAAGATCATTTCAAAACCGACCTCAGTAAAATCTTAATAATATTCAGGGCAGTCAAACTTTTTTACAGTAGCAGGCTACACACTATCAGGTAGGGGGTGCACTTATATATACACACACACACACACCTATATATATATATATATATATATATATATATATATATATATATATATATATATATATATATATATATATATAGCTTATGGGCAGATTGTAAAAAATTTCGGAAGCTTTTCATAACATTTGTTGGGCTTTTAGAAAGAATTACTAACAAAATATATCAAAATAGTCATTATTTATTTTTTAAATAAGTTGAATCTGTCGATCTGACATCATCAATGAATAATAGTTATAATGAATAATATTGTTATAATAAAACAAGAAAAGAATAATGGTTAATCAAGTGTTTGGTCAGTGTGAACGCCTAAGAGGGATTGAGTTCTACTTATCAACTTAAAAATATTTCATGACTACGAGAGAAATGTTTATTTGAGCTATACTGAGAGAAATTAAGTTCATATTAAGGTAGATTTACAACTCATGTTGGGAAGCTATTTATAATTTATTTTTTCTGGGTGAAATATCCTGATTGTTAAAGAGATCTTGTGTGTTATTTGGTTGTCTGATTGTACATTTTGTTTGGAGCCCATATGCGCAAGTTTTTTTTCTTTGCTTCGGCGCAGTTGTGTGCTGATGGCATGTTCTTATGTGTTTAATAGTTCTGTGCTTTTAACATGAGAGAGTTTGAGATTTGGGCTTGTTTTTTTATTTTAGGTTGGGCAGGTTTTATGCTGGTTTGGGTTACTGGAAACTAACAGTGACATAGGGTAACCTGTAGCGCTGTGTCTTAAGTTAAAAGTCCAGCATAAGCTACATGCTAATAAACATGAGCGCTGGTGTCAGGCTGAACACTGACTGAAGTAACAATTCTGACTAGAACAGGTTCTGTAATTACAGCAGCTATGAGAACAAGGAGCAGAACAAAGCAGAGTTCCCTTCTACCTGCAAGTAACTCAAGTCTCTTCAGTTTGGCAGTTTTAGTGCTTGGTTCTGCTCCTAGCTGTCTAGCTAACCCTCCTAGCATGAATGTTTACTCCAGTTTAGACTTCAGTGCTGGCATTTCAAACAGAAATTAATAGCGCTCCTTCCAGCTCGCTCTCTGCTTTGTTGTCACTTCTTGTAATTGTTTGGTAATCAGACCAAATTTTCATCCCGCTCTACCGACACCAACGGTGACCACAACCGAACGGCGGTGGCGACTGAAGGCTATGACTCGGTGTCCCGCCCCTCTCCAGCTGTGATTGGCTAGCATGTTGCCTTCAGTTGTTGATTTGATTAGTTAAATTGTATGATTGACACATCAAAGATAATACTAAAAGGACGATGGCCACTCCGAGGTAAAAAAAAAGAAAAGAAGACGGCTTTCAGTCCAGGGTCTGCTCCGCGCTCAACCAGAAGGCACAAATATGCTCCATTATATAATCGGGGAAATGTAGGCGGCAGCAAGAGCTGCTATAGACGGCGATTTGCCGCCGTTGACCGGCTACTTTTGACTGCCCTGAATATTAATAATAATAAAAAAAAAAAAAACAAGTTTCAAATGGGCATTTTCGTTGATAAAGGGCAAACTTCCTAGTGCTTTAGCACCACCTAGTGTCTATGTATGCACGCCCCTGCTCATTGACATGTGTGCGGTGGGAGATTGCTGGAAAAGAAACGGAGTATACGCACAGTGCGCCTGAGTATGTGGGAGCCTTTAGGCAGCATGCCCCACGAATACGCACTAGCAACAATAAACCTAGCAAGTTCAATAAATAGTTAAGTTTATTTTGGCCTTATGTTAGAAACAGGGCAGTGTAGTCTAACTACTCTGTCCCCCCAACAGGAATGCATAGCTCTCTCCTGAGAGAGCTGTGTATGCGGAAGGGCGGAGTGATATAACACACTTGGGAAGAATATTTAATGCGCTTTATAATCTGGTGCGCCTTATGGACTGAAAAATATGGTTGCGCTTTTCAGTAAAAAGATGATTCTGTGCTGTACATAAACAGAAAAGACAATATCGAGGGAAATATTACACAGGAAAACAAAAAAAATATATTAACAAAGGAATAAGCTAAGTAAATCCTTGACAAGACTTCTTCCATATATGAACAAACAAACAGAAAGCAGAAATCACAGTACTTATTATCAGGCAGTTCAGTAGCGGTCTGGTTTAATAGTGAAGACCCAATAATAACTGTTTCAATTCTTTCTAGAACTGTGTTGTGCCATCAGGCCATGGGCAGAATTCAGGTTGAATTAGGAACAACATGTAACCTGAGGACAAATCCAAATGGGTTGTAAGCAAAGGAATTTCACACATCCATGCAGAGCCAGCCTCTCTCTATGAAGCCAGACTTCACCTCACTCTCTTCCTCTTCTTGCCTGGGACTCTGAAGGAGAAGGTCCGCCCTGGGGACCAGCCAGCCATGCGGACCTCACATGAGACTCAAGGACTCACAAGCTGAGTAAAATGTGCTTCTGTGAAACTAATTTCCCGCTGTTTCATTGGGACAGCAATGGGGAGAAAATCATCTGCGGAGCGGCGGATCAGACTTGGTTCGGACAACTGCCAGGTGGATATCGTAGCTAAGTCTGCAGTCTTGACTCCTGCGTCAGATGCCGAAGCAAAGAATCCGTCCATGCCGAACCAGCTTTGTTTTGTTTGCTCAGCTGTTGCAGGAAACGGACTCCAGGCAGAGCCGGAGCCACAGCAGCCAGGAGAGGACACATTTTCCAAAGCTGAGAGCAAAACCTGGGCTGAAATCACCTGCTGCGTGCCGGGGATTCGAATACGACCCGCGGCCTGCTCCAACCGTGTTCGGCTAGCTCAGAGCTCCATGCCTGCTGCTGAAATAACCAACGTTTCCTTGGAGTACTGCTTCCCCGTGGATGCTCAAAGTGAACCGAACTCACACAGAGGCATCGATTGGTATTCTGTTAGCTGTGACACCATCCAGGGGAGGCAGATGTCACAATTACAATAAAGATGATCATTATCATCTGCCATTATCATATCACATAGAAAGGATTTCCAGATTACTGTGTGCCTCTGTGATTTATTTGTCTCTGCTCTGTCTTCTCTAATCCCCAGTCGGTCAAGGCAGATGATTGGTCACACTGAGCCTGGTTCTGCTGGAGGTTTTCCTTCTTGTTAAAGGGTAGCTTTCTTCTCCACTGTCGCTTCATGCATGCTCAGTGTGCACGCAGGTGCAGAAAAGGAGAGAACTCACTTGGCCGTGGTTGGTAAGAACAGGGGAAGGAGTTAGGATTCAGTGCTGGGGGAAAGGTAAAATGGTCCAGGGTCCGAGAAAATGGGGGATAGTTCGGGTAAGGTAGTTTTCTTTTTAGTGAGCAACTGAGGATGTCACAAAGCTGCACGCAATTCTTCCTTTGAGATCAAGCTGAGAGAAACTCAAGATCATCCTATTTCACAGGAATGAAAATAATCCTGAGACGAAGATTATAAAGTCCTGCAGCTCCTTTTAAACACCAGTCAGCCTGATCAGAAGATTTGCTCCACGTGTGCAGCAACAAGAGCTGAGGGGACTCCACAGCAGAGATCTTCTCTGAAACAGAAACTCACTCACACAAGGAACCAAATTAAATCTTATCTATCAGACAGATAAGATTCAAATTAAATTTGCTCCTTTAACAATGATTTTATTTTAGTGCTTAACCTTTTCTGTGCAGTTAATCACATCAGCAAAACAGAGAATATATTTTTCAGTTGTTTTATCGGTTGTCCTCTTGGGTAGGCCTCTACTCCCCTTTTGACTTGGCTTTAAATCACATTTTCTGCTCCCATTCTTGCGTTTTGTCCTTGCACTGTTTACTGCTCCAGCATACGTTATGTTCCAACTTAATTTTCTGAAGTTCCACAGCTGTTTTCCTGACTTCCCATCCTCTATATATCACACAATGTCAACCTCCACACTTACGTTCAGCTACCCTAAATTCTTCATACCTGTGTTCCTCTCCACATTTGGGAAACCTTTGTTTCCCTTAGCAAACTGCTGCAACATGACCATATATTTATAACTTTGGAGAGGTGGAGCAACATATGGTTGAGCAATAAAACTCATCCATCCCATATAAATTCACTGGGACGGAATCATTTTCCTGAAACTATAGGAGTACAGACTAGCTTTTAACTTTTTCGCCCATCACTGTTCTTAATAATCATGTTATTTTTTTGCCTCACCTCCCTGAATGCTCCATTTAAGTCTTTCAACATGTTCAACAGGTATGCCAAATATTACTCCATGAGACCCTGTTCTTTCACCCATTACTCTTCTTTCAAACACCACCTTCTTAGAAATGTTTCAATGTGTAGTGATTTATTTCGCAACTACTCGTCTTTTGTCAACAAACTTCCATCTCGAAGCTCTTTTGCCATTTTTATGTCTCCGAGCTTCTTTTTTATTTCCCTACAAAACTGGTCCCAAACCTTTTGTCTTCGTCCTGCTTATGAAATGTAAGGATTATTTTGAATCTATCTTTTTCCACCTTCCTTCTAATAATCCTAACATTGTTATCGCGACTTGATTCACCTAAGCATCGTTTATTTGACTATTTGTCATCCTCGTTGTGTTTTGTGTCTCTCCTACCTCTTCCTTTTCTTCCAGATACTGGAGACCATTCCGAAAATTCCATTTCACCACCTTCATCCTCTACCCGTGATGCCATCATGACCCAGTCACTCACCAGTTTATGCCAACCTCCAACTCAAACAGAAATATGTTTTTCCACAACCAGTTTTCCAACCACTGCCTACGAGCCACGAGTCCAAACTGACACCCAAGCTCTCAGAGAGTGGATGAAGAAACCAGCACAACAAAAGGACATTTTCCAAAGAAAAAAAAATGTTCCAGTTGTGCAAAATATGCTATTGTAACTGAGAAGTTAAGGCCTAAATCAAAAGGCATTGTGAGTCGGCGGCTATCTTGTCTAACTACACTGTACCATAGACATCATATACGTAGATGCCTCATTGGGCGCGGGTTCGTACGTCAACGTCACCGCCATATTGTATGTGGCAGAATGTTCTGTTGTAGTGAACGTCGATCAGAGAAGATGCCTCATTCCTGTGCTGCATGGAAATGTACCAACCGTGTTATATATATATGTGTGTGTGTATATATATATATATGTGTGTATATATATATGTCTTTGGGTAGCATCGAATGTATGTATTTGCTATTCCAGTTCGAAATTTTGGGCATGGTGTACTTTGTGAAAGTATATTTATTTGTGATGCATTAATACTGTTGATGTGTGTTATGCAGCTGATTTGTATGTTGAACCATGTAGTTGAATGAATGAATGGAGAAATACTTGATTCATTAGATGTGCAAATGATGAGACGTTGAGTGGTATTGATGTTGGAACAGGGTGATTTGTTCTTGTCAGGGTTCTCTGTATGTGCCTGCTCTAACTCTGCTCCTCAGGTGTGTCTAGTTGGTTGTGGGGGCGTGGTCCACACCTGCAGCTCGTTGGAGGCGGCTTCCTCTGGCTTCTTAAGCAAGGCACTGACAGATGGAAGACGCCAGAGCCTTAAACCAGTCGTGGTACAACATGGCCTCTGACCAAGCCTTGGAAACCTGTTTGTGAGTCTTGTACACACAACTCTGACTAATTTTGACTCTCCTGTTTTTGTCATAGTTTTTGTGCTGGATGCACTTACCTGCCTTGACGTTCCATCCCAGAAGGTTCACCAGTATCACAAGGCTCAGATTCTGCTCTGGCGCTCCCCCTCTTACTCACTGGAGGTTACCCAGCTGGGCTCGAGGTCCCCTACCCGGATACTGGTGTTCCCACTTCAACTCTGGTCAATCCATCTGTCACCCGACCCAGCGGAGGCTAGCTCCGGATCCCTCGTCAGCCGCTGCTGCCGCCCTCCAGCCACTAGCCACCTACTCCATCTAGAGCAGGCTCACAGGGTCTCCCCGACACTCACTCCTTCCCGGTTAGGTCCGCCCGGCTAATGGGTAAGCATAGCATGTTCTGACTGGTACTGGATACTAGCCGACGATCTAACTACTCCGTTCTCTTACAGTCTCCTCCGCCTCGACGTTCAGACCTCGCAGCTGCAGACATTTTTTCGTCTTTTGTATTTGCACATTTCCTAATAAACAGTTTAAATCTATCTGCTGTCGCCTGGTCGTATCTGCATGTGGGCAAGACATCTGAAAACCATGACAGTTCTACTTTGTTTATTGCACTTGAATTATTAAAGGGGCAGCCATATAGCTGATTGCATTTTGTATGTTACAGTTTCACCTTCTTGCAATGTTAATAAACCTGTGAACAAAAAGTCATCTGTCTTCAGAGTCTTGATGTTCAAGAGGCGTTTAACTGACTGCCAAACCATATAGATGATTCGTATGATGATGACAGCACATACAAGCTCGGTTCAAATACAATAGAAGTGAATATAGGGAATAACAACTTACCGAACAAGGTAGAACTGACATTTCTCCAGAACCCAGCTATCAAGCGACAGTTTTGGCAAGTTTCATCATCATGACACACATTACTCAATCCTGTCTAATCAGTTAATTTCTCTCTATTGATTACTAGGAGCACGTTTTTTTTTTTTTTTTTTTTGTAATTGAAATCAATCACATCTCCTAAAAGATGACGTCACACCTAGCAACGGAGTTAAAAACACCTCCTCACTAAGCTAAATATGTATGTGGTGTCCTACCTCAGAGTTGCACTCAGCAGCTATCTGAATCAATCTTAAACTAAACTACTTGGGAGGTTAAGATTAATATAGGAGCTCTCTGAGAATCTTTGGTCTGGACATGAAAAAAGCTAGTGGCCAAAAGAGCCCCAAAAAGACATTGATCAAAAAAATCAAGAATTTCTGTCTTGTCTCGAGGGACAAAGGATTCTTGCAATCTGCGTGCACCCTGCTGAAATAGAGACTGGGTAGTCTTGTTTCAGAATCAGAATTGTCTATAGTCAATATGCATATACAGGAGACTATAAGAAACTTTTGTTTGGGGTGTCATAGCTTTCACAGCATAGAGGATTAAAAACAATTAACTGAATGTGGCATACAAATGAATGTATTATTATTTTAATTATTAAAATATGGATAGCTTTTGTTTAGAGATAAAATATAAAGTTTTACTAAATATAGTTTTACTAAAAGTCCTGAACCCAAAACATTTTTAATGTCAAGCCACAAGAGGAAACAATGAATGATTTATCAAGTTTTTTATTTATGATCAGACATACACAGACAGTTACATTACAACGGCATACAATATGAAGATTGACACTCATTACTTCATAGCATAGAGCTAAATATGTTATTCACAGATTTGTATCTAAGAACTACACACTATCAATGAATAGTAAAGTCAATAGGTAAAATGTAAAGCATGTAAATATTGGAAAAATTATTCCCGTGGATTGATAAACGCTCACTGAAACATTATTTTTACAGAGAGCTTGAAGATATTAATTTAATCTTCACAAAGACATGAACTGTCTTGACTGCAGGACTTTTATGATTGAGTTTTCATTCGCTTGCCTCTGCGGGACATTCTATGAACATAAGATCTAAAATACACTACATATGTCCAAACTTGCATAATAGTGCCCCTGTTGTGATTTATTTATTTATATTTTATTTTTTTTGCCATTGCCACACAAGTTTTTCAGGACAAATTGAAATATTAGACAAAGATAGCACAAATAAACACAAAATGCAGTGTTTAAATGAAGGTGCTTCTCATGAAGAACAAAATATCCAAAAATGATTGCCTTCTAAATCTAATAACTAGCTGTCCCACACATGGCAGCAATAACTGCAATCAAAATCAGATTCAAAATCAGCTCAATTGGCCAAGATTGTGTGCATAAACAAGGGAGTTGCGCTCAGTTTTGCACATATTAAACTGATAAAATATATAAAATATAAATACGTAAACTTTAGAGGAACTAAAATGAAAGATACAATAAACAGCGTGTACTTCTATGCCTATGTGCAGTCACTTATTAATATGGGAAAAAGAGAAAGAAAAAGGCAAGCTGTGGTGGTGTCAGTTGTTTATTTTCTTTCAAACTACTTTGACTGTTACGTCTGCATTGTGTCCATCAGACTGACAGCCTGGGGAAAAAGACTGTCTCTTTAGCTGGCTTTTGCAAATATCTCTCTGTAATACAAACCTGAAAATTACACTCTAATGACTTTGGGTGCAGGATGCGTGGGCTCTGCAGAGATTTTGGCCCACTCATGTTTGAGGAACTGTTGTAATTTAGCCAGATTTGAGGAGATTTGTGCTACTGCACCGAAATCACATTCAGATCAGGGCTTTAACCAGGCCAACCCAAAGTGTTTTAGTTTGTCTTAAGCCATTCAGGGGTGGACCTTTGGTTTGTTTTACGTCATTCTCATACTACTAGACTTAAACATTCAGCTTGAGGTCATGAAAAGATGACTGGCCACTCTCCTTCAGGATGTTTTAATAGATAGAAGATGGTTCATTTATGGTTCCATTTATCACAGCAAGATCATGAGTCAACAAAAAAGCCATTGGCTATAACACTATCACAACAATATTTTACTGATTGTACAATTGTCATTTTCTGAATTGCTATTTGAGTTTTACGACCGATTTAATGGTATGCACAATTTCCATTTTTTTCTTCATGTGAAAGTCTTAATTGAAACACTGTATTTTTGTGTTTGTTGGTGTTATATTTGTCTAATATGTGAATTAAGTAGACAATCTGAAATATTTACTTATGAAAAACAAACAAATCTCAAAACCTTTTCTCTTCACAGTCCTTCTGACTAAGAACGGTCTGTTTTAGTTCAGGTTTTGATGCTAGAAATCTGTGTTTCAGTGTTGGATGCAGAAGCTGACTCTTTGAACTTGACCAAATGCAACACAAAGTAAATGAAGATGAAGACACCTGAAAAACAAAAGACGAATACGAATGAAGGACAGAGTACAAGATTTAACAACACTTATCTAAATAGACTATGTTTTACTGAAGGCCTGAGCTAAAAATCTATGTTGCTTACTTGCATATAAATGTTAAATACACAGTCATACGTAATTTAACACTACATTTTTTAAAGCGCACATGTAGCACAACAGAATAAAGACATTGTTTCAAACTGTAACAAGTCGATCAAACCTTGCAGACTGTTCATAATGCAGAAGGCGTAGAGGCCAGGAGCAGGAATCTCCCCTAGTGAGCAGAAGATCAGTCCCCAGGGGAGGCCCAGCAGAACCATAAGAACCAGCAGTGTTAAAACTTCTCTTCGGGCTGAAATAAACTCTCTCCGTCCATCCTGAATCACCAAATACAGAGGGAAAAAAATGCAGTAGGTTGTACTCAATCAAAAAGGTAACCATACAACCATCCTTCCATAATTAATCCATCCAACAATTTATCCAACCAACCAACAATAATCACATAATATCAGGAAGGCAAGGCACAAGGGAGCAGCAGATTATCCATAAGGGGCTGTGAAAATAAAGAACATAACTACAACGGTCTGACCTCTTAATGAGCTGTGAAAACACAAGAAAAAGTTAATTTGAAACCCAGTTGTTCTTTAGTAGCTCATTGTTTCTTGCAGAATAAAACTACTTGCAACAAGTTCTGCTCATCACTTCTCTCAGATATCAGACTGCAATTAAGTTTTACCACTTCATCGCCTCAGTTGTAAATGAGTCAGAACACAGTAGCCAAGTTCAGTCTCAATGGTGTTAGATTGTTGCGGATAACAATTAAAGGAGCATTGCTTGATATTTTTAAAAGCAGATTTTTTTTTGAAAGATTTACAGTATCATGTACTGGCATTATGCAAAAATTACCTGTTTGCTAAAGGTGTTATCCAAAAACCGTTTGGCTATCACTCCAAACATGATCACATTAAAGAGGAACACCAAGCCAAACACTCCCATTGTGGTCACCATTTTTGCTGTGTCATCAGTTATGTAGCATCTACACAGCAATGAAGCACAGGCAGCAAGTTATCATAATGTCATAGAAGAAATTAAACATGAAATCTGCACTTATGTGCAACACATGGATAGTGGTAATTTTCAGAAAAGTTTACTAATATATGCATTTCTTATTTTTCTACATACTGTGTTAAAACCTATAATTAAACACAAAAGTACATAAAGCATAGTTACTATTCCAACAAATTCAAGGGTTGGATTAGATTTTAATGGACATTTTTACATGTCCTTCTTTCTGTCCTTACACTGTAGTCTCATTAGGTCTTGATAAGACCACAGGGGTACGGCCATACAGGTCTTTGTCAGTGATCACCATCACTGATACGATGACTGCTGGAAGACCTGAAACGCAACAACTGCTTCCTTAATTTAAGGCTGCGGATACTTAAATTCCAGACTGATGAATCCACTCACCCCATCCCACCACACTGAGTTTGAGCAGGTATCTCCTGACATAGATGTTGAAAACTTTGACCAGGAGAAGATAGACATGGAAGCCCTCCAGGGCCATCCAGGTGAAAGAGGCCAACAGGGAGTAATGAAGAAGAAGAGCCATATAAAGACAAAGCTCATTGGAGGACGTCTTTGCCACTTTCTCGCTGGGGAGGAAGTGGACATTTAGGAGGATCAGGGAAACTATAAGGTTGATGTGGATCTTCTTGGTATTATCCGCTCTCAGTTTTCTGTCAGATACAGAACATAATTTCAGCTGTAATTCAGAAATTTGGAACCAGTTTCATTCTCAGTGTGTCAAAATGAGGTCATAAAAAGTGGAGGATGGAAAGAAGAACTTATGATCAAATTACAAATGGAAATAAAATTTACATAGTGGTTTTAGTAAATAAGCAGCAAGCTCTATGAAATGGCAGCTGCCACAAGTCAAACAGGGAAAAGGAAATGTGGGAGTGGAAAATTCTGAAATAAGACAAGGAATAAAGGGATACGAGTGCTGATTGGAATACCTTTAATCATGGAAGAACACAGTACCTTTTTACGATGATGAGCAAAACAGTGATGACCAGAGCCAAAAGAGAGATACCACACCCAATTTGGGTAATGTAGAACAGGATCTCCTGGTCTTTAAGTGAGAGGTCTGCTGACACCTGTCAACAATTATTAAATGTCAGAACTCAAAACAGTTTTGCTAAGGAAGCACATCAACTTCTGTGATTGTTAGAATATTGCCTGAACGAATACAAAAACCTGTATTCAGACAAAGTACGTGGACCACAAGCACTGCTCAAAAAATGACTCTCACATTACAAAAAAAACATTGTAAGTATTTATTTACTTTGTGTTGGAGACAAGTTTGACAGTGGAAAATTTAGTTATCTTTAATTATCTTAAATTTTGACATTAGTTGAACATATTGTAGAATAATTTCGAGTGTATTTCGGAAACTTCACGCAAGTCATCTGCTTCCTGAAAAATGTTTACGTATATATGTATGTATTTGGTGGCTCTCCATTTCCCAAGCTCTGGTCCTCTAACAGAGTCCTGGGAGCTTGAGGGTTCTTCATAGATCTTAGCTGTTCCTAACATTGCGCTCTTCTGGACTGAGATGTCTGACGTTTCTCCAGGTATCTGTTGGAGCCACTTCTCCAGAGTAGGGGTTACCGCCCGAGTGCTCTGATGACCACAGGCACAACTGTTGTTTTCACCTTTCAAGCTCTTTCTAGTTCTTTCCTGAGCCCTTGGTATCTCGTGGTAAACTTACCTGACTCCTCACCTGCAGTTGGCTGACAATCACCCTCCTGATCTGCAGTTCCACAACCGGCTATTCAAACTCTCCTGGTAAATAACCTATCTGCCCTTGATGCTCTCACTTCTTAAGTTACAGTAAACCTGTTCAGATTACTCCACTTCAGCTTGCTCGTTCAGTTATTAATCTCCACTCCTCTCCAGTACATTCCTGTTCACCCTGGACTCTGGCCAGTTGCTGTGGCTCCAGACCATTAGACGAAAAGGTAGATTGGACAATTATTACAGAAATGTAGGTATGAAACTAAAAAACAGCACTAAACAGCACTCCAGCAATGAAGGTTGTTCCCCATCAGGAAGAGGAGACACTCTCCCTTGACACAACCGACGTGTTGAAGACCGTGAGTCAACCCGTGTAAGGCCCCAGGTCCAGACAACATACCTGGGCAGGTGTTCAGGGAGTGTGCAGGTTAGCTGGCTGGTGTCCTCACAGACATTTTTAACACCTCGCTGGACCAAACCACAGTCTCAGCATGCTTTAAGTCTGCCTCCATCATTCCAGTGCCAAAGAAACCTCAAGTCACCTCATTTAATGACTACCGGCCTGTTGAACTGACTCCCATCATGATCAAGTGCTTTGAAACGCTGGTAATGGGATATATCATCTCTAGACTCCCCCCAACATTCGACCCGTTTCAGTGGAACCGCTCCACTGAGGACGGCATCTCCTCCACTCTTCACCTGAGCCTGGCACACCTGGCACACCGACGTGCGGATGATGTTCCTGGACTTCAGTTCAGGGTTCAACACCACCATCCCACAGCATCTGGTAGGAAAACTGGAAAATCTGGGCTTCAGCACACCCCTTCGCAACTGGCTGCTAGACTTCCTCACCAACAGACCTCAGTCAGTCCGGGTCGGACAGAACACTGATGTCATCACCCTCAGCACAGGCTCCCCTCTGGGCTGCGTCCTTAGCCCCCTGCTGTTTACTCTGATGACACACGACTGCGTCCCTAGGTTCACCACCAATCACATTGTGAAGTTTGCAGACGACACAACGGTGGTGGGCCTAATCAGAGAACGAAAACGACCGGGACTACAGAGAGGAGGTGGAGCAGCTGGTGGGCTGGTGCAGAGACAACAGCTTGATCCTGAACGTGGAGAAGATGAAGGAGATCATCGTCGACTTCAGGAAGAACCGGCCTCGCCACGCGCCACTGCTCATCAACAACTCAGCTGTGGAGGTGGTCAGCAGCACCAAGTTCCTGGGGGTGCACATCACGGACAACCTCACCTGGTCTGTGAACACCATGTCACTGGTGAAGAGGGCACAGAAGCACTTCTTGCAGAGGATGAGGAGAGCCCACCTGCTCCTGCCCATCCTCACAACCTTCTACAGAAGCACCATAGAGAGCATTCTGACCAGCTGTCTCTCTGTGTGGTGTGGAGGCTGCAGCGCCTCCGACTGGAAGAACGTGAGGAGAGTGATGAGGACAGTAGAGAGGATCATCGGGGTTTCCTCTCCATTAAGAACATTTCATCTCAGCGCTGCATGTCCTGAGCCCGTAACTCATCAGAGACCCCTCACACCCCCACCATGGACTGTTCTCCCTGCTGCCCTCTGGAAAGAGATTTTAGCAGGATCAGCGGGAGGTCCACCAGGTTCTGCAACAGCTTTTCCCTGTTGCCATCAGACTGTTGAACTGTACAATTCTAAACTGGACTCTGCATCACACATACACAGAACTGAACTTTATGGCCATTTCGCATCATTATTTTGCACTGCCAGCTTTGCTGAACTTTTATAATCAACTTAGATTTAAAAGTACACAAATTAATGTTTACTGCATTTTTGCACAATTATTATTTTGCACTGCCAACATTGAACTTAATGCCTTTTTGCACCATTATCTTTGCACTACAAACATGGTTGAACATTCTTCTGCACACTTTTTTAAAACTGCTTTTCTCCTGCACTGTTACATTCTTATCACCGCAGCACTCTATATTGTAATGTTATATTATTTTAATTGCAATCTCATTACATTTCCGTAAGCTATATGCAACGGAATTTCTTTTTGTATGCATTCTGTACATAGAAAATGACAATAAAGTTTGTCAAAGTCTAAGAAATACCCAAATCCCTTTTTGAATAACCATGCATGTGCAAGTCCATCTTACCTGCTATTCTGCTCCTCAGGGGGAATCATAAAAGAATTTCCCAAATACACTCTGGTCTTATTTCTTTGTTCTGGGGCCTTTCTCTTCTCTTAAACTTGTAAGACAGTTTGCTTCTTGCGACTCTCAGCCATTTTCAAAGTGTATGGTGAGAGCATTGGAGCTACATGAATGGCTGAAACCAAAGCTCACTGGATACATAAACACTAGAAGTGTGAATGTGCAGCCAGAAAGAGAGAACTAATAAGAAACAAGCACACACATTGGCATTACGTGAGCATGTCACCATGATTGACATGTGGGACAACCAGTAGATAACGCAAACTCAAAGTTTAAAAAGCGCGTTCGCTATACCTTTAACTTTAAATAAACTGTTAAACTTTCTTCCTTCTGCTGAGAGTTTTTCTTGCATGTTGGACAAAATCTTAAAGGCATATATGGCAGACTCTATAACAATTAATACTAAGGCTTCTTATCTGATTGGTTGGATTAATATCTTCACTTTTCGTTTTTTATTGTTGTATTTATTAGGATGTAATTTACTGAGAATACAAGATAATTATTTAGAAAGTGTGGAGATATTTGAGGTTAACCCACATGTGGGAAAATGGAATGCACCCAAAGACTTCAACTTTATTTCATTTTCATCATGCAGAAATAATCCTTTTATAACAAAAGGCCATTCCTACCAGAAGCACGCCAAAGTATGTGAGATGATTAGAGAAACAGGTGATATGAGTCTGATTATAGTCCGTCTTGTCACATTCCTCTGCTTTGGTATCTGGTAAATTGAAGACACAGAAGGCCTGTTATGTTTGTTAGGTTGTCATAATCAGGCTATAGCTCATCATAAGAAGTATTAGATAAGAAAATTATAATCTCTGATGTTGCTGCTTGTGACATATGTCTTATACTCACCAATTGTTGTGTTATTCAGGTAGACACACACGGGTTTCTGGGTTTCCTTTAATACAACAACATTCCTGTTTTAGATTATTTTTTTAAAACTGAAGATAAAATCTATTCTTTTTGTGGGTTATACAGAAGTTTACAGGAGTTACAGTTTAGAGAAAGAGAAAATGTGCTTACGTTTATGCTGGTGATCATATTGAATGTGATCTTTATTGGTTCATTAAGTCCTGAAACCTCCATGTCACGGACACTCAGACTGATGAGCCTATGATCATACAGGTCATCTAAACCTTTCCAAACAACCTGCAATAAAAACACTCAATTCATTGATTTGAAAGTTTTTCCAACACAGATATTAGATATTGTTTAATGATTATTTCTAAGCTGTCACTAATACACCAACAGAACTAGTACCGTAGTCTTTTTACAGTGCTCACTGTTAACCATTATTAACACAGTATTTCCAATATAATAAGTAAATACAGTACTATCAGACAGTATTGTCAGTAATTAAATAAATATAAAGCTTTCCCTTTTTGGTCCCACAGAGGGGAAATTTTGTCTGCGCTAATCCATTCCTAATGGAACAGTGGGCTGCACTAAGTGGTGCCCGGGGAGTAATCTGTGGCTAAGGGTCTTCCTCAGGGACCCCTGGTGGCAGTCTGCAGGGACCAAACCGGATACTTGCAGCCTTCTCAGAACCCAAGTGCACCGCTCTAACCACTAAGCCACAACTCCCACCAATATGTACAGGGGTTGGACAATGAAACTAAAACACCTCTCATTTTAGTGTGGGAGGTTTCATGGCTAAATTGGACCAGCCTGGTGGCCAATCTTCATTAATTGCACATTGAACCAATAAGAGCAGAGTGTGAAGGTCCAATTAGCAAGGTAAGAGCACAGTTTTGCTCAAAATATTGCAATGCATACAACATTATGGGTGACATACCAGAGTTCAAAAGATTGCTGGCGCATCTGTGACCAAGACAGCAAGTCTTTGTGATGTATCAAGAGCCACGGTATCCAGGGTAATGTCAGCATACCACCAAGAAGGACGAACCACATCCAACAGGATTAACTGTGGACGCAAGACGAAGCTGTCTGAAAGGGATGTTCGGGTGCTAACCCGGATTGTATCCAAAAAACATAAAACCACGGCTCCCCAAATCACGGCAGAATTAAATGTGCACCTCAACTCTCCTGTTTCCACCAAAACTGTCCGTCGGGAGCTCCACAGGGTCAATATCCACGGCCGAGCTGCTATAGCCAAACCTTTGGTCACTCGTGCCAATGCCAAACGTCGGTTTCAATGGTGCAAGGAGCACAAATCTTGGGCTGTGGACAGTTTGAAACATGTATTGTTCTCTGATGAGTCCACCTTTACTGTTTTCCCCACATCCGGGAGAGTTACGGTGTTGAGAAGCCCCAAAAAAGCGTACCACCCAGACTGTTGCATGCCCAGAGTGAAGCATGGGGGTGGATCAGTGATGGTTTGGGCTGCCATATCATGGCATTCCCTTGGCCCCATACTTGTGCTAGATGGGCGCGTCACTGCCAAGGACTACCGAACCATTCTGGAGGACCATGTGCATCCAATGGTTCAAACATTGTATCCTGAAGGAGGTGCCGTGTATCAGGATAACAATGCACCCATACAAACAGCAAGACTGGTGAAAGATTGGTTTGATGAACATGAAAGTGAAGTTGAACATCTCCCATGGCCTGCACAGTCACCAGATCTAAATATTATTGAGCCACTTTGGGGTGTTTTGGAGGAGCGAGTCAGGAAACATTTTCCTCCACCAGCATCACGTCGTGACCTGGCCACTATCCTGCAAGAAGAATGGCTCAAAATCCCTCTGACCACTGTGCAGGACTTGTATATGTCATTCCCAAGACGAATTGACGCTGTATTGGCCGCAAAAGGAGGCCCTACACCATACTAATAAATTATTGTGGTCTAAAACCAGGTGTTTCAGTTTCATTGTCCAACCCCTGTAAATTTAAATGTTATTAACATCGTACATAATGATATGTTTAGGGTATGGCAGATTGCGCTTGCCATACATTAAACCCTCTGCTCTTCAACAGAAACAAGCTACTTTTTTACCTGTCCACTGTGACCAGTCTTTGCTTATTTAAAGAGTGGTTTTAAAAGGGCCTCACAGAGCATTGTAGCATGTCTTATTTAACTATGCAGCTAACATCTAGATATTTCCTCAATATTAGTTGCAACTACTGATTGTTATTGTGACAGTCCCTGTTGCGGGTGCATCTTTTTCCCATCACACTTATTCCCTCCACTGAAATTTCTATAAATGTGTTTTGAAACAGCACCCTGAATAATGGGCTTCTTTGGCAAGGCTCTTTTGTGGTTTACCCTCCTTGCGGTCACTGCTAGTGACTTCTGGTTTCATTAATCAGCAAACTAATTACTTCAAGTTTTTCATATTTTATTCTCACGATATTCTGAGACACTGAATATTGGGTTTTAATTACCTGTTTAAATTACAAAAAAATAAAGATCTAAAATAGTTCAATATGTGTGTAATAAATCTAAACATGAGTTTTATTTTTTTTTAATAAGTAGAGAAAAATAAACCTTTCCAACTAAGGGCGTTTTTGGGGTCTTGAAACATTGGGGGCTTTAGCCCAGGCCCAAAATATTCCCATAAGGCAGGTGCCTCATTTATAGGTAAATAACATAAAACTGATATAGAAACGAAATAAAGCTTTCAAATTATTAAAAAGAAATCACAACTTTCAGAATCTGAACTACAAGAACTTACAAGCAAATGTAAGAAGAATTATTAAAAATGCAAAAAGAGAGTATTGGAGGAGTTTCTGTAATTCAGTAGGAAGGGAGACAGATATTTCTAAGGTGTGGGCAACAATTAAAAGGATGAATGGGATTAAAAGAGTGAGTGGATATCCCATATTAGATGATGGAGAAATAACAGCATTTACCGACAGAAAAGGCAAAAATGTTAGTAAATACTTTTGGTAAAATTCATAGCTCTGAAAATATTAGTGAAGAAGGAAAAAAAAGGAAGAGAAAAGACTATTTTAGAAAACAAGTATTTATTACAGCAAATAGAAGATACAAACGAACCGCTGATCACAAGAGGGATCATGCTGGTGAAGATTCTCAGTCATCCAGGTCATGGTCATTCCAAAAAAAGTAAAAAACAAGGCAACTGGACTTGTTATCCGTAGTAGAAGACGTTTCGCTTCCTCTCCAGGAAGCTTTCTCAATTCAAAAAGTCTGGAGTAATGTGGAGTAACCAGCTTTATAGACCAGTTCATTGTTATTGTTTTGATTCGGGTTTTTCGCGCATGCGCGCCGGACTGGTTGGCAAAAGACGAACACAATGGCGGACGCAAACAGAGAAACTGACGAGTTCTCCACGTATTTTTCTTCTTTCCACCCACTGGATCACAAACTTTCAGTCATAAGAACCTTACAACACCGGGCCGAGCATGTCCCTACTAAAACAGAAGGGAAGCACAAGGAACAGAAACACATCAGAGATGCTCTCCAAACCTGTGGGTACCCTAACTGGGCTTTTGTCAAATCAGCAAGAAAATCCAAAAGACCCGCTGCAGAACATAATGGTGAGAAGAATAAACGCAAAATCATCGTCATCCCATATGTTGCTGGAGTCTCTGAAAAACTCAAGAGGATTTTCTCCAAACACAAAATCCCAGTACATTTCAAACCAAACAGGACCCTCAGACAGAGGCTGGTGCATCCCAAGGACAAAACCCCCAAACCTAAGATGAGCGGAGTGGTGTATGCAGTTCAGTGCAGTGAGGAATGTTCTGATCTTTATATTGGAGAAACCAAACAACCTCTCCACAGACGCATGGCTCAACACAGGAGAGCTACCTCCTCAGATCAAGACTCTGCTGTCCACCTACACCTTAAGGACAAAGGACACTCTTTTGAGGACCAAAATGTTCATATTTTGGACAAAGAAGATAGATGGTTTGAAAGGGGTGTGAAGGAAGCCATCTACGTTAAGAGAGAAAAACCAACCTTAAACAGAGGAGGAGGCCTTAGGTTCCAACTCTCAAAAACTTACAATACAGCAATAGGATTAATTCCGGCCAATCTTCACCTTAACTCTCACCCTCATTCGGGTGATCAAAACATTGTTCCTTTAAGCCAGGCCAATAACAACCCTAACGACTCCTCGTTACAGAGGAGTGGACCAGTTTCGGTCCAATCTGATGGCTTAATGGCTTTAACGACCGCCCATTACTAAGGGGTGGACCTGTTTCGATTGAATTTGCATGTTATCTAAGCCATTACAAGGCCTTTGTTTGGCATTGGTATAAAGCTGGTTACTCCACATTACTCCAGACTTTTTGAATTGAAAAAGCTTCCTGGAGAGGAAGCGAAACGTCTTCTACTACGGATAACAAGTCCAGTTGCCTTGTTTTTTACTTTTTTGGAAAGAGGGATCATATTTCTCCAATTTTAGCTTCCCTTCATTGGCTTCCTGTTAAATCAAGAATAGAATTTAAAATTCTCCTTCTAACGTATAAAGCCCTTAATAATCAAGCTCCATTATATTTCAGCGGTCTGATTACTCCGTATGTTCCTAACAGAGCACTTCGCTCTCAGACTGCAGGTCTGCTGGTGGTTCCTAGAGTCTCTAAAAGTAGAATGGGAGGCAGATCCTTTAGCTATCAGGCTCCTCTCCTGTGGAACCAACTCCCAGTTTTGGTCCGTGAGGCAGACACCCTGTCTACTTTTAAGACTAATCTTAAAACCTTCCTTTTTGACAAAGCTTATAGTTAGAGTGGCTCATGTTACCCTGAGCTACCTCTATAGTTGTGCTGTGATAGGCTTAGGCTACTGGAGGACATCAGGGCCTATTTTTCTCACTCTACTGATTTCTACTGTTCTCCAGTCTACTGTTCTCCAGATTTACATTGTATTACATTGAAATGACTGTCGTCATTTCAGCTTTTAACTTTTTGTTCTCTCTTTTTCTTCATAGTAGGCACACCTGGTCTGACGTTCTGTTAACTGTGACGTCATCCAAGGAAGACGGCTCACCCGCTATTACCATCTAATGTAGAACAGATTACTGAATCAATGTGTGCTTCTGTGCTTTTTTGTCTGTCTTGTTGTGTCTCTGCTCTGTCCTCTGTAACCCCCAGTCGGTCGAGGCAGATGACCGTTCATACTGAGCCCGGTTCTGCTGGAGGTTTTTCCTTCCCGCTAATCGGTGGTTTTTCTTTCCACTGTCGCTTTATGCTTGCTCAGTACGAGGGATTGCTGCAAAGCCATGGACAATGCAGACGACTCGACCTGTAGCTTTACGCTTCTTCAGGAGTGAATGCTGCTTGTCGGGACTTTGAAGCAATCAACTGGTTTCCTTATATAGGAAATTTTTGACCAATCTGTATAATCTGACTGATTTTGACTTTGTAAAGTACCTCGAGATGACATGTTTCAGGAATTGGCGCTATATAAATAAAATTGAATTGAATTGAATTCAACATGTTGTTTACAATAACAGAACTGAACAGGGCTTTTAAAAAATATAAATTATCAGCTCCAGGAAAAGATCAAATTTATTATGTTATGATTAGTAATTTAAGTGAAACTTCTAAAAATATTTTATTAGAAATGTATAATAGGGTATGGGAAGATGGGGAATTGCCAAAGAGTTGGAAGGTAGGTCATTACTATTTACAAAGTAATGACACTAGTCCATGCATTTGTTACTTCAAGGCTGGACTATTGTAATTCTTTACTATCAGGAAGTCCACAAAATGCAGTTCGAAGTCTTCAGCTGATCCAAAATGCTGCGGCAAGAGTCCTGATGAAAATCAACAAGAGGGATCATATTTCTCCAATTTTAGCTTCCCTTCATTGGCTTCCTGTTAAATCAAGAATAGAATTTAAAATTCTTCTTCTAACGTATAAAGCCCTTAATAACCAAGCTCCATCATATATCAGAGCTCTGATTACCCCGTATGTTCCTAACAGAGCACTTCGCTCTCAGACTGCAGGTCTGCTGGTGGTTCCTAGAGTCTCTAAAAGTAGAATGGGAGGCAGATCCTTTAGCTATCAGGCTCCTCTCCTGTGGAACCAACTCCCAGTTTTGGTCCGTGAGGCAGACACCCTATCTATTTTTAAGACTAATCTTAAAACTTTCCTTTTTGACAAAGCTTATAGTTAGAGTGGCTCATGTTACCCTGAGCTATCTCTATAGTTGTGCTGTGATAGGCCTAGGCTGCTGGAGGACATCAGGGTCTAATTTTCTCACTCTACTGATTTCTACTGTTCTTCATTCTACGGTTCTCCAGTTTTGCATTGTATTACATGGAAATGACTGTCGTCATTTCAGCTTTTAACTTTTTGTTCTCTCTCTTTTTCTTCATAGTAGGTACACCTGGTCTGGCGTTCTGTTAACTTTGACATCATCCAGAGAAGACGGCTCACCCGTTACTACCATCTAATGTAGAACAGATTACTAGATCAATGTGTGCTTCTGTGCTTTTTGTCTCTCTTGTTGTGTCTCTGCTCTGTCTTCTGTAACCCCAGTCGGTCGAGGCAGATGACCGTTCATACTGAGCCCGGTTCTGCCGGAGGTTTTTTTTTCCCGTTAATGGGTGGTTTTTCTTCCCACTGTCGCTTCATGCTTGCTCAGTATGAGGGATTGCAGCAAAGCCATGTACAATGCAGACGACTCTCCCTGTGGCTCTACGGTTCCCCAGGAGTGAATGCTGCTTGTCGGGACTTTGATGCAATCAACTGGTTTCCTTATATAGGACATTTTGACCAATCTGTATAATCTGACCCAATCTGTATAATATGATTGAACTTGATTTTGTAAAGTGCCTTGAGATGACATGTTTCATGATTTGGCGCTATATAAATAAAATTGAATTGAATTGAATTGAAGGAAGCCGTGATTGTTCCAATTAGAAAACCAGGGAAAAATGAGACAAAACCAGGAAATTATCGGCCGATAGCTTTAACATCCAATTTATGTAAAATAATGGAGAGAATGATAAATGAAAGATTAATATATTATATGGAGAGCAAGGCACTTATATCGTCTTATCAGAGTGGTTTCAGGAGAGGTAGGGGTACAATGGATCCAGTTTTATGCTTAGAGCATGAAATCAGAAAGGCACAGGTGAATAAAGAGAGTGTTGTGGCATTATTTTTTGATATTGAGAGAGCATATGATATGATGTGGAGGGAAGGGTTATTAATTAAAATTAGAAGAATGGGTATAAATGGTCATATGTTTAAATGGATTAAAAATGTTCTAGAAAAAAGACAAATACAAGTGAGGATAGGGAAGGATTATTCTGAGAGTTTGAAAATAGAAAACGGGACACCACAGGGAAGTATAGTAAGTCCGTTATTATTTTCAGTGATAGTTAATGATATGTTTAAAGAAATAGAGGGTGGAATGGGATTCTCATTATTTGCAGATGATGGAGCAATGTGGAAAAGAGGAAGAAATTTAGAATTTATTGTAAAGAAACGCCAGGGAGCAATTGCAGTTGTAGAAAAATGGTCATATAAATGGGGTTTTAAATTTTCTGTAGAGAAAACTAAAATAATGTTTTTTACAAGGAAAAGAGTTGATGGAAAAGCTAAATTAAAATTATATGGTCAGGATTTGGAAAGAGTTAAACAATTTAAATTTCTTGGGATGTGGTTTGATGAAAGAATGACATGGGGTGTGCACATTAAGAAAATAATCGATAAATGTAGAAAGGTACTAAATATAATGAGGTGTTTAGTTGGAACAGAGTGGGGAGCTGATAGAAAATCATTAAAAGCAATTTATACTGGGTTAATCAGGTCAGTACTTGACTATGGATGTATAGTCTATAACTCAGCAGCAGATACAAACCTCCATAAGTTAAATATTATTCAGCATCAGGCTTTAAGAATATGTACTGGAGCTTTTAAAACATCTTCAACAGCAGCATTACAGGTTGAAATGGGAGAAATGCCTCTTAAAGTTAGAAGGGATCAATTATCATTAAACTACTGGTCAAATTTATAGGGGCAAAGGAAGGATCATCCAACATTAGAGGTGCTTAAACCTGGATGGGAAAAGGAAAAGAAAAAAATAAAGAGCTTTGGATGGGTAATAAAAAATAAAGTTAATGAAATTAATTTAAATCAGTTAGATATATGTCAGACAGTTCCGTTAACAACAATACCACCTTGGATACTTCCTGATGTTAAAGTTGATCTTTCATTATTAGAAAAGAAGGAAAAAGATAAATATATTATGAATAAATATATAGTACAAGAACACTTAAATAAATATTATAATTATATACAAATATATACAGATGCATAAAAAAACACAGCTAATAGGGTAGGGATAGCATTTATCATACCACAGTTTCATATTAAGGTAGGAAAAAGGATTAGTGATGGAGTTTTAGTGTATACAGGAGAAATGCTAGCTTTGCTTTTAGCAGTTCAATGGGTGGAAGAGGTAAGACCATTAAAATCTATCATTTGCTCAGATTCTAGTTCATCATTAGTCAGTTTGCAAAATAACCAGTCAGACAGTAGACCAGATATATTAATTGAAATACAACAAACGCTTTACAGAATAAATATGATGGGGTTAGTAGTAAATTTTGTTTGGGTTCCGGCACATAACGAGATTAAAGGAAATGAAATGGCAGACAGGATGGCTAAGGAGAGTACCAATAAGGTAAGGGTAGATAATGTTAGTTTTGGTATAACAGAAATAAAGGGTATAATTAAACAAAAAGCCAAAGATAGGTGGCAAAAGTTATGGGATGAAGAAAAGAAAGGAAGGTGGCTTTATAAAATACAAAAGAGAATTGGACAAATGAGAATAACAGAAAGGAACAGGAGAGAAGAGATAATTATTTCACGGCTTAGAATGGGACACACTGGATTGAATAGATCATTATTTTTGATAGGGAAACATCAGACAGGGAAATGTGACTGTGGGGAAGATGAGACTGTGGAACACGTCATTTTGAATTGTAATAAATATTGGATTCAGAGAAACAGGTTGACAAGTAAACTTAGTAACATGAAAATGAAACTTGATATTGTTGATTTATTGCAAAAGGAATCAGGAAGCAGAGGATACCAGGTCATATTTGAGTTTTTGAAACAGAGTAGGTTGTATAATAGGATATAGGTTTTTTTATTTTTTTTTGTCATGCGGTCCACACTCCAGTTGGTGGCGGTAATGCTCACCTAAACGTTTTTTGCCAACCGCCAATAAAAATCAAGAAGAAGAAGAAGTCATGCCCTGCTTGGTTTGGCCTCCAGATGGAATCTGGTGGGAGCAGGCAGCAGCGCTTGTGCACTACTACATGTTGTGGTCGCTACACATGGGTTCTTCTAAATAAATGTTTTTTGACCTAGATCTGCTTGTCTGCCTCCCGTTCTTGTCATAGCCTCTGAGCTGGGCATGACAAGTGAGGGCTCGTCAGTTTGGACCCGTTTGGTGTGGCATTCTGATTTGTTTTGTTGGGGAGCGTTGACGAGCATTGTGGTTTGGTGAGTGTGGTAGCCATTCTGTATCTGATTTGGAGTCTGTGTTTAGATAGCAGCTTCTGAGTCGTCGGCCCCAGCCAGTCTTGGTGAGTAGCGGTGGTTCTGTCCCTGTTAGGCGTAGGGTGCTACCGGTACGGTAAACTTTAGCTTTCCGTTGTTTGTTTTTGTGTGGGTAGTGGTTTCTGGCATGGCTGCTGTTGAAGATTTTTTGGGGGATCTGTCTGAGGAGGGGTTGGAACGCTGCACACGTGAACAGCTGTTAAAAATCGCCGATCATTTCAAACTAGAGGTCGGTGATAAGCGCTCCAAGGAGAGTATTAAAGCAATCATCAAGGCTAATTTGACTGATTCTGGTGTGATTAAGCCAGTTCAGTTGCAGGCTGCCGGTTCATTGTTAGGAACCGATGTCTTTGGTGGTTTGACTTTTGAACAAAAAAGGGAATTACTCTTGTTACAAGCTGGAATAGAACAGAAAAGGCTGGAGGTGAAGAAACTGGAGGTGGAAGAGCAAAGTTTGAGTTCAGCAGGTGCAGGCTATGCCTCTTTGGATATCTCCGGTAGGACTACTTCTAGCTCCTTTGATGTTGCCAATAACCTGCGTTTGGTTCCTCAGTTTTCAGAATGGGATCCTGACACATTTTTCTCCCTGTTCGAGCACGTTGCCGAAAGTAGGGGTTGGTCTGATTCAGATCGCACGCTGTTATTACAGTGTGTTTTGACAGGCAAGGCTCAAGAGGCGTACTCTGCTCTTACAGTGGATCAAAGCAAGGTTTATGCCACTGTGAAGCAGGCTGTTTTAACTGCATACGAGTTAGTACCAGAGGCTTAGAGACAGAGGTTTCAGATGTGGGAGAAGATTGGGAAACAATCCCATGTTGAGTTTGCCAGGGAGCTAGGGATTCATTTTAAAAGGTGGTGTGCTTCCCTGAAAGTTAGTACTTTTGTTGACCTCTGTAACCTGGTTGTGTTGGAGCAGTTTAAGAACTCTGTTCCTCGACACCTCGCTGTGTATATCAGTGAGCATAATGTGACGACAGCTGCTGAGGCTGCTGTGCTAGCAGATCAGTATGTGCTCACCCACAGGGGTGGTCGTGAGTGTCATGCTCGTAGTGATTTTGGTTACAGGGGAGAGGATCGCTATTATGTGGAAGGTGGCGGTTCTGAGTTGGACAGTAGGTTGGAACGGGTTGCAAGTGGTTATGCACGTTATGATCCCACTGACCTATGCCATTATTGCAAAGCCAAAGGTCATTGGAAACGTGAATGTCCTAAACGAGCAGCCCATGTTAAACCCGTTGCTTTTGCTGTCCCTGTAAAAAAACATGCTGGTCTTGCCTCTTCTGAGTGGGTGGAAGTAGGAAGTTGTGGTTTAGATCATGTGAATTTCTCCGCTTTTGTTTCAGACGGTCATGTGTCCCTGGTGGGGAGTGATATTTCCATGCCTGTGAAGATTTTGAGGGATACTGGAGCATTTCATTCATATATTGTTAGCTCTGTATTGCCCTTTTTTGAAAAATCCAGCACGGGAGACCATGTTTTGATGCGGGGAATGGGGCTAATGGTACTACCAGTTCCACTGCATAAACTATCATTGAACTGTGGGTTGGTTCAGGGAGAGGTTGTCATGGGGGTGCGCCCTGCTCTTCCTCTGGAGGGGGTGGACATTATTCTTGGTAACGATCTTGCTGGAAGCCGGGTGTGGGCTGATTGTCCACCACCTTCACCTATAGTGACATCTTCACCTGTTTCCAGAGAGCCAGATGAGAGGGCCCGGTGTTTTCCTGGAATTTTTACAGCCTGTGCGGTGACACGAGCTATGTGCCGTGCTGAGCCGGAGTTGGTTTCTGCCCCTGAGGGTGGGGTAGCAGGAGAAAGTGGTATGGATATCCCTGACTCTCTTTTATCTGTTTCCCACAGTGACCTGATAGCGGAGCAGAGAGGGGATCCTTCTCTTCGACACCTGTTTGACCAGGTTGTCACTGATGTGGAGAGTGTTGCAAGTGGGTACGTGCTGAAGGATGGAACGTTGGTGCGGAAATGGTTGGCACATGGAGAATATTATATGGGTGATCCACTCTGGCAGGTTGTGGTCCCGGCTAAGTTTCGCACTGAGGTGTTGGTAACCTCCCATGATCGGTTGGGTTATCTGGGGGTCCGGAAGACGTATAACTATATTTTGCGTTACTTTTTCTTGCCCCGGTTAAAAAGGGATGTGTCTGAATATATCAGAACCTGTCATACCTGTCAGATAGCAGGAAAGCCTAACCAGAGTATTAAACCGGTTCCTTTGTATCCCATTCCCGCAATTATGCAACCATTTGAACATCTCATTATTGATTGTGTCGGTCCTTTGCCCCGTTCTAAGGCTGGGAGTAACTACTTGCTGACAATAATGTGTAAGACTACAAGATATCCGGCTGCTTATCCACTTCGTACCATTACTGCTAGGTCTGTGGTGAAGGCTCTGACTCAGTTTATTTCTATCTTTGGCATTCCAAAGGTGATCCAATCTGATCAAGGTTCAAACTTTTCTTCTCACTTGTTTGCTCAGGTCTTGAAAGCGTTGCATGTAAAACATAACCAGGCTTCTGCATATCATGCTCAGAGTCAAGGTGTTCTTGAGCGATTTCACCAGACCTTGAAATCCTTGCTGCGTAGCTATTGTGTGGAGCTAAACCAGGACTGGGAGGATGGCCTACCGTGACTTTTGTTGGCTGCTCGGGAGGTGGTGCAGGAGAGCATTGGATTTAGTCCAAATGAGCTTGTTTTTGGACATGCGGTGCGTGGACCGCTTAAGTTATTGCATGATGCAGTGGGGCAGTCACAACCCCCAAGCAATTTACTTGACTATGTCAATGGCTTCAGGCATCGGTTGTATATGGGGGGAGAGATGGCTAGAGAGAAGCTAACCTCTTCCCAGGAAAAAATGAAGCGTCTTTATGACCGTAAGGTGGAGCAACGGTGTTTTAGTCCTGGTGATCAGGTACTTGCCTTATTACCAACTGTTAGTTCTCCCTATCAAGCTAAATTTACAGGCCCATTCACTGTCCTAACCCAGTTGTCAGATCAAAATTTTCTGTTGTCAACCCCTGGGCGTAGGAAATCATCACAGCTTTGTCATGTAAACTTATTAAAACCTTATTATACTCGGGAGATGCAGATTTCGGACCCACTAGATGAGGAGAAGCAGACTAAAAAAGCTGTTTCGGTAGCTACTGCGGTGGGTGGTTTGGTTTTTTTGTCTGTGCTGGAAAATGATGGAGTAGTTGCATGTAATGAGGGTTCATTGACTGGTAGGCTGGAAAATTCTGATACTCTGAAGAATCTGGACTCTGTGTTTGGACATTTGCCTCAGGAGGGAGGCGCAGAGTTGACTACTCTGATTAATAAGTATCCCTGTTTGTTTGGTGATGTGCCAAGTCAAACACACCTGATTGAACACGATATTGATGTAGGTGAGGTGCAGCCAATCCGGCAGTGTTTCTATCGGATATCTGAAGAAAAGCGGAAAGTGATGGACAGGGAGATTCAGTACATGTTGGACATTGGTATTGCCAAACCCTCTGCATCTAGTTGGGCATCGCCTTGTTTATTGGTGGAGAAGTCTGACAAAAGTTTCAGGTTTTGTACAGACTATCGCAAAGTAAACATGGTTACAAAACCAGATGCTTACCCTTTGCCACGAATGGAAGATTGTGTTGATCAGGTTGGGTCAGCTCGGTTCGTGAGCAAGTTTGATTTGTTGAAGGGTTATTGGCAAGTTCCACTGTCTGAGAGGGCCAGGGAGATTTCTGCCTTTATAACTCCCTTTGGTTTGTTCTCCTATTCTGTTATGAGTTTTGGACTACGAAATGCACCGGCCAAATTTCAGCGCTTGATGAACATGGTTGTGGCTGGGTTGGAGGGTTGTGCTGTATATCTGGATGATGTTGTGGTCTTTAGTAATACATGGAAAGAACATAAACTGTTTGACAGATTAACTGAAGCACACCTGACCTTAAATTTGGCCAAGTGCGAGTTTGCTAAGGCCACTGTTACCTATTTGGGTAAAGTGGTAGGGCAAGGGAGCGTGCGGCCGGTAGAGGCTAAAGTGTCTGCAGTTGCGCATTATCCTATACTGGCAACAAAAAAAGAACTTCAGCGGTTTCTTGGCCTTGTGGGATACTACTGCAGTTTTTGTAAAAATTTCTCTACTGTGGTTGCTGCTTTGACAGATTTGCTGAAGGAGAAGGTGAAATACATCTGGTGACCTTCCTGTCAGAAGGCTTTTGATGAAATCAAATCTCTTCTCTGTTCTTCTCCTGTTCTTTCAGCTCCACGCATGGATTTTCCTTTTGCCCTGCATGTGGATGCTAGTGATGTAGGTGCAGGTGCCGTGTTATTTCAGAGTGATGAAGGTGGGGTTGATCGACCTGTGAGTTTCTACTCCAAACAATTTAACCAATTTCAGCTGAACTACTCGGTTATTGAAAAAGAAACACTTGCACTTATCTGGGTTTTACAGCATTTTGAGGTATACTTGGATTCTGGCAGTGTTCCTCTGGTGGTCTTCACAGATCATAATCCTCTAACATTTTTGCATTCATTGCAGTGCCCAAATCGCAGATTGATGCGTTGGGTGTTGTTTTTGCAGTCCTATTGTCTGGATATTCGCCACATTAAGGGCTCAGATAATGTTGTTGCTGACGCTTTATCCAGAGCACGTGTTCCTAGCTTCTAAGTTATTGCAGTAATTGTAGTAGGTAATGGAGTTTTGGTGAGAACTCCATTTTTTATGGGTGGGGGTGTGACGACCCCGTCAGTCCACTAGGGGTCTCTGCTTTTTCCTTTCTTTCTTTTTCCTTTCAGGAAGTAGTCGGATGGCTGGGCTGCCTGATTGAGCACACCTGGATGCTGTTAAAAGGCTGGTTTCAAGCCAGTCACGCCCTGCTTGGTTTGGCCTCCAGATGGAATCTGGTGGGAGCAGGCAGCAGCGCTTGTGCACTACTACATGTTGTGGTCGCTACACATGGGTTCTTCTAAATAAATGTTTTTTGGCCTAGATCTGCTCGTCTGCCTCCCGTTCTTGTCATAGCCTCTGAGCTGGGCGTGACAATTATTTCATAAAATCGTGTCACATGTGAAACTTTAGGAACAGACTTTTTGGGGGAGTATTAAAGAGGTAAAATTACTAATATGAGAAAAAAAGACCTAGGACAATAAAGTAAAAAACAAACAAATAAAAAAACATAAGTGGTAATGTTATGAGAAAGACGTCATATTATGAGAATTAAGAGGGAACATTTCCAGAATAGTCACAGTTTGCAGAATTATTTCACTCCTGGAGTAATAGGGTCAGGTTAGTTATTTTAATTATTTTTATTCTTTACGAGAATAAATTCAGGAGAATGAAGCTAAACGGATACAAAAATAAACTTGTAATATTACACAAATAAAAATATTACGAATACAAAGTATATTCTGAGATTAAAGTCCCTCTGATACTGTTTAAGTGATTAACTGCAGATTTGCCACATTTAACCTGGCGGACGCTCTGACGCATCGCAGCATAGGCAGAACCCGCCCAACGACGCGTCTACGTATATGATGTCTATGTATTAAAGCGCTTGGACACAGAGCTCTGTGAACGGCCAGCCCCTTTAGCAATGACTTTTTTTTCTCCTTCGTTAAGCAAGGTATCAGTGCTCGTATTTTGGACAACTGTCAAGTCAGCAGTCTTGCCCTTGATTGTGTAGCCTACAGGACTAGACTGAGAGAACATTTAAAGGCCTTTGCAGGTGTTTTGAGTTAATTTAGCTGATAAGAATGTGGCACCAGGTGTCTTTAATATTGGACCTTTTCACATTAGTTAATTAATTATTATATAATAATAAAAAAATAAACACTTGAAATATATCAGCTATGTGTAGCAAATTAAATTCACTTTTTAAATCGAATTACTGAAAAAAAATCTACTTTTTCATGATATTCTAATTATATAACCCGCACCTGCATTTAGCTGCTTTAGGAATGAATGCTTTTATATTTACTGATCCAAGGACCTTGACGCTAATCCAACTATAAGATCCCAGAAAGCTACGGTTTTCAGTCGTAGCGAGAGCTTCTAACTCTAACAGTAGCTCTTGCAGGATGAATAAGTAATTAGCTGTAACTTGAAACAAGCTTATTCTGAGTCAGTATTCAGGTTTTACCTCTAACTTCAGCATGGTTTATGATACTTTCGCCTGTTTCTGTGCACCAAACGCACCAGGGTTTCTGCTGGTGTAGTTAAATGAGCCATGTCCCCTGGGGAAAACCTGTTTGAGTAATGAATGAGTCTGTCTGACAGCCATGGACTGCCACTCTGTCCCTGCCAGTGGTGCATATAGTTGCTGGTGTCATGGTTCCACTCGAGTGCAAATTACCATCTTCCCATTCTTATTTTTCTATTGACCCATTGTCAGGTTATGGTGGAGCAGGTGGTGATTATATGGAATACAAAAAAAAACAAAACAATTCTAGTTGTTTTTGAAATAAACATTAAATATGATGTAATTTTGGAGCAGCACAAAACATTGTTTCTTTGTTTCTTTAATCTTGATTTAGCTTAGTAGTTAGGTCTCACTAGCCTCGTAGAGAAAATTTCTTGACTGAAATATATTAATTCAGCTAAACAACAAATTTTCTCTTGAGCATTCATTCCTGTTAATAAATTATTTTCTTTTTAAGAGAAGTTAGCACTCATTTATTCCATATGTGTGCAGAGTTTGCTGTTAGAAGAATGCTAGTGGCACACTTTCAACTACTGTCCTAATATCAAAGTCAATTGGGCGGATATTCACCGGACAATGTCATAACCGAGAGTTATTTGATAAACCTTAAAAACACACAATTGCACAACACTTGTGATTCTTTACAAAATATTATATGGCCTTACTATACAAAGGAACTACTTTATACTGCTTAAAAAAATGACTGTTTGGCAAGTGTAAATGTTTCATATAAAACTTAGGATTTATTTATATCCAAGCCAACTTCAGTGAATATATCCATGAGCTCTAAAATAAGTTTGACCTTTACTGCACAACCTCTGGCAACCAACAACTGTAATAAATAAATAGAAATGTAAAAACTGCTCAACTTTAGTTTGCTTGTGTTTTGTTAGTCTTAGGAAATGTGCAGTTTTTTACTAGTGTAAGGACGGTTTTCTCTCTTACCTCATCCGGAAGCTTAATCATCAAGTACACAACTGTATTATCTGGTCCAAGTTTCACCTCTTTTGGCAGCTGAACTCTCACTTTGCTGCTGGGCACATTCTTACCCGTAGAGTCCTGCATTTATGCAGAACATAGAAATTGTGAGAACTTCAAGTACCTCCAATAACTAAAAGTAGGTGAACAAGTTTATAATTTATATACATCGTAAAGACAACACATGATTAAATTGCTATGTACTTGCTAGAAAGATGAATCCGATGAGGTTGCACCCCCACTCACCTAACACACACACACACACACACAAATTATTATACCTACTGCAGACTGAGGACAGAGTAAACGCACTCACTAACTGATGATTCATGATACTTGCATACAAATATTTCAACTTATAATGGCAAAATCTACAGAATCTCCAAGTGTTTTATCTTCTTTGAGTTATTTGAATTTGTATTTTTTCTATTGGGTCTCCATGATGACACAGATTATTGTTATAATGCCAAATGAATCCTACCAACTGTGGCCAATCAACATCCCTAGGGAACATTTAAGATGTCTTTATCTTGTCAAGATAACAGACATTCTAGAACCATCAGCTTTACCCTATAAAAATGCTCAGTATACATTTTCAAGTGTCTTAACAAAAGATCGAAATGTATAATTTTGGTCCTGTGTTAAGATACAATGTGAAAAAAATTGACAGTTTTGCATAAAACTAGACTCTAAATGCCAATAATTTATAATAAAAGTTTTACCAAACATCTCACTGTACATGGTACAGCAGAGCTCTCTTTGTTTGCTCATTAAAAGCAATCTAAAAATCAAGAGTTTGAGAATTTTTCAAATGTCTAATCTATGTTATCTGAGAGGAAATGTTACATTTGGCAAACTTTAACAAACACAATGTGAGTATATTTGTGGAGGAGAGCAGAGGGAAGTTGGTCTTTAAATAACCAATGAGATGTTTATTTACAGTCATGTTTAACTGTCAGATCAAGACCTTTCAGAACACAGCAATACGAGTAAAAAAGGTTTCAAGGACATTTCTTTAAATTAAATATTCTCTCTGAGGGCTACAATAAAACATTTTGACTTGTTGTGTACGTTCAAGAGTTTTATAAAGGTTGTTGTGTGACGCTTCTGTGTTTTTTAAAATAAACCATCTACTAATCCAAATGAGACATGTGGGTAAAAACTGCCACAGAGAATGCAGAACTGGTAAACGTTTGGTGTGCTAAACATTTCACTCAATAAATTCATTTAATATTTGAAAGACAAATATATTATTTGAAATAATTGATGTCAGCTCAATATACAACCAAATCCCTCAGACAAAAACAGATTCACAAGACGTGCCTTACCTGAGTGTCATTGACATACATATCAAGACCCTTGCTGCCAGAATTGTGAGGCTTATGTAGGACAGCCATGCAACTGTTGGACTGGATAAATGTTGTTTGGGTTACTTCTGTTTTCACCAAAACTTTCTCCATCGTCCTAATTGCTCTTGTTGAAAAAATAATATTTACCTTACAGCACAACTGATAAAGCGGACCACGGCATTTTTGTTATCTGATAGAGAATGGATGCTTACTGGAGTTTGTCACATGACAGTTGGTTGCTCAGGCAGTGACTTACATGGTCCATGCAGCATTTGGCCTGTAGACTGTCTGTAGAGGTAATAATGATCTGTACCATTTATTAAACTAAAAATAATACAGAAGAAAACAATCTATTGGAGAGAGACAGACAGAGAGAATTCTTACTTGAGGATGTTTTATTACACAACCTTGGATTTTGGGGACAGTTCCCAGAATTCCCAGAACTTCCAGAATTTCCAGAATTCCCAGAACTTCCAGAATTTTCAGAATTCCCAGAATTTCCATTTTTACCTTCGCAGCCTCCCGTGTAAAAGAACACAAAACAGAATACTCCATACCAAGAGATCCAGCACTTCAACCTGTGAGATGAACATAAATTATATAAAATTAAAAAAAACTGTACCGGTTTCACAAACACCAATCTCCTACAGCTTCCAATTAGAGCATTACTAAGAGCACAGTTCCACCAAAAATATAAACACTTAAATCCAAACGTCTCAGCTTGAAATGCATTTTGAGATGTTTAAAGTAAACAAAAAGAACAAATTAATAATAACATATTGCTGGCAGGTTGTAATAGGTGTGTTTTTTGATATCTCATACTGTATCCTGAAATAGGATAAAGTGTGAAATATGTATTGTTTTTCCTCTCCCTCTCCAAATGTGGCTCCTATCTTTCCACAGACTTAAAGGCAGCGCCCTATGGTAACCGCATCAGGCGGGGTCCTCGGCAGCAAGGCCTCAGTCAACGAAATGTTTGTGATGTATGTGATGGATGGTTGTACTGGAACTGTAATTTCCCTCTGGGATTATTAATGTATTTCTGACTCTGATTCTGAACACACACGTAACTGTTGTTTTCATATCTGTTTGGTAAGAATCCATATTTTCTTCTTTGAAAGAAGAACTGCGAGAAATCCCTTGACTAACTTACCTTCCTGTGGGTTCTCATGATGTGTGCTGCTTATGTTTTAATTTGATACCGTGATTGGCTAAAACTAACCTTTGGTAGGTGGGTACTAGATGTCACTTTGCCCAATCAGCTCGGAAAGTTCTACTGAATGTCCCACCTTTCCCCAAACGGATTCAATGGGAGTAGTTCCAGATTGATCGTAGAGTGCTACACATTATCAATCTGGCTGACTAGGTTAAGAGATTGTTTGTGCTCCAGTTTTTTCATGAGTCGGTCCAGCTTTCCCAACATCCCTGTTGATGACTGCTCCATCCACTGCAGATGCTGAAGCCTCCTTTCATGGATCTACTGAGCTGTAGCCTGTCCCCTCTGGCTTCTGCTAGCTTTTTCATCCACCTATCGTAGATGATGCAAGATGTCTTTCATCTGCCTTCTTTTTTCAAAAACACAAACAGTTGTTTACTGCACTGTACCATCAACTGGCTCAGGATGATCTTGTAATAATTTGCACTGCACATACATGCTCTCCCCTTTGGCATTTCCAGGGAGAAACTTTGAACTTTGTGACAAACTGGTTGCTTCTTTAATTCAACAGATTCAATGCTAAAGAAAGGCATAACCAGGTTTTCCTGCCTTTACATTCAGGTGAATCTGGCGAACCGTCTCCAACTCATCCACCCAGACTGGTTCACAGATAACACCTAGCGCTGAGTAATATTTCTTCTTCCCATTTTAGCTGAACTCAACATGACAATTTCCCCTTATAGAATGTAATCATATAGGATTTCATTACAAAAGGAAACTTCTCAAAAGTGTTACATATTGCTTCTTTAGTGCCAGGGTCACATGATTTACTACCCTCTCCTCTCTCCTCCATTGGGAGATTTGTGATGCATAAGTGAACAAATGACCCAACAAAGAACATGTTTTATTCACAATGCTAACCTTTTCTACAACTATGGAACTCTCTGTTACTCTCAGCTAACTTAAAGTCCTCCTCATCACATTATTTACTATTTTTATCTGTCTGCAATACTAGGTAACCCCCATTTGGTTCCACTTTATCCAGAAGCTTCCTCTGGAATTAGTTTCTTCCCCTTCTGTTATGTTATGATCATGACACGCTGGACCGACTCGTGAAAAAAAAAAACTGGAGAACTAACAATCTCTTAACCTGGCCAGCCAGATTGATAATGAGTGGTAGAAACCTTTCAGTGGGGACCTTTTACACTGTCAGAAAGATTATTAAACTCTAAATATTGGAACATGGAGTGATTCTGCCATCCTGTAAAGAAGATATAACAACAAAGATTAAGGATTTAGAGATGCCTTCACTATGAACCTATATCAATACTAAATGTTTATTGCAAGATACACACATCCATATTAGCAAAAACATTTGTGCAATTAACTGAGAATATTATTGACCAAACAGGATTTATTAGGGGTTGCATGCACACGTCATGGCTTCTTTTGATCACCAACATTATTTGCAATTTATAAAGAGCCATTGCCATATCACCTGAGATAAAGTGAGAATGTTTAGGGTATAAATATAAATCAAAAATCCCATGTAATAGGAATATTTGTAGATGATGTTATTTGCTCTCTAGAATATCTAGAAAACTGATTAATCACCTAAAAAATGTTGGCTTTTCCCGCTGATATAAACTAAATGTGACAAAAACACAGATTTTGATGTTCAATCATACACTATCTGAAACTTTAAATAAAAATTTGTTGAATTGGAATTTCATTGCCATGTTATATCTAAGGATAATGTTAACAAAAAAAATAGAAAATCTATACAAGGCTAATTGTATTAGGGTGAACCAAGAGATCGGGGGGGGGGGGGGGGGGTATTGGAAGATTAAAAGCTTTGACCCTAGACTTTAGCTCTAGAATTAAAGCCATTAAAATGAACATTACCAACAATATCTTTTTCAGGCCTTACCTTTATAAAGTCCAGACAAGTTGAAAAACACAGAAACCAGATTGCCGTATTTTGTGGACTATAAGGCGCACTTCCATCCATCCATCCATCCTTCAATTTTTAACACGTCTATCCCTTGTGGGGTTGTGAGGGGTGCTGGTACCTATCTCCAGCTGTCAATGGGCGAGAGGTGGGGTACACCCTGAACAGGTTGCCAGTCTATAGCAGGTAAGGCACACTGAAAATCCTTAGATTTTCTCAAAAATTGATGGTGCGCCTTATATATATGATTAAAGTTGTGTTTACTGACCGATGTTATGCGGTAAAATGCGCTAAAAAAATCTGTTAAAATGTGTAAGTATGCCTTTCATAACCGACAAAGCAGCTCCGCTCAATGGATATTCGGAGCATTACGGTACACTGTGCCACTACCTGATCGGACCCCTGAGCTGTCTACAAGACTGCCTGACTGTAATGTCTAAACTAGAAGTGCATTCATGTAAAAACCCCCACATACTCGAGTGTAGTTCACTCCCATGGAGGTCCATGCATACTCAGGTACGTGTCACCCTATAAACTTCTCAGAGGCAAGAAATCTTTACATCGAACTGTTTTATGTAACACCGAGCTTGATACACTGAGCTGCTCCAAGCAGGCGATTGCAAGGACACGTGGCATCACAGTCCCTCTCTGTTCTCACTGACATGTGTGCAGTGGGAGTCTGCTGGAAAAGAAACGTCTCTAGGTGCTCAGCTAGCTAATCACACATTTTACCATTCGTTTTGCCGCTTCGTCCCACAGGCAGAAAGTGTGGGAATTGTAGGAAGGGTAAAATGTCCGGAGAGTCAGCGCGGAGTCCACGCAGCTCACAGTATGCGCACAGTACGCCCAAGTATGTGGGAGCCTTTAGGCAGCCCACACCCAGAATACGCGCTAGCAACAATAAACCTAGTAAGTTAATTCATAATAAAAGTTATGTTTATTTTGGCCTTGTGTTAGAAACAGGGCAGTGTAGTCCAACTACTCTGTCCTCCCAACAGAGACGGATAGCTCTCCCTCTCTGGAGAGAGCTGTGTACGAGGAGAGGTGAGTGATATTGCACATTTGGCAAGAATATTTGGTGCACCATATGGTCTGAAATATACGGTAGATTAAAATTTGTATGGGATGGTAAAATATCCAGATTATAAATTGACAAATTACAATTAGAAAAAAGGAGGCATGGCATTACCTGATTTTAGAGCATATTATCATACAGCTCAAATGGCTTCCATAATAGTATGTGAGTACTAAACAATATGAAGGAAAATGGAAAAATATAGAACTATAAGTGCATAGGAGGGAATTGTGGCATATCATTGGCGTTATAGAAACTACTTAGACTACTTTTTAATTCGCTTCTCATAAAAAAATTGATATATTATACATTCATATTCAATAAATTACAATATCAATTTCTAAGAGTCTTATTTTTCAGATTAGAAGTACCTTTAAAAAAATATTGCCTTTCTGCCTGTACATACTTTTTTATCAAGCCTCTATTTCTGCATGAACATTTTTGCTTTTTTATTGGTCTGATGCAAAATTCTAATCTTATAATATTAATCTTATAATCTTAAAACATAATGTGTTTTTATTAGCTGGGTGAAAAATATTAATAATACAAATAATAATACATAATATTTGAAGGAGGCTTTCTCTGCACTCATGGACACCGTACAATAATTCGCAAAAGAGATAAAATCACTTAAAAAGGCAGCACAATATCAGATGGATCAGAAATTAATAGCCTCTTAGAAATATATATTCTAATTTATTGAATATGACTAAGTATTCCAACATGAATATGATACACATCACATTTGGCAACAGAATAAATAAATCCAACATTACCAACATGTATTTATTCAGGATATTTGTTGTAAAAGAGCTTCACAATAGCTTACTTTTTAGGTTATCTCAGTTATATCATCATTATATTCAGCTAAACTGAGGAGTTTAGAATTAAAGATGATGCCAACCTACCTCTGCATGCTGTAGAATTCTGGATGATTTTCTTTAAAAAAATTACAGAGCAAACCTGATGTGACAACACAAAGAAAAACAGTGCAGAGAGCAGGTAAAACTTATCAGCTCTGTAGGAAGTTAGTTGAAAACATGCACTTTAAATCATTTTCATTTTGAGGAAAGAGGAAGCAGACAGACAGATAATCATCTGTGACCTCTGCTCTTTTTTTTCATGTCAAATATATATATAAACGGTTGCAGTTACAACTCAAACGTCGTAATAACGCTTCTAAATCTGAGTCTGACGCACAATTTCACGCCGCAAAATACAAACACGAAGCAGTTTGATTTTTGTCCGATGACGAGCGAGCGAGCGAGAGAGAGAGAACTGGTGGAGCAGCACAGAGTAACAATAAGTCTAGCGCTCCATAAAGATGTTATTAATCAGAGAAATCTTTCTGATTGTTTCACAGCGGTTACCATCAGCGGGTAAACACGCCAACGGCAACACACCTCGGCTCCCCCAGCCTGTTTCTGTCTGAATATGCACCAAAACTGCCTCTTTAAAATGAACTGCACGGTGCAGTCTGCGCCTTTCTGAATCGCCATGAGAAGTATTACACATCTATGCGTGAGCATAATCAAAAAATTCCCCCAGGAGCAGCGTTTTATTTTTTCCAGGACCCGCGGTAACGACAGCGGTGTGCGTGTCATGCGCGTCAGAGCTTGTCACCGGTTCAAAGTCGCGGCACTTTGAGCAGCGCGGCTCTGTTTGTAGGCGCAGCACGATCCATAGAGACCAAGACACTCAATTTAATCTCTTAAATAAAACTTTCGGCCCGAATTAAATGTTTCCTCTGCTGACGTAAACGACGTAAAGCCAGGAGAGAGGAAGAGACATTTTCTGATGCGCTCGTTTTCTTCTCCTGAATCCGTTGCGATTTTCTCATCTGTTGCTTCCAATTTCTCTCTTCTTCTCCTCTTTAATGACTAACTTTCACCTTAGATCTCTCACCTGTTCCCCTGATTTCAGCCTATTGAGCATATTTGCGAGAACTATTGAAGCACAGACCGCAAGTCACATGCGCATATACATCACAATGCGGATTTTTCATCTTAAAATGAAGCGTAAAAGAAGATTTCTTCTAAATAAATACAGTTTATTAACATTTTCGTGTTAATAATGTATCGTTCCGTTATGACACCCAAGTACCAGACGAGGCTTTGCTGCTAACACTTTATTTTAGGTCGAACAGGACGGGACAGCTTGCACTCCGCCAGTCCCCCGAATCACGACTCCTCTCCCCGGAAGCCACACATTTCTTCCGCTATGACCCCAAAGTAATCTGATTTAAAGGAACAGTAAGTGTGCAACAGCATTTAGCAATAAAGTCTAATAAGGATCATTACAATACATTTTTATTTATTGATTAAATTAACAGTTTTTTCAGCTTTACAAAAGAAATGCTTTTTTACACTTCTTTATTGTGTGTGGGGGGGGGGAAACACGGTCAGACGCCATTACAGTTTTCGCCTCGCGCACCCCCTAGTGGCAGCTCGCGCACCCGCACCACACTTTGGGAAACCCTGGCCGTTTCTCAATTCACGAGAACGCGAGTACGGACTCGCATTCTCGTCAAGTCCGGTCTTGGCGAGAACACAGGAAGATCGGACTTGACAAGAACGCGAGCACGCAGCACGTATGGTGTATTGGAACAGAAGCGTACTTGTGACGTCATGAGACGCACAGTTCTTTAGCATTTCTTTAACATTCAAAACTATTTATATACTACACCACAATAAATCTTATTGACAAATTTTTTTAAAACAACATTTTTAATTTCTAAAAAGCCTAAAAATTATCTTGCCGCGGTGCATTCTGGGAAAGCGGTCAGTCTGAAGAACGCACAAGTCTGCTCTGATGCATGCTCGATAAAGAGGGCGGGGCGAGAACAACATCCGGGGAATTCGGCGCGTTCTCGATTTGGCGTTCTCGGTATTGGAACAGTGCTCGGGCTGAGGCTGATGACGTGTCACGAGCACACGAGCACACGAGAACGCTCAAGAACGCATATTGAGAAACGGCCCCTGATCTAAGGCTTTAAGGAACTTGGTACATACCAGGGAAAATCACAAACATGTTGGCAATCTAAAATACAGAGAGCCATCAAGGCCCAGATCTACAGATAGTCGGACCCTTGCAGAAGCATCTGGCTGCAGTCAGCAATACTAGGACTGCATCAAATGTGGGTAGAGTCAAACATTTGATTGTACCACTAAATTAAAGTTTAACTCCACTCACGATCAAATTCAAATAGGGGTGTAAAGATTACCATGTTTTTTGGACAATAAGGTGCACCGGATTATAAGGAGCACAGTGAATTAATTTTTTTGTGTGTCTTTTTCCACATAGATGGTGCACCGAATTATAAGGCGCACTAAATAGTCTTCTGAAGTGTGTAATATCAAACCGGCCCTTCACATACACGTCTCTCTCCTGAAAGGGAGAGCTATCCATCCCAGTTGGGAGGACAGAGTAGTTGGACTACACCGCCCTGTTTTTAACATAAGGCCAAAATAAACTTTACTTTTATATTTATTTAACTTAGGTTTATTGTTGCAAGTGCATACTCCAGGTGTGGGCTGCCTAAAGGCTCCCACATATTCGAGCGTACTGTGTGCATACTGTGAGCTTAGCGGACTCAACGCTGCCTCTCCGTGGACGTTTTACCCTTCATAGTTGAACATACTATTGCCTAAATTTTGTCTGGGAAATTCCTACAATTCCCCCAGGGGCCATAGCGGCGGAACAGATGGTAAAATGTGTGATTAACTAGCTGAGCACTTAGAGCCGTTTCTTTTCCAGCAGGCTCCCACCTGTCAGTGAGAACAGAGAGGGACTGTGATGCTGTGCGTCCTTGCGACCGCCTGCTTGGAGAAGCTCAGTGTCTGAAGCTCGGTTTCACTTATAAAATATTTCGATGCAAAGACTTATTGCCTCCAAGAGGTTCATAAGCTTTGTCTCAATTCGGCGGCTGCGTCCTTCGAAGGACGCATTTTAAGGCCGGTGACGTCACAACGATGCGCGGAGGCTGTCCCATTTGGCAAAAATTCTGAGGAGCCTTCGAATGCGTCCTCCTTTTCCCCGAATTCTGAGGATGCACCGCTACCATCCTTAGTGGCCTCGCCTGGCACAAGATTTCCCGAGGTGCATTGCTCGCTTTTTTTTAGTAGTTGAAGAAGAAGAAAGGCGGATTTTGTAATGGAAAGCAGCAGCGCTGGCAGTAGTGCTGAGTACAGCTTTAAATGTAAGTAGTTTGTTTTTATTTTTTTAACTGAACATCTATTAAAATACGTGACGGTAACGGAGCCACCGGAATTTGTAGGACCAGCTAAAGCTAAAGCTTAGAGCTAATCTGTTGATACGAGACGTTCAGCAACATTAAAAGCCTTCATAAAAATGTCACAATTTTTGATTTTAACCTACATCTTATTGTAACTGTGCTGATAGCTGTGTCCTTCACAAATCCGATCAATCTATTCTCATACAGTTTATTACAAACGATTAGAACTGTCAAACCTTAATGCAGCTGAAGAAATAACATCGGTCCAGCTGTACTGGGCTGTCAATACTGCAAACGTTTTGTTTGAATACTCAATAACGTATAGTTAATTTACAGTACAGTACAATAAGGTTTAAAGTATAATTCACTTGAAGAACAATACCGGCGTAATTATACAGAAAAGTCATTTTGCCTGTTGACATAACAGAAATATGCTTTACATGTCATTTTGTTCTAGGGAGCAGGGAGCATACAGAGGAGTTGATAAAACTCTGAGGAGTATAAAACTCCGTGGGCAAAATGACCACCTCTTTACCGGGGCCAAAAACACTGCCACAGTAAGATGGAGGTAAGAGTTGAGACATAATTCAATATATATGTTGCATTTGTATGTAAAATTCACACAAGTTCAAAGAAGTCCTGTTCAAACACCAACGTACAAATATAATCTTTTGATCACATCAAATGATGCCCAGATGTCACTTTTTTTTATCTTATAGTTGTGATAGTAGTGATCCTTGTGTGTTTATCTCTTCTCGTTTCTCGTGTTTAGAACAATCCTGTCATGATTTGGGTTTTGTTTTTGTTTATGTTTATCATTTGATCAGCTAGTCTTGTCTTCCACCTCAGGTTTTGTTTCTGTTCTGTCTGGTTTTAGATTCTTCAGCTTCTGTACTGTTTTAATTTATCCGGTCTTTGTATTTAGTTCTGATCTCCCTTCGGTGCTCTGTGTAGTCTTAGTTTATCTTCTATCTTAGGTTCGTTCTTCATGGTTATTTATGTTCTAGGGTTGGTCTAGTGTCTGTTCCTTTCCACGTGTTTTCTGTCAGCTTGTTTCCTCCTGCAGCCTCTTTCCCCCCTCTGATTACATCCACCTGTTTATGGTTAATTGGCTCACTCTCTCTCCTTTGTTCTCCTGCCTTTTTAAGCCTCCCTCCTCTGCCACTTCCCTGCCAGTTCATTGTCAAATCTAATCATGTCAGTTGTGTCTTTCCTTGTCAAGTCTCCGGTGAGTTTAAGTTCCACATTTTTTCCTGTACTGTCTACTTCTGGATCATTTAAGTTTGTCACCTCCCGGTATGAGTTTTATGGACTGCCATTGTTTGTATCATTTTTGGATTAAGATTTTTGACCTTTGTTTTGCCTTAATCTAGTCATTAAATCCTGCTTGATCTCAAAACCTCTTTGTCTGGTCGAATTCTGGGTCTTCCTGTCTCTGAGCTTCATGACAGAATGAACTGGCCACACCAGACCCTTTCCCAGACAACCCAGTAGAGGTTGTTTTTTTTGTCTCTCTCCCCTTTTTCTTTTTTTTTCCCCCTCACCATGAACCCGACACCGAGTTTGCTGTCTGGACTCAAAATTATGATGGACACTTGGGCTTTGTTTGGGACAGAGGAGGATGTCAGGCGCTTACCGGAGGTCGTCTTGGGAGCCTCGTTTAAGGGATCACGGCTGGCATTCTGCCCTCCCGGTGTCGGTCCCAGACGCAACCACCTCTACAGCAGTACAGCCCCGCAGCAGCCCCGCCGCCAGAAACGCAGGCGAGCAGCTGGTCCGCCTCTCCCCAAGTCTCCAGAGGGGGCCCTGGAGGGTCCGCCTCTCCCCAAGTCTCCAGAGGGGGCCCTGGAGGGTCCGCCTCTCCCCAAGTCTCCAGAGGGGGCCCTGGAGGGTCCGCCTCTCCCCAAGTCTCCAGAGGGGGCCCTGGAGGGTCCGCCTCTCCCCAAGTCTCCTGAGGGGGCCCTGGAGGGTCCGCCTCTCCCCAAGTCTCCAGAGGAGACCCAGGGGTGTCCGCTGCCAGCGGGCGCCGAGGAGACCCAGGGGGGTCCCCCGCCAGCGGCCGGCGAGCAGATCCAGGGGGGTCCCCCGCCAGCGGGCGTCGTGGAGATCCAGGAGGAACCGCTTCCGCCCAAGCCCCAAGAAGGGGTCCTGGAGGACCCGCCCTCGATTTCAGCTCCAGTGCTGGCTCCCAGCAGCTTTAAAGCACAGCCTCCAGTGCCGGCTCCCCGCAGCTTTAAAGCACAGCCTCCAGTGCCGGCTCCCCGCAGCTTTAAAGCACAGCCTCCAGTGCCGGTTCCCCGCAGCTTTAAAGCGGAGCATCCAGTACCTGTTCCCTGCAGCTTAAAGACTCAGTCTCCTGTGCCTGCTCCTCGCAGCTTTAACGCACTGTCTCCAGTGCCAGCTCCTCGTAGCTTTAACGCACTGTCTCCAGTGCCAGCTCCTCGTAGCTTTAACGCACTGTCTCCAGTGCCAGCTCCTCGTAGCTTTAACGCACTGTCTCCAGTGCCAGCTCCTCGTAGCTTTAACGCACTGTCTCCAGTGCCAGCTCCTCGTAGCTTTAACGCACTGTCTCCAGTGCCAGCTCCTCGTAGCTTTAAAGCACTGTCTCCAGTGCCAGCTCCTCGTAGCTTTAAAGCACTGTCTCCAGTGCCAGCTCCTCGTAGCTTTAAAGCACTGTCTCCAGTGCCAGCTCCTCGTAGCTTTAAAGCACTGTCTCCAGTGCCAGCTCCTCGTAGCTTTAAAGCACTGTCTCCAGTGCCAGCTCCTCGTAGCTTTAAAGCACTGTCTCCAGTGCCAGCTCCTCGTAGCTTTAAAGCACTGTCTCCAGTGCCAGCTCCTCGTAGCTTTAAAGCACTCCTGCCCGAAGCCTGTAGCCAGGCCCTGCCCGAAGCCTGTAGCCAGGCCCTGCCCGAAGCCTGTACCGAGGCCCTGCCCGAAGCCTGTACCGAGGCCCTGCCCGAAGCCTGTACCGAGGCCCTGCCCGAAGCCTGTACCGAGGCCCTGCCCGAAGCCTGTACCGAGGCCCTGCCCGAAGCCTGTACCGAGGCCCTGCCCGAAGCCTGTACCGAGGCCCTGCCCGAAGCCTGTACCGAGGCCCTGCCCGAAGCCTGTAGCCAGGCCCTGCCCGAAGCCTGTAGCCAGGCCCTGCCCGAAGCCTGTAGCCAGGCCCTGCCCGAAGCCTGTAGCCAGGCCCTGCCCGAAGCCTGTAGCCAGGCCCTGCCCGAAGCCTGTAGCCAGGCCCTGCCCGAAGCCTGTAGCCAGGCCCTGCCCGAAGCCTGTAGCCAGGCCCTGCCCGAAGCCTGTAGCCAGGCCCAGCCCGAAGCCTGTAGCCAGGCCCAGCCCGAAGCCTGTAGCCAGGCCCAGCCCGAAGCCTGTAGCCAGGCCCAGCCCGAAGCCTGTAGCCAGGCCCAGCCCGAAGCCTGTAGCCAGGCCCAGCCCGAAGCCTGTAGCCAGGCCCAGCCCGAAGCCTGTAGCCAGGCCCAGCCCGAAGCCTGTAGCCAGGCTCTGTCAGTAGCAGCCTGTAGTCAGGCGCCCCCTTCAGCCTGTAGTTCGGCGCCTCCTGTAGCCTTTAGTCCGGCGCCAGTTTTTGTTCTCTCTCTCTCCAGGCGTTGGCCTCCGAGGCTCTCGTTCCTCCGTCCGGGACGCCCGCCGGAGAACCTGACACGCCGGGGCCGTCGTCCGGGACGCCCGCCGGAGAACCTGACACGCCGGGGCCGTCGTCCGGGACGCCCGCCGGAGAACCTGACACGCCGGGGCCGTCGTCCGGGACGCCCGCCGGAGAACCTGACACGCCGGGGCCGTCGTCCGGGACGCCCGCCGGAGAACCTGACACGCCGGGGCCGTCGTCCGGGACGCCCGCCGGAGAACCTGACACGCCGGGGCCGTCGTCCGGGACGCCCGCCGGACCATCTGACTCATCGGGGTTATCCTTCAGGATGCCCACCAGACTCTTGTTTGTTTTTTGTTTTTCGACTTTCACCCGGCTTGGGTTGTTTTTTATTTTGACTCTATTTGACTTGTCTTCTGTGATAGGAACTGGGCACCCAAACTGCCTCCTTTTTATGTGTTTTTGAAACCCTTGTGTGAGTTGCAAGACTTATTCCTCCGATTAGAGTCCCCATTGATGTTGCAATAGGGTGCGGCCAACTCGTCAACAAGCTCTTCCTCATTCAGTTTCCGTTCGAGTCATCTATGACTGTTCCTCCAACAGCCTGCACAGAAAATGTTCAGATATGCTTCTCCCTTCAGCCTGTTTAAGCATCAAAATTCTAATACATACACTTCATAAAAAAACAATCATACTCATATTCTTTTATTTTGAAACATTACTGCTTGAGCCTTTAATAAAGAGAAAAGGAAAGAGTTAATCAACTATACAGTTTTAAGTGCTTTGTCATTGGCTATTTTCTAATGTCTGTAATGTAAATCTTGTAAAATGTATAACTATCTTAGTTGTAACTTGTATGTAATGCATCAGAGAGTGAAAAAAGGTTCAAGATTATTAGTGTCGAGTTATTACGGGGTTTGTCTGCCTGAACTTGACCAGGCTTGGCACAGAGGACGCAGGAAACAACTCAGATCAACTTAGTCATTCCTTTTATTTGACTTTTGTCACTTTTTGTTGAATCATAAGCAGGGTGAGAACCTCAAAGAGAAAACAAACAGAAATGAGTTCCACCGTGAACCATAGTCACACATGCAATCATGTTTAGTTCTCTATCTTAGACTTAGTCTTAGAAAATTTAATTAAAAATTCAGATCAGTACCTCCAATCTCATTCCATGCTTTACTAGAACATAAGTGGGAGAATGAAGTGAGATACATACCAGTAGCGTCTCTGTGCTCCACTGACTCAACCCACACCCAGGGCAGACAGACAAAAAGCCACTCAGGTGCTCACCCAAGGTTAATCACCCTAGAGCTTCTTGCTCTACTCTCTCTCTCTAAACACCAAGTGAACACTTGGGCTCTCTACTGCCCTCTGACACACTCCATGCACCAAATAGACATCACCACATCCCAGAGTGAAAAATATAAAAAATGAAAAGTAAACAGCATATATCACATAACCCAACACCTCCCACTTGAGCTCCTGGTTAATGAACCCAAGGAGGTCACACTATTCTCTCTTAATGTTGCTCCTCAATAGGAAGCAGAACCACCAGGCGTCTGACATCCCTGTGAATGATGGTGGAGGGGATTCTGGATGAGAGTTTTTCTGTGCTTGTCCCTCCTTTCCTCATTGGAACAGGGTAGCTTGGAAAAGTCCTCACATTCACATCCCTCACGACCCCTCTTCGGTTAGGATTTACACTGACAACTCTGCCTAGCTTGTATCGGTCTCTTAAAGCATTTTGATCTGCCAGCCACACAACATCTCCCGCCATGACATTCCGCTGCTTTGTGTTCCATTTGCTCCTGATGAACAGGTTGGGACCAGCCAGCTCACACCACTTTCTCCAGAACCTGCTGACTTCTTGCTGGATACTTTGGAGTCTTTTATACGAGTAGCCTTCAAACTGAAAATCTCCTGGATCTCCCTTTGGGCTGGCCCGACCAAGTAAGAGGGAGTTCGGGCTGACATACTCCACATGGTCTTCACAACTTTCAACTCTGGCAGCTATGGGTCGTTCATTTACAAAATTTGCTGCCATGAAGAGAAATGTCTGGAACTCTCCCCATGTAAAGACTCCATCACCACCAAGGTTATTTAAGGCTCTTTTGACTAACCGGACTGCTGCTTCTGCTGCTCCGTTCCTGTGGGGGGAGTCCGCTGGGTGGATCTTCCACGACCATTCTGTTCCATTCCCTGCAGCTTCAACCTCAAGCTCAGCTTTGTTCAGTTTATCTAGGAAACTTTGGAGCTCCTTCAGTGCAGGTCTGGCTCCCACAAAATTTGTCCCAGCGTCTGACCACAGCTTCTTTGGGTGTCCTCTGAGGGATGTGAATCTCTGATTAGCCAAGAGAAACCCTTCTGATGACTGGTCACTGACAACATCGGTGTGAACAGCTCTTGAAGCCATGCAGCAGAATACGTTGCCCCAGACTTTCAGTTTAGTCCTCTTCTTTATCTCGTCTCTGACCTCATATGGGCCAAACAAATCAACACTCGTAAATTCAAATGGATTTGAAGGGCTCACTCTTTCCGGTGGCAGCTCACTCATAACTTGCTGACATTGCTTGGCCTTGATCTTCCTGCAGATGACACAACTGTCAACTACTTTCTTCGCAAGTCTTCAACCTTTAATCACCCAGGCCTTCTTCCTTATCCTGAGAAGTGTTCCTGCCACACCTTCATGATTTGCATTGTGGGCCTCTCTTGCTATCAACACGGATATCCACGCCTCATATGGTATTATTGGCACTGCAGATTTATCTTCAGTGAATATCTGAACTCTGCCTCCACAGACTAACAATCCAGATTCTTCATCTTTGTATACCACCAGTCTGTTAAGAGCTGTAACTGGAAAGGTCCCCCCTTCTTCAGCTTCAAGGAAGAGATGTCTAAGTGCATCTTCCCGCTCTCTCACTGTCAGCATAGTTAATTCACCTTTCAGTTAATTTCCAGCAACTTCTTAGCAGCTCGCTGGACCCAGGCAACGACATTTACTATCTTGTGCAAGTGACTGAATCTCCTAACCTCCACCAGACTCTTCAGCTGAGAATCAGCAGGTGTCTGTTCTGGGCCAATTGTGGGATTTGTTTTGGTTTTGTTCATGTTGGGCTCTTTAAAGCTTACCTGAGTGGTTGGTAGTTGTTGATCTCTTTTCACTTGACTTCTGGTCACTGCTGCTATAAAAGCTTTTCTCTGGAGCTTGTTTACACTTTCCCTGGCATGAGCAGCAACTTCTCCAGCTGACTTCTTAGGCCACTCCTCCACTGGCCACCTCAAAAACTCTGGTCTGTTTTGCCACACAGATCCTTCCTTCAGATCTTTTGCTGTGCCTCCTCGAGTCATTATATCGGCAATGTTCAGTTCCCCAGGAATCCACCACCAGTCTTCAATAGGTCCAGCTCTTTGGATCTCACCCACACGGTTTGCAAAGAAGGTCTGGTACCCATAGCTGTCTCTTTGGATGGCGCCCAAGACTGTTTGACTATCCACTAGATGGAACCACTTTTCCACTTTCAGTCTCCCATGTCTCTCAAAATACTTCCTGAGCCTGGCTGCGAAAACGGCTCCACAGATCTCGGCTTTTGCCGCTTCTCTTTTTTGATCCAGCGGAGTCAGCTTGGCCTTTGCTTCCACAAAGCGGACGTCAACTCCCCTCTCTGTATCCCACCTCAGATACATCACTGCTCCATAGGTTTTATCACTCCCATCTGAGAAGGTTATTCCCCACGGTTTCCCTCTCCAGTGTGATGCTTCTGCGGAATTTAATACGCCCAAGCTCTATATATTCTTCGAACATTTTAATGGCTTCTTCTCTTAGACCTTCTGAAAGCGGTTTATCCCAGGTCTCTCGAGTCATCTTTTCACCTCCAGCCTCTTGGAAGGCCTTCCTTACAAGGATTGCTCCCTTCTGTTTGACCGGTGTGACTAGCCCAATTGGGTCATAAAGCCCAGCTACCTGACTTAGCAGCTCCCTCCTGCTCAGTGGATCAGGTGTCTCCAGTCTCACATTCCCTTTGTTAAGATGCTCGCCCAGTCTAACCTTTCTTTTCCTCTTGGAAAAGTTGATTGATGTCATCATGTAAAGCATGTCCTCTTCCACCTGATACCCAACACCCAGGGCCTTGTTGTCTTCATCCCTCATCTGGTTTGGAAGGATGATTGTTGCTGTACTTTGTGCTGCTGCCTTCTGCTTTTGTGGGATTCCCCCTGCAGCAACCTGCGTCCCACTTTGGCCTGACCACACCCAAGGCTTGAGAAAGAAGCCCCCTGCCTTCAAGATGTCCTCCACTCCTTGTGTGATTTTGATCAGTTCCTCCAGACTGTTGTGGGACGTTAGGATGTCATCCACATAGCTATCCTCTTCCAGAATCCTGCGCTCCTCCTCTAGGTGAGCAAAGATGGATAGTCTTGCCGTCTCACGCATAGCGAGCTGTGCTATGCACCCAGCTGGTCTGTCCCCTATATTGACCCGTGTGATGGCATATTCTTTTATGTCTTCCTCTGGCTTGTCCCTCCAGAGAAATCGGTGCAGATGCTTTTCACGTTCCTCCAGCCACACTGAATTATACATCTTTTTGATGTCACCAAGGGCTGCATACACACCTCTTCTGAACCTTAGCAGGACAGCTCTAATTGGGTTTAGAACGTCTGGCCCCTTTAAAAGAAGGTCATTCATGCTCATGCCCTTGAATTTCTGGCTACTATTCCACTCCAATCGCACTGGGGTCGTTACTGAGTGAAGGTTCGGTGCCACCAAGTGGCTTACATACCACACAGGCCCCTTCCAGTTTCCTCTCATCTCCTCAGTGAGTTCCATGGCAGCACGACGTTCAACCATCTCATGTACTTGCGCTGTGTATGCAGCTTTCCATTCAGGCTCTCTCTCCAATTGCCTTTCTGTTCTTAAAAATGTGGCTTCCACTGCACTCCTGTTGTTGGGGAGAGAGGCAGGGTCTTCAATCCATGGATACCTTGCATCCCAGTGTGGTGAGTTCACGTGAGTATCCTCCTTCTTGATGTACGTGAGACCTCTTTTAATGATCTCAAGTTCTTTTTCCTCTGCCAGGGTCATTTCTTTCTCGCCCGGTTGGCAATTTCCACATCTGCATCCTCCACATCTCGGTTCACAGGCTGCCCCAATACTTTCCCATCTCCACCAATCAAGAAACTCACTGTTAGTGGCTGTTGTAAACTTTATATTAGCCCAATGCTCCTTTTTTAGAAGGGAATCCTCAGCCTCAGACGTGTCTCTGAGAATCTCCTTATATTTGACAGCAGCTGTTCTCATGGACCGGGCGAGGTGGGTTCTTGACCCATGCGCTACCACTTCCGCATCTTCAAAGAGACCAGGATGTGCTCCTCCCACTGTCTTCCCGAGTGGACTCTCCCACAAGACGAGGTCCCCAACCACTCTCATCCTTTGAGGAGCAAGCCTTCACTCTCTGTGGCTGATAAGAAGCTCGACATCTTTTGGTCTCCTTAGCTCCTCCAACTCAACTTCTGGGAAGAATTCTTTTAACCTTTCAGGCTCTATTACCTTGTGCACCTTGGCGATATCATCCAGTCCGTAGCAGACCATTTCATGTGCTCTCTTCTTGCCTTTGGGTGTCCTGATCCTGACTCTGAGAAGGTACCTCCTTGTGTTCACTCTCATAGTCATCCCACCAACACCATACAAAACCAAGGTCACGTCTTCACTTCGTAACCTCAGCCTGTCAGCAGCCTTATGGGTAATGTAGTTTGTGTCAGACGCAAGATCCACCAGTGTTCCCACCTTCTGTCCTGCATTAGCGGTGACCTCCATCAGCATCAAGATAACAGGAAGTTCACAGAGCCCATTTCTCACCAAAAGCTCTGACTGTTTTTTATTTGTGTTAGCTGTCCGGGCAATACTGTTGGTGAATGCATTTCTACATCTATCTGCCATCTCAGGGGTAAGTTCAGACAGAAAACTTTCCTGTTCTTCAATCAGCTTGCTTTTTCCCGCACTGCTTTTCCTGCTGGTTTCGATGCTAAATTTCTTGTTGCTCCCGACTGGGCAGAGGAAATAATGGTGATCAGAGGTTCCATCTTTGTTACAGTCTTTATTTCTGCACAGGTAGGTGTCCTTGCAGGAATTACTGTCATCATGCAATCCGAGGCATTTCTCGCATGCTCCTAGCTCCTTCATGGCAGCTTTTTTCTTCTGAAGTTTCAATCCTCTAAACTTCTTACAGAAGAAAATCTTGTTATGATGCCTCCAGTTATCACACACAGTGCACCCTTCCCCCATTCCTTTCTTTGCCATCTTGGTAGAAGCATAACTCTTCTCAGGTTTCCTTCTTGGGCGTAAGTCTGGTCTCTCTACTTTCTCCACAGTTTTAAGTTGCTCAAGTCTCTCCAGGACCCCTTCCTGCTTTTTTAGGAACTTCAGGAGCTCATCAAAGTGGTTGTCTGGGGTGACATCAATGCTTGGCTCTAGCATGAAGATTAACCAGTCTCTCTTCACAAAATCAGGTAATTTACTCTCTATTGTCTTGATGACAAAACAGGTTTCTTATTGCACCGGAGTTCCCCAGCTCTGTCAGATCTGCTAGGGGTTTTTCCACAGTCTGAATTACTTCAATGACTTTCCTTGGTTGATTTCCCTTCAAAGGAGCCATTCTCTCTAATTCTTCTAGGATTTCTATGACAATTGTTGCCTTATTGCCATACCTGTTCTCCATGACTCTGAAGATCTCATCAGCAGTGTTGTAGGTTGACAGTCTGAGATCCTTCATTATTCTGTCTTCAACGCTGCTGAGGAGTTGAATTTTCTTAACCTCTGCTGACCCAGATGGCTCTCCTTGCCTTTGAAGACTCTCCCAATCCTTTCTCCATCTGTGATAATCTCTCTTGTTTCCACTGAAGGTAGGAAGAGCTGTCGGTTTGATCCTCACCATAGGCGCTGCTTGTATTGGACCTCCAGCCACCACATTTGCAGGTTGTGCAGCACTTGCTTCCTCTGCAACTCTCCGTGCAGTGGCAAATTCACCTGTCCTCAGCCCAAGTCTACTGCTGATTTCTTTGAGATCTCTGATCCTGCCATCAAGGTCTCTTTTCTCCAACCCAGGGATCCATCGCTCCCACTTTGACATGGCCTTGATGACCTCCTTCATCCTCTTCCCCAGGAGACTTAGATGCACCTCGTACCCCTCCAGGTGAGTACTCTGAACAGGTAGGTTTCCTGCTACATCAGCACTTTTCTCTGCCACCAGGATTGCAGCTGTGATTTCCTCCTGACCATACCTTGACCACAGGTTCTTCTGGATAATGCCACTCACCCCTCTAAACCTTGTTTCAGCTTCACCCACAGTCTTTTCTATGTCACTTTCCAGCTACTCTTCAAGGCCCACCTTTTCTTCTTTTGTTGCCTCAGCCAGCAATCCAATCCTGTATTCATTGTTCGCTTCAAATATATTTCTTAGACAGACTGAAAGCTTATTGAATTCCTTCCGCAGCTCTTCTTCTACCATTCTATCTGCCCCTTTACTGATAAAGTTGGCTTGTCTGGTGAAGCTGCTTTTTGCAGTGGTCCTCTCCCTTTTGAGCTGTTTAACCGTCTTCTCCGGAACATCTTCTGCCATTTTAGACCTTGTTGACCCTCACAGCTTACACCCTTGCATCTACAGCTTTCCACTGGACCCGTTAATCTCCCTGTCCAGGCTGCCCGACTGGTTATCAACTGTCAAGTTATTACGGGGTTTGTCTGCCTGAACTCGACCAGGCTTGGCACAGAGGACGCAGGAAACAACTCAGATCAACTTAGTCATTCCTTTTATTTGACTTTTGTCACTTTTTGTTAGTGATGTTACGTGATGTGCCGAGGCTTAGCGGCATGTGTCGAGTAATGGAGGGGGCGTTTCCGTAATGCGCATATCGAAGCTTGCTTCATTTAGGGGAGGAGCCGAAAACGATGACGTCCGAAGCCTCGCTGCCCGGCTGTACCACGTGACTGCTTTGGGAAGTGGCTCAGATTTCGGTGCGGGGTTTGACAGCTTTAGAAACCCCACAGGCTCCATTCAAAATGTGGGTTGTTGTAGGCGAGTTGTGGTCAGTTGAGAGAGTGGATAGAGTTTTGATAGTTTCAGTGTTTCCCGCAGCACTATGTTGGCGAGGCGGCAACATTCCAGAAAAAAAAAAAAACAACTAACTCGATATGCTTGCATGTTTATTTGACGTTAACACGTGGATTTTTGTTGTTGCTTTCTCGCGTGCATATAGTGAATGGCAGGGAAAAAACAGGCAAAAATACATGGATACTTTGAAACCAGAAGCATATATCACATAACCCAACAATTAGTAAGTTGGTACACAATGAAGCTTATATGATTTGGGTACTTATCAGTACGATATATGACAGTAATTTGACAAACAATATCCATAGTATAAAAAAATTATATCAAACCTAGATAACCAGCTAATCATCAGTGAAACTAAACTACAGCAACAAAGTTAGAAAATACTTGTGTCACAAATGTAAAACATAAACTACAACCAAATCTGTTGGTAAAATTCCAAGTAAATGCACAAGTATACTAAAAGCAGGGAGAAATAAATGATTGGCAACTTTATTATTTTAAGTATTTCATAAAACACTATTCATTTCATTCTTGTTGGAGAAATACTTTTAATTTGGCAAATTATAAACACATAACATAAATTGCAACTTATCTTTTAGAATAAATGTTAATACATAATCCTAGTTCATTATTGTGGTTCTTGTACCACTAAGCAAATGTTCTTCTGTAATTATCACCAAAAGACATGTTGATAACAGGGATTGCACAATGCTTACCATAACAACACAAGTACATTTTCATTTGTTACATTGACAAGAGTTTAGAAAGTTTCCCTATCACCTCAGAAATCCTAAATGAGCTCCCTTTTTCAAACATTTGCAGTAATGCGTGTTGAGTAGATGACAAATAATCTAGCTGGACAGTGGCTATGATATGTAAATGCATGGTCCAACTATCTGAGTTGCATTGTGAAAGCCTGTGAGAAAGTGTATGGTTGACATTGTAAATGGCTAAATATCTAAATGTTAAAGATCCTCCTGCTTTTCATTTGTCCTATAGTGAGACCTTGTGGTCATTTATGCTTTATGCCATTCTGCCATTTTGTCACATAGACATAATATAAGAAGAGACCCCCGCATCGGCCGCTTTCGCCTATGGGCGCTGACGGGATTTTGGGGCGCCATCTTGGGGCGGTCACCAGCTCAGCTCAGTGTAATGTGTTGACCAGGCGCAGAATCAATTTTAATCAACTATAACTCGTTTTATATTGAACTTAAATTTCACGTTGGTTTTGTTGTTGCTTAAAACTTTAAAACTATAGCTATTATAACAAATGGTCCAGTGCGTTTAAATAATCTTTGTGGGGTTAAAAGTAATAGAATATTCTGACACGATGTATGTTTCAAAACACAGCCACTCATACATGTTTATA